>CM054057.1:303744433-304156628 GCA_028641055.1 Alopecurus myosuroides | reverse complement strand
TGGATATGTTGGTGAATGAGGCATTATGGTGGAGGCGATGGAGAAGGGACAGTGCATGGGCGCACTGCGGAACCAGCCGACGGCAGCACATGGAGCTTCTCTTGTGTCGGTCAGCCATCAAGGGGGAGCGTCGCCCTTAGCCCATTCCTCCATGGATTCTTGGTGTTGTAGATGAGTCATCTCCCATGTAGATGAGAGCCATGGGGGAGGAAAATTCGTGGATTTCATGGCTGCCCAAAATTCATTTTTCCTCTCTTTATATGTGTTTCTGTGATGATCTATGCCTCTCTCATGGAAGATCCTTTGATCCAAGGGCTCTTGGGCACCTGTAGAACCTTCCTATGGATCCTCATCCTCCATGAGGCACCAAAGTTGTGGTTTGGATGAATCCATCATGTTTGTTAAGAGTTGGAGTTAATCACATCACAAACTCTCGGATTCCTGTAATCAGATATTTTGTCTACTTCAAAACGGGCCTACTGAGTGTGTTCAGACTCTGTTTTGAACGATTTTTTTTCCAGAATCAATGCCATAAATTCCCTACACTTTTGTGGGATTAGCTTCTTTTTTTTCATTTGACGTCGTCTTCGAGGGTCAAACTGACGATCTCTAAAAATTGTTGGTGGATAGATTTCAGGAAAGTCAGATTCCTCCTCCAACAAGGCTCCTTTTATGTTTCAAGTAATTCCTACACATCAAAGTGTAAAACAAGAACTTGTGCACTTATTCAACTATTAATGGGTCAGTCCAAATAAATAATAAAAGTTAATATAAAACAAGTGATAAAGGCATAAAAGTAGCATGAAATAATAAAAAATTGTAGATACATTTTAAATGTATCAGAGACACAACAACATAAGCCGGTAGTCCCCCCACTCTGTCCTCTTGTTTCCTCTCGCCGGCGACTCGCACCATCACCACCACCTTTGTCGTCCCCAACTCCCAGTCGAAGTTCAGCACAGACTACGCAGGCCGGCTTGCTAGCGCTCGCCGCCGGTCCCCATCCTTGTTGGCGCCGCCGCGGGTCATTAAGCCGGATCCGCCTCTTCCTCCTTGCCGCCCCACACGTAAGGTGTTCGGCTGTTTGCCAAAGTTTGATTGACCATTGCTTCGTTCTTTAGCTCCATGCTCATTGCTTTGCTCTTTTCCAATGGGCTATGGATATCGACAATGATGTCTTGTTTTTCCAGATGATGGGAGAGAAGGCCGCCCTTGCAGACGACGAGGAGAATCAGTTGGTCATGGGCGCTCTTTTAGAGACACTCGCCGAGGAGAAAGTTGGGACCAAGCATGGAAGATCAAATCGAACAAGAATAATTATAGGACAACTGACCACAAGTTTTTGTTCAACGACTGTTTTTTGGAGAAGACCACAAACCTACCTCATGAATTTTGCTGGCGTTCTAGGATGAGGAGAGAAGTGTTTAGAATAATCATACATGATGTTCGGGATTATGATGACTAACTCGAGTTGAAGAGGGATTTCGCCGGGCTTCTTGGATTTTGATCCCTTTAGAAATGCACGCTGATATACCGTATCTTGCATATGAAGTTCCCGCATATTCGTTGGATGACTATCACCATATGTATGATTCCACCGCCGTTGAAGCGACATTCAGTTTTTTCAAGGCACTAGTGGAAGCGTTTGATCCCATTTATCTGACAATACCAAATGAAGATGACGTCTCATCTCTTGGCACAAGGTGAAGCAAGACGATTAACTAGAATGTTTGGGAGCATCGGTTGCATGCATTGGCGTTGGAACAATTTCCCATTTTGCCTGGCAGGGGATGTACAAAACAGGTCATCATGAAAAGTGCAGTGTCGTAATTGAGGTTGTTGCAGATTACAATCTTTGGAATGCATGCATATTTCGGCATGGATGGTTCTCCCTATGACATGAACGTGTTGCAATGCTCTTCAGTGTTTCAGATACTTGCCGAAGGCTACACTAATCAATGACCATGGGTACGACAACGGGTACTACCTAGTGGATGGCATCTATCCCAATTGGTCGATATTTGTGAAGACAATGGGTAACCATGTTGGCGAGAGAATGCCCATTTTACTAAGAAGTAAGAAGTTGTACAAAAAGATATTGACTGGGCATTTGGTATCTCCAGGCATGATTCGTTGTTGTCAGATACCCTTCTCAATCATCGTTGATAGATCAAATATGTGATATGATGAACACTTGTATTATCATGCACGATATGATCGTGGAGAGTGGACGAGATATGAGAATGGTGTTCGATGAGCCGTTGTACTTATAGTGCCCTCTTACAGATCCATAGCCGGGTGTGTCTGCCGAGTTTAGAGTTTTTCTTGGTGTTTGTCACCAAATTCGTGATGAAACAACTCACAAACAACTCCAAAATGACTTTTTTTTTCGCGCACTTATGGGCGATCTGATCTACCGAGTAGTTTGATCACAACAATTTGTTTTCAGAAACTGAAAAATTCAAATTATTTTAAAGTGCTGTAATAACTATACAATTTGTATGCTTGCATAACTATACTGAATTATTTTATCAGCTATGCAATTTCAAAATTTAGACATGAGATATGGATCAAAACTGATGGGGGGCATTTGGACGGTCGACGCTAGGGCTCCACGCACCGATACAGCGAACACTATACAGCACCCCAAAAAGAGCAATATTAGGGGGTGTCGGACACAAATTTGGCCCAAAAATTGCACTATTGACCGGGGCGTGTCCGGACATGTCCGCAAACAGAGTCCGGACAGACCTCAAATGTGATCTCCTATAACCATAATCCTTAAATCGCCTACCTCAAATCCAAATTATCCTTGCAAAGTAGACCAGCCGGATAGTGCGACAGATAGATAGAACATAGTTCGACGGGTGCGAGTTCATCTAGACCGGACAGAGTTCATCACACACGGACAGAGTTTATGAAAGACATACGGACAGAGTCATGATCGGAGAACCGGGGAATCACTAAGACGGAATTAGATCCAATAATGCTCTCTCCGCGGCTTCGCGTTCCTATGTCGGGCACGCAGCATATTCCGAGAGTGGTTCTCCATGGATTTCATGAGCCGATCGTCGAACTCATCTTGGGTCACTGTCACTTCGTGTTCCTTTTGTCGAGCTCGCCATGCGATACGACACTAGGTCTCCGCTTGGCGCACCGTCATCTTGTGAGCCCTTTTCTCGGACTCCGGTGTGTCCTTCGATATGTCCCAGCAAGATGCGAGCTGCCATTCCATCATCCTCCCCTTGGAGTTCATCTAACATTCATATGTCATCCTCCATCTAGCAAAGAGAAAATGCACTCAACATATGTTACAATGTAGTGATGCAACAAAAAAATTAAGCTAACTTACACTGCCCACTTCAACACAGCATCCACAAACTTGTTAATGTCGGCTTGGATGCCTGCCCGTCTATGCCGAAGAGATTGCTTGGTGCGGAACCGCAATGGCTTTCTCCTATGTTCTCCAACCAAGCATTGCATAGAAACCATCCTCATGGAAGGAATAGCGATTCCCTCTTCTGCTCTGCGGATCCAAAATGCTCACAGTTAAGCTAATGTACTAACATATCTATATTCTACGGCGTAGCGGAGCAACATACCTGCGGCGGTGGCGAAGCCAGCACTGGTCCGTCGCAGACGTGGCAGAGCTGCACGAAAATACGCCACACACAACCTTGGTCTCGGGAGCTGCCGGCGGCGCGACTTTCTTCTCCTCCCCGGCCCCGCTAGAGACCTCCTCCTCCTCCTCTGCCGGGGCATCGCAGTACATCTCAGTCATGGTGAACCCATATCCACTTCCGGAGTCAACCATGGTCGATCCTACGGCAATGGAGAAGACGGGGAAGATATAGTGGAGTGAAAGGGGGTTGTGAGAGAGTGAGCCAGAGTTTGATCCGAGTGTGGGACTGAGTGGATATATGTAGGATTGTGTCTGGGCCGATCCAACGCATCCGGACCGCCCCAAACCCTCACCACATATGAGTTGGAGTTGAGAATCGTCGGATAGCCGGATATTTGGACCGGCTTTAGAAATGCCGGTTGGATCGATGAGTCTTTTTTGCGCGGGTTATGTCTGTTACACGCAATAGCAAAACAACGATGAAATTAAGCAAGATCGAACCAACGGGGACACGAGATTTTAACGTGGAAAACCCTTCCAAGGAGGAAGAGAAAAAACCACGGGCGCCAGCCAGCAATACTTCACTATTTCGGGTGAGGTTACAATCGCGCCGGGATTTACAATGTATGGCTTATCCCGTGCGGCGGCTTACAAGAGGTATATAAAGGCGGTCCTGACCTAACTAGGTCGGTAACAGGTAATCCAACTCCGACTCGGTAACAACTCGTAAGCCGCCCTCCGGCTCCACTCGTCAGAAGTTCGGCCTTTATCAGTATATACGAATATGAATTTGGATCACCATAAAATAACACTCCACCTTGAGACAAATTCCCTCTTGTAGCATAAATGAGAACCTTCACCTGAAACACACAAAGAAAACACCTTCGGCGCCACATAGCCTCTTGGGCTAAGCAGTGATACCAACTAAGCTCGAGCAAAGCTCAAACTTAGTAATAGGAACTGGCTTTGTCATCATATCAGCAGGATTATCATGAGTACTAATCTTGCATACCTTCAGCTTACCTTGTGCAACAACATCACGCACATAATGGTACTTGACATCAATGTGCTTTGTTCTCTCATGGAACATCTGATCCTTAGTAAGGTAAATTGCACTCTGACTGTCGCAAAATAGGTTAAAGCAAGTATCATCTTCACAAAGCTCAGCAAACAAACCTTTCAACCAAACTGCCTCTTTGCATGCTTCAGCAATAGCCATATACTCAGCCTCAGTAGTAGATTGTGCAACAACACCCTGCAAGGTAGCCTTCCAGCTAACGGCACATCCACTAATCGTAAACACATAACCTGTGAGGGATCTCCTCTTATCCAAGTCGGCAGCATAATCTGAATCCACATAGCCTGCGAGTCCCTCACCAGTCTTGCCAAACTTCAAGCAAGCTTTGGATGTGCCGCGAAGGTACCTGAAAATCCACTGAACAGCTTTCCAATGTTCTTTACCAGGATTAGCCATGTATCGACTGACCAAACTCATAGCATATGATAAATCAGGCCGAGAACACACCATGGCATACATTAAGGAACCAACAGCACTAGCATAAGGAACTCGTGACATATACTCAATATCTTTGTCAGTAGTAGGACATTGCAATGCTGACAACTTGAAGTGTGAAGCAATTGGAGTACTAACAGACTTTGCATCATGCATATTAAAACGATGAAGGACTTTCTTAATGTAATTCTCCTGACTAAGAAATAGCAATCTAGATTTTCTGTCTCTTGAAATTTCCATACCTAGAATTTTCTTAGCAGGACCAAGATCCTTCATCTCAAACTCACTACTCAACTGTTTCTTCAATGTAGTGATTTCTTTCATGCTCTTGGCAGCAATTAACATATCATCAACATATAGCAGCAAGTATATAGGTGATTCATCAACAAATTTAATGTACACACAGCTATCATATTCAGACCTCTTAAAGCCATGTGACATCATAAAAGAATCAAACCTTTTATACCATTGTCGAGGAGACTGTTTCAGACCGTAAAGAGACTTCTTTAGCTTGCACACGAAATCCTCTTTACCAGGCACTATGAACCCTTCAGGTTGGTCCATGTATATTTCCTCCTCAAGTTCTCCATGCAAAAACGCAGTCTTCACATCTAACTGCTCAAGCTCAAGATCATGCATAGCAACAATACTAAAGAAAGTACGAATAGAACTATGCTTGACAACAGGTGAGAACACATCATTATAATCCACTCCTGGAATTTGACTGAAACCTTTTGCTACTAACCTTGCCTTAAACCTTGGAGACTCACTGGGAGATAAGCCCTCCTTTCTTTTGAATATCCACTTACAGCGGACGGCCTTCTTTTGTTTAGGCAAGCGCACAATATCCCATGTGCCATTCTTCTCAAGTGATTGCATCTCTTCGTGCATTGCACCAATCCACTTGTCACGATCAACCGAAGCAATAGCTTCATTATATGTAGCAGGTTCAGCATCATTCTCCACCTGTTCTGCACAACTTAGAGCAAAATAAACAACATCACATTCCTCAATTAAACGAGTACGAGGTCCTTTATTCCTCTTCTCTCTGCGCTCTGCAATAGACAAATTTTCTTGCTGCACAATAGGAGGTGAGGGCGGCACAATATCCTCCTCATCAATTTCAGTTTCCTCCTCATCCAGGTGGTCTAGCTCCACCTGCAAACGAACTCGTGGTTCGTCCTCATCAGAAGAATCAGGCATAACATCAGTTGACAAACTGTCCTCATACATGACAGATTCATTAAACACAACACTTCTGCTAAAGAAAGTCTTTTTGGTTTCCGGGTTCCACAACTTATATCGTTTTACTCTAGAACCATAACCAAGAAATAAGCACTTAATAGCTCTAGGCTCTAATTTTCCATTATCAACATGAGCATAGGCAGTGCAACCAAAAACTTTCAGTTGTGAATAATCAGCTGACTCACCAGACCATACCTCAATAGGAGTTTTCTTGTCAAGAGGGATGGATGGTGACCTGTTGATCAAGTAGCAGGCAGTGTTGGCAGCCTCAGCCCAAAAACGCCTATTCATGCGGGCGTTGGATAACATGCAGGGAGCTTTGGAGATGATCGTCCTATTCATCCGCTCAGCTACACCATTCTGCTGAGGTGTGTATGGGATGGTGTGGTGCCTGACAATGCCTTCCTGCACACAATAATCATCAAAAGCATGCGAACAAAATTCGCCACCATTGTCAGTACGAAGCACCTTCACCTTTCTCTCAGTTTGCTTTTCAATCATAACTTTCCACTCTTTAAAAGCAGCAAAAGTATCATCCTTAGTTTTCATAAAATAAGGCCAAACTCTTCTAGAGTAATCATCAATGATAGTAAGCATATAACGAGCACCACCATAAGAGGGCTTACGTGAAGGCCCCCATAAATCAGCATATACATAATCCAGTGTACCTTTAGTGCTATGAACGGAAGCATTGAACTTAACTCTCTTATGCTTACCAAACACGCAGTGTTCACAGAACGACAACTTACTCATATTGCAGTTCTTCAGCAGTTCTCTCTTCACCAATTCTGCCATACCATGTTCACTCATGTGTCCAAGTCGCTTATGCCAGAGGTTAGTTGTACTTGCATCATCATTAGTAATAACAGCAGCAGTACCAGACAAAGTGCTACCTCTAAGAATATATAACTTGGCAGAATTCATATCACCAATCATAACAATGAGAGAACCTTTTGATACCTTCAGTCGTTTATCCCCTCCGGCATATTTGTACCCGTCACAATCAAGGGTACTCAGCGAGATCAAATTTCTCGCCATGGATGGTATGTGTTTCACTCCCGTCAATGTACGTGTCATCCCTCCATGGGTCTTGATCTGAACAGATCCAACGCCAACAATGTGACATTTGTTGTCGTTCCCCACACGCACAAAATCTCCAGTCTGCACAGCTTCATAAGAACTGAACCATTCTTTGTTACAGCAAATATGAAACGAACAAGCAGTATCAAGAATCCACTCATCATCACGGGTAACACATGCAGTAAAAACAGCTAAGCATTCACCATCCGAACTATTATCACCAGCAACAACAGCAGCCTTACCAGTACCATTACCACTACCATTACCGTCAGATTTATTTTTCGGTTGGTATGTGCCGTTCCTTTTCTCCTTGTTCTGCACCTTCCAGCACTCATCAATGGTGTGATTGGTTTTCTTACAGTACCTGCAGAACTTGTCTCGTCCTTTGGACTTTGAACGGCCCCTACTTTTATCTCTGTTGTTGTCGTTGTTATCTCGCTGCTCTGGTCTGCCTCGAACCTGCAATGCATCGCCTTTGGAGGACGATGGGTTAGACTGCACCATAACTTTCATCTTTTCCCTGGTCTGCAGGGCCTCACAAACTTGCGCGAGGGTTAGTTCATCGCGGCTTAACAGTATGGTATCACGCAGGTTTGTAAAAGAGCTAGGCAGCGAACATAACAGCAGAAGAGCTAAGTCTTCATCATCATATTTTACCTCCATCGACACTAGGTCGGACACGATCTCCTTGAAGATCGACAAGTGGCTCATGACAGAACCACCATCTTGCATCTTGAGCGAGAACAACTTTATCTTAACATGCATCTTGCTGGTGAGATCTTTTGACATGCAGATCGACTCCAGCTTGACCCACAATGCGGCTGCGGATTTCTCCAACAGCACCTCCTGCAATATATCATTGGATAGATGAAGTTGAATCAACGACAAAGCCTTACGATCTTTGCGTTTCTCATCGGCAGTCCAATCCTTGGCTTCCTTATTCCCGAAAGAATCCAGCGCCTCATCAAGATCCGATGTTTGCGACAGAACCGCACGCATCTTTACTTGCCACAGAGAAAACCTCGTCTTGTAGTCCAGCAACGGTAGATCAAAGTTCATCGATGCCATCGCGAATCCCTAATCTGAAACAGGGCTCTGATACCACTTGTTACACGCAATAGCAAAACAACGATGAAATTAAGCAAGATCGAACCAACGGGGACACGAGATTTTAACGTGGAAAACCCTTCCAAGGAGGAAGAGAAAAAACCACGGGCGCCAGCCAGCAATACTTCACTATTTCGGGTGAGGTTACAATCGCGCCGGGATTTACAATGTATGGCTTATCCCGTGCGGCGGCTTACAAGAGGTATATAAAGGCGGTCCTGACCTAACTAGGTCGGTAACAGGTAATCCAACTCCGGCTCCACTCGTCAGAAGTTCGGCCTTTATCAGTATATACGAATATGAATTTGGATCACCATAAAATAACAATGTCCGGACGGTCCGCTCAGACGTTTGGAGGAGGTTTGGTGGTGGCCGGTTCCAGAAAGCAAATTTAAAAAAAGTCTGCTTACCGAACAAATTAAACACATAAATTCAGAACATGGTGGTAGTATAATAATTACTCCGAGTTGTACTTGGTACACGAGTTACAGTGAACGAGTCATCTACATCAGGCAGTTCCATCTACAGTACACGTTACCCTCCACTGGTATCTGGCCTATTTAATTTTAAGATAGCAGAAAAGATAGCAGAAATAGCCTAGAGACTGGTAGACAAGGAAACACGGCAGCACAACGGCAACAAGCATCGCCGACGCCGTTCCATCCTGGGTTGGCCAACATCGTCACCAAGGCTATGTAGTAGAAGAGCCTGCACGTAACCGCCCAATATAATATCTGCATGCAAATTCATACGTGTGATAATATGATCACGTGAGTATCCTTCCACGCAATGAACCCAGTGGCAAAAATTAATTTCAAAAAAAAAAAAAACCCCAGTGGCAAAAATTAAAGAAGGAAAGTAAGAAAGAAGAATTAACTAACCACCTCGGTGAGGATGAGCGCCGGTTCAGGTATCCCGAGGAAGGTCGGCGGCGGCGGGGGTGCGTGCCGATTCTTTTTGCTGAAACCTTGCATTATCGCTCGAGAACTTTCCGATCTTCCGACGCGTTCCATACTGAATTATTCCTTCTTCGACTGTGGTGCTTATTGTATACAGTAGAACGCTGTGGTGCATATTATATAGTCAGGGTCACCGGCCGGGAACACCTAACCGACTCGTATATCACGGAGGCCCAGACAGGACGGGACACACGGTCGTGGGCTCGTGGCTCGTGGTCAGGTCCCACGCGGAGTAGTAATTTTTTTTTTGTGAGGGGTTCGGAGTACTTGCATCAATTTGTACGGCCCATAGACCACGGTAGCTGATGTTGTTGGCCCATTCATTCTTGGCTATTGCGTTGCCTGTTCGTGAGCTCTGGAAACAGACTTTGGGGTGGATAAACTCTTAAACGATGTAATCCTGTGATTTGTGGGCAGCAAGTTTCTTACGCACTCTTTTCCTTACCAGGGTACCTACGGGGACTGGAAGGTTTTTAATGAGGCGGCTTGCTTCCTTAATAGAGTGTGTTTTAATTTTCAAAAAAAAAAAACCACAGTCATACAACAGGTTCAACGGAACAAACGAGAGACAGAGGTCCGAAAATAAAACGCTGGGGCAACAGCACAACAACGCCCGACGAAACAAAGAAAGAAAAACGATACAAGGTGCTAGTCCGCTCAAGAGCTGGGGGAGGCGCCAATGCGGCGGGCCGCCGTCACGAGGGCCTGAATCATGCCATCCAGCCGCTCCAAGTCCCGCTGTCTACATAATGGATGCCACTGCTGCAAAAATGCCAAGAATTTAAAAATCGAGTCAGAGGCACGCCGTAGAAAGATACGCTCGATAACCATCTTGTTACGAATAGTCCATAAAGTCCAGGTCATCGCGGCGAAAAGTAACCAGAAGAGGCGTGTCGTGGGATAATCACGGCAGATGTTACCGGGGGTAACTGATCTTGGGGCAAGACGACACAGGTATTTGGGAGAGGGTTTAGCTCAGAGGAAAACATGGTGCGATTCAATCTGGAAGCCGGCAATCAAAGTCGCCGAGTCTCCAATCTCGATATAACAACTCAACTCTAGGATTACACTGGATGCTCGATACCGAGCGCTATTGCTAGGGTTCTAAGATCTCTGTCTAAACTAGACCTGGGGGTCGGTTTATAAAGCACCCGCACCCCCTGGCTTATTCCCCAAGGCGCACCCTGGATCCTACCCGGACACGGCGCACAAACCCTAGCTTTCCTTTACAATAATCCACAATCCGGGTTGCTGGGCCTACAAACTTGGGCCTCCACAAGCTTCCCTATCCTTAGCCGGATCCTGCGCACCGTTCTTTTGGGCCGGGTTACTCCTTGGAGTTTGGCCTACCGGGTTATCATCCCTCCATCAGTAGTCCCCAGAATAGCCTGGGCTTCATGGTTCCTCCTTGAAGCGCTCGCTATTCCCTGCAAAGATATCAAACACATAGGCACGTGGAGGCCGGGTTAAGATGCTTTGATAAGTGGTTAGGCCTAACTCCATGGCGGCCATATAGTAACCCGGCCTTTCCCCAAACTCTTTGGTTTAATTTTCCAGGTCCAAACCTTGATACGAATGTCAAGATCTCATACTTGATAATCGATCCCGATATCACGGGGTTGATCCCCTTCTTCCCTTCATCCCAATGCCTTGCTCAATATTTGACGCATATCTCGCAAAATCCACGGGGATAACCGTCACCCCACGATTTCCGGCCTCGGGCCGTTGAGGTAGACTCACCCTTGCTTTATAAATAGCACATAGTGGGTAACCCTAAACTCATCACTGCACCTCAGCTTCCCCTTCCCCCCTTCCAGAGACCCGGAAGAAGAGGACGAGACGGCTGATGAGAGTGAAGGTATTTGCATAGAATTTGTATATCTTTACTTGTATTATTTTCCTCCCGTTTACCTTTTTTCCAACGAACACACACCCGGTTCACAGGACTGGAGGACGAAGGTGAGACCAACGAGGATGATCCGGAGGCAACCGAGTCTGACCAAGAGGCAACAGTCGGAGCCAAGAGGAAGGCCAGGGGAGCAGTGTCCAAGGTTCCTTTTTCCTCATTATCCTCTAAACCCTATTCCTTTGACGCCATGCGACGACTTAACCATCAACTATCAAATTCATCGTGCTTGAAGGATTCTTTCCCAGTCAAGCGCAGAGTAACTCGGAGCTCCCCGGGTGAAGATCCCCTTAACCCGGGTATCTCTACCCCCTCAGTCCCTCGTGGCGGCGCTCCTCCGCCTCGTCCTTCCGACTCTCCTCAACGCCACCCTTCTCCTAACCATCCACGCGCCGGGCAATTCCGGGTCCCGTTGGTGGTTCCCGTGGCGACCTCATCTGCTTCCAGCGGTGAGCTCCCGCCTGATTACACCGTGAATGCCGGGTAAGTTTGTGCTACATGAATTCCTTTTACACCTAACAAATTTCCACTCAAGCCACCATCATCACTAATAACCGCCTTTTCTCATCTTTCTTTTAGCGCTCAAGCCGTCGTCAGTGACCCGGAAAACATAGAAGCAAATAACCATCAGGCGGAGAAACCAACTGACAATGCAGACGCCGCAACTGGCGGTGACACGGCGAACAACCAGGGACAAGGCCCTCTGAACAATCCACTTCCCCGAGCTGCCGGATCTCCTTCCTCATCGGAACCAGTAGACGAGGAGATCGAAGTTCTAGATACAAGGATGAGTTCTCCCAACCCGGCCACCCAAACTGTCCGGGTCTCAACTCCAAGGGCGGGGAGAGCCCCCCCCCCCCCACCAAATGACCAAGCTGCCGGCTCTTCCGGTACTCGATCCGAGGAACTGACATTTGCCCAGATGCTGGAAACCCTTCGCACTTTAAGGGCTAATGAAGAAAACATCTTGGGAGCTTTGATAGCCAAACACGAGGTAAATCCGACTAATGTTGCTTATGCCTTTGTCCAGTCCCCAAGTTCCGAGTGAATTGATTCATAATTTACTTGGGACTTTATTATACAAGCGACTGATAACTTGCTTCCCTGCCCAACTGATCCTTGTTTGCATGCACGCAGGCTTTCGTAACTCAATCTGAGGAGAAACTGGCGGACGCCACCAAGCTCGTCGAAAAGGAGGTAGCTTTACGCGAAGCAGCCGAAGCCGAAGCCAGTAGAAATAGATTGATAATGAGGAAATATAGAAAAAGGGCTCACCGAGCAGAAGATGACCTGACAAGCCTTTCCGTCCAAATATCGGACACATATCGTGCTTTACTTGGTACGTTTCCTCCTCCGGGTTTATCTTTTTGATAGATAGCGGCAGTTTCCCGACTTACGTCTCCATTTCTTCAGGCCCGGACGAAACCATGCCGGAAGAGGATGACATGGCCAAGCTGAAAACCATGAAGAACGTTATCCGGCAGCTATGTGCCGGAACCAAATGGATCCTTGAGGAATTGCGGTGGCCGGGTAGAGGACATGTTGATCTGAAGAGGATGCTGGATGCCTTCTCCACTATTCCCGAGTGGATTTGGCACTGGAAGCGCTCGTCTTGCCGGGTTGGAGTGACCCGGGGGCTTGCACTTGCCAAGGCTTATCTCCCCAAGCTCGAGCTAGTGAAGCTTATGGGCGGCTTTCCAGAGTTCAAGCTTGATGGATCCAAGTTCTCGGTGAAGGATTTTCAGGCCGTCCAGAAGGAGGTCTGTTACCCGGCCAGCGTAATTGCTGATGAACTGGATGTTAACATACTTGTTCCAGCATACGATGCTGCCGGTGAAGCAATTAAATCAGATCTTCCTGAGCCGTATGATATGCTGGCTCGGTGGAAGGAGGAAGCTGCTGCGATAAGGGCGGAGGCTGCCAAGAAGCAAGCTGAAGCCGGCTCTGCCCCTGCTACCTCAACACCAGCCGTTCCACCTCCTGCAGGGGCTGGTACCGCTGATCCGGGTGCTGCTGCTACCGCCAATGATGGCAAGGGCAAGGCCAAGATGAACGCCGAGTGATATATGATTTCTCATGCCTCTTCTTATGCACCTGTCGGTCAACATACTTTTTTTTTAAAACAGTTATATTTTGGGTGGTGCGCCTGTGCACCTTTGATATCTTTTCAGCAGGATTTTGTAATGCACGCTAAGGTCTTGATATACTCGATGCCTGTTCCGGCCTTTTTAAGTTTATCCATTATTGAGCTCATCTGTTCTCGATATCTGGCTTTCTTTATTGTTCCTTTTATGAAAACTCAATTTCCGGGTCTCATGGGTATTGACAAGCGGATTTTGCTTCGAAGTCCCCAAGTCCCCAAGACTCGGATATTTGGGTTTTTTGGAATTATACAAGTAAGCCATTTTTTCTCTTTTCAAGGTTTCAAGCCACCCGGACCCAGATCGCCGAGTCTAGGACACTTGATCTTGAAAGGGGAACGAACTGCCTACTACTAATTTCACAAAGATCCCTGAGTTGTTTCACATAGGTTTTGAAGTTACGCTTAATAGTAGTTGAGTTTCCAGCTGTTCAGCCTTGTACTCTGCATAACTTGTGGTTTAGATGACCCTTTTGACTATCTTGTACTGTAAGCCGGCTTTCGCGTGGATACCATGTTGTTACATCCATACGAAAACGTAGCCAGCCAAGCCCCGTCGGGTTTCATGACTGACTGCGATCGTAAGCGAACAAATCATGCCACTTTAATGCGAGTCACATCGAGCTTAAGTAAGAATAGCCAAGGAATTTGGACTTCTTTGTCCGGTTATAAGATTGTAGCCGTACTCGTTTGCAAGTAATCGGCCCTTATAACTCATAGGCATCATGGCCGGGTCTTTGAGTTTGTAACTGTGCTATTCAAGCGACCAGCCCCCAAGACCTAGATATACGCATCATACTGAGAGTACATAACCTGATAATAACCATCTCTTTTCTTGATAACCATCTCTTTACTTGATATGAAAAATCTAGGTCAGCAAGCCGCCTCATTAAAAACCCGTCCAGTCCCCAAAGGTACCCTGGATAGGAAAAGAGTACGTCTGAAAACCTGCTGCCTATTACATCGTGCAATTCCATTTGCCAATATAATCTTTTTTAAGTATAATATGGACGTAGCTGAGCCACGTTCCATGGTCTATCTCTTTCTTGCATAGATGAAGTGGTATGTGCGGTGTCGTTAACTGTAGCCGACTCTTCCCGTGCATCTATCAAGTAATATGATCCATTATGCAGATTCCGGCTTATGATAAATGGTCCTTCCCATGGTGGTGATAATTTGTGCTTTCCTTCATTTGACTGTACCAGGCGCAAAACCAAGTCTCCTTCCTGGAATACCCGGGTTTTCACGCGCCGGCTATGATACCTCCGTAGATCTTGCTGATATATGGCTGATCTTTCCAGGGCTTGTTCTCTTTGCTCTTCTAACATGTCTACGGCGTCCTGCCGGGTTTTTTTGTTCTCCACTTCGACGTAAGCTGATACTCGCGGTGAGTCGTGAATAATGTCACTCGGTAACACTGCCTCTGCACCATAGACCATGAAGAAGGGCGTCATCTGAGTGGATCTGTTAGGTGTAGTGTTGATACCCCAAACCACAGAAGGAAGTTCTTCGACCCATGCACCAGCAGCCCTGATACAGGGAACTCGCAATCGTGGTTTTAACCCGCGAAGCAATTCTTGGTTTGCTCTCTCCACTTGTCCATTGGCCTGCGGATGAGCCACCGATGCAACATCAAGCCGGATTCCATTGTTGCCACAGAATTTCTCCATCTCACCAAGGGACATGTTGGTTCCATTGTCGGTAATTATGCTGTGGGGATACCCGAACCGGTAGATAATCCTTTTCAGGAACTTGACTGCTGTAGCTGCTTCGCAATTAGTAACTGGCATAACCTCAACCCACTTGGTAAACTTATCAATAGCCACCAAAAGATGTGTCTTCTTGCATGGTGACATATGAAAGGGGCCAACCATGTCCATACCCCAGACAGCGAACGGCCAAGTTAACGGGATGGTCCGTAACTCCATAGCCGGCACATGGGTTTGGCGAGCGTACCTTTGACATCCGTCACACCTTGCTACCAATCGTTCCGCATCCGCTAGAGCCGTGAGCCAGAAAAATCCGTGTCGATAAGCTTTAGCCACAAGAGACCTTGTGGATGCATGATGTCCACAGTCGCCTTCATGGATTTCCTTGAGAATCTGTCGGCCTTCTTCTGGCGCTACGCAGCGCAAGAAGACTCCTGTTGCGCTTCTCTTGTATAATTCTCCATTGATGATAGAATATCCCTTTGCTCGCCTCAAAATTTGCCTTGCTAACACCTCCTGCTGTGGTAACTCGCCCCGCGACAGGTAGGCCAAAAACGGTTCTGTCCATTCGGGAACAGTGCGTACTGTAGCCACAAGTCCTGAATCCGGGTCTTGGTTTGCCAATTCCTCCTCTGACTCGGTTTTAACCGATGGTCGCCATAATTCATCCAGGAAAACGTTAGGTGGAACCGGCTCTCTGCGCGAGCCGAGTCTAGCGAGCGCGTCGGCTGCCTCGTTCTTTCTTCTGTCTATATGCTCCACCTCATACCCGGAAAAACATCCTGCAACCCTATCAACTTCCCTGCGGTATGCTGCCATAGTTGCGTCCTTCCTATCCCAAGTTCCTGACACCTGCTGTACCACAAGATCCGAATCTCCGAAACACCGTATCCTTTTGATGTTCATCTCCTTGGCTACCCTTAGGCCGTGCAATAGGGCCTCATACTCGGCCACGTTGTTGGAACAGTCAAAGTGGATTTGTAGTACGTAACTTAGTTTATCTCCCTTGGGTGACGTCAACACCACCCCAGCTCCTGATCCCTCGTATTGCTTAGATCCATCGAAGTGCATGATCCATGACTCGGAATTTGGAACCGTTGTAGTCATGCCTGTATGTGTCCAGTCGTTAACGAAATCAATTAAAGCTTGAGATTTGATTGCTGACCTGGGTTCGTAGTTGATGTGATAATCCCCCATCTCTATCGCCCATTTGGCTATTCTTCCCGTCGCGTCTGAGTTCCTGATGATATCCGACATTGGTATTGAACTGACCACTGTTATAGGGTGTTCTTGGAAGTACGGCTTCAATTTCCGGCTAGCCATAAAGACCCCAAACACCAGCTTTTGCCAATATGGATAGCGCTGCTTTGCTTCTGATAATACCTCGCTGACATAATAAACCGGCCTCTGAACCGGGTAACCTTTCCCATCCTCTTTACGCTCCATAACGACTACTGCGCTGACGGCTCGGGGGCCAGCTGCCACGTACAGCAACATAGGCTCTTTAGGACCCGGCGCCGCTAGTACTGGTGCTTCCGATAACTGCTTCTTTAGTGCCTCGAATGCCTCATCCGCCTCTTGATCCCACACGAATTTGTCTGATTTCCGCAAGAGCCGGTACAAGGGTATTGCCTTTTCTCCGAGTCTGGATATGAATCGGCTCAAGGCTGCTACGCAGCCCGTGAGCTTTTGAACATGCTTCAAATTTTCTGGTTTTTTCAGACCCTGGATGGCCTTGATCTTATCCGGGTTTGCCTCGATTCCTCTCTCGGAAACTATAAAACCGAGTAATTTCCCGGCTGGAACTCCGAACACGCACTTTGTCGGGTTAAGCTTCATCTGGTACCTCCTCAAGTTTTTGAACGTCTCCTTTAGATCATCGATAAACGTCTCCGCCTTCCTGGTCTGGATGACCACATCATCCACATAGGCATGGACGTTGCGTCCGATTTGGTCTTCGAAGCACTTTTGAATACACCGTTGGTAAGTTGCACCGGCGTTCTTCAATCCAAACGTCATGGTTTTATAACAGAAGGCCCCAAAAGGGGTTATGAATGATGTTTTCTCCCAATCCTCCCTCTTGAGCTTAATCTGATGATACCCGGAATATGCGTCCAGGAAGCATAATAAATCGCTTCCAGCTACTGCATCTATAATCTGATCTATCCTGGGTAGTGCGAACGGATCCTTGGGGCAATGTTTGTTGAGACTCGTAAAAATCAATGCACATCCTCCACTCATTGGTTTTTTTCATCACTAGAACCGGGTTTGCCAGCCAATCCGGGTGAAATACTTCCATGATAAAGCCGGCTGCCAATAGCCGAGCGATCTCTTCGCCTATGGCCTTCCTTCTTTCCTCATTCATTTTCCTCAAGCCCTGCTTCACGGGCCTGGACTTGGGATCCACATGCAAGCTGTGCTCGGCCAACTCCGTAGGGATACCCGGCATATCGCTGGGTGTCCAGGCGAACACATCTGCATTTGAACGAATAAACTCCACAAGTGCTTCCTCCTGCTCTTTTCCCAAGTTAGACCCTATGGTAAACTGCTTAGTGGAATCGCCTTCAACGAAATCTATCTTCTTGGTGTCTTGTGCTGCCTTGAATTTTGCTCTCTCGTCCTCGGTATTTGGCTTGTTCAAGGCTGTTCTGTCATCCGGGTTCACTTGAGACCGGTAATATTCGAGTTCTTCCTTTCTGCATGCTTGCTCAGCCATAACCGAATCTCCTTCGTCGCACTCGGCCGCTATATCCCGGTTCCCATGTATGGTGATGGTCCGTTTAGGACCCGGAATCTTTAGCTGCAAATACACGTAGCACGGCCTAGCCATGAATTTGGCGTAAGCCGGTCTTCCAAACAGCGCGTGATAAGGACTGGGCAATTTGACTACCTCGAACGTGAGCCACTCAACTCGATAATTATCCGTCGATTCTCCAAAAGCAACCTCCAAGGTGATCTTTCCCTCGGGGCTCGCCGAGTGACCCGGCACGATCCCATGAAAGATTGTCGAACTTTTCTGCAACTGGGACTCTTTGAGACTCATCCGTAAGAAGGTTTCCCAATAAAGGATGTTGATGCTGCTTCCACCGTCTATCAGGACCCTCTTCAGTTCGTAACCATTAACCTGTGGAGCGACCACCAATGCCAAGACTCCTGGACGCTCTACTTTTTCCGGATGATCTCTTCTACTCCACGTTATCTCTTGTTCTGCCCATCTAAGGTATCCCGGCGTGGCCGATGAAACCGAGTTTGCCGCTTGCTTTGACGTCTCTTTGTTACGAATTTAAAAATCGAGTCAGAGGCACGCCGTAGAAAGATACGCTCGATAACCATCTTGTTACGAATAGTCCATAAAGTCCAGGTCATCGCGGCGAAAAGTAACCAGAAGAGGCGTGTCGTGGGATAATCACGGCAGATGTTACCGGGGGTAACTGATCTTGGGGCAAGACGACACAGGTATTTGGGAGAGGGTTTAGCTCAGAGGAAAACATGGTGCGATTCAATCTGGAAGCCGGCAATCAAAGTCGCCGAGTCTCCAATCTCGATATAATAACTCAACTCTAGGATTACACTGGATGCTCGATACCGAGCGCTATTGCTAGGGTTCTAAGATCTCTGTCTAAACTAGACCTGGGGGTCGGTTTATAAAGCACCCGCACCCCCTGGCTTATTCCCCAAGGCGCACCCTGGATCCTACCCGGACACGGCGCACAAACCCTAGCTTTCCTTTACAATAATCCACAATCCGGGTTGCTGGGCCTACAAACTTGGGCCTCCACAAGCTTCCCTATCCTTAGCCGGATCCTGCGCACCGTTCTTTTGGGCCGGGTTACTCCTTGGAGTTTGGCCTACCGGGTTATCATCCCTCCATCAAGGCGCCTCCTCCTCCCATTACGTTTCGCCTGAACTTCCAGGAACTCGCCTAAGTCTAGGGCCCGCCACTCGGGCCCCAGAGCCTCGGCCACGAAGTTCCATAGGAAGCGAGCTGCGGGGCATGCAAACAGGATGTGAGTACCAGTCTCTGGAACCGCACATAGGGGGCAAAGTCCATCCCCCGGCCCAAACCGTTTGAGCACCTCCACCCCCGAGGGGAGGTGGTCCCTAAGCAATTGCCAAGCGAAGATTTTAATCTTCAACAGCATGGGCGCCTTCCAAAGGTGGGACGCCCATGCCGTCTCGGGCCTCCTAATCAAGGCCCGATAAGCTGAACCTACCGAGAAAGTCCTCGAGGTTGCGAGCGTCTAGGCGACCGAATCTGAGGAAGATGCTAAAGTCCGAGGGAGGGACGCGCTTAACAGCTCCCATTTAATCGCCTCCCTCGGCCCGAACGTACGCCGAAATCCAATATTCCATTGCCCTTGGGCCATGGCCGCCGCCACCAGGACTGTCGGATCCGCACAGATAGCGAAGAGTTCCGGGTATTCGTATCTTAGCGGCCGCGATCCCAGCCACGGGTCAAGCCAAAAGAGGGTCCCTCTTCCGTCGCCTACGGAGAAGGAGACCCCCAGTCGGATATCAGGTTTGATCGCCTGGATGGCTCGCCAAAATTGCGACCCTTCCTTCCTATCACACGCTAGGAGGGGGCAGCCTCTGAGATACTTCGCCTGTATAAGTCGAAGCCAAAGGCCCCCATCCTCTCGCAGGATCCGCCAGACCCATTTTAACATCAGGGCTTTATTCATGTGGCGAGATGATTGTATCCCTATGCCCCCAAATTCCTTGGGGGCGCACAGATCTGCCCACTTCACCATGTGGTATTTCTGGTGCCCCTTCGCATCTTGCCAAAAGAAGCGAGAGAGTTCTTTATCGAACTTGGCATGGATGCCCTCCGGAAGCAAGTACAACCCCATCATATACATCGGAAGGCTGGACAGGCAGGAGTCGATCAGGATGGTCTTACTCCCCTTGGAAGTGAATCTCCCCTGCCAAGGTTCAGCCTTACTCTTGACCCGCTCTACTAGCGGGTCGAGATCCCGGATGAGGATTCGAGAGTCGCGGGTAGGCATTCCCAGATAGGTGATCGGGAACTGGGCCAGGCGACAGTTCAGATTGTCTGCGATCCGTTGTTGCTCCTCTGGCGAGTACCCAATGATCACCACTTCACTTTTGTCGAAGTTGATCTTTAGACCAGACATTGCCTCAAAGCATAGGAGGAGGAATTTTAGGTTGATAGTATCGAGTTCCGACCCCTCCACCATGATCATGGTATCATCTGCATACTGGAGGTGGGTCACACCCCCGCCTAGGATGAGATGACCCACAACACCAGAGATGTGGCCAGAGGCTTTGGCCCGCTCCAAGACCTCTGCGAGGGCATCCACAGCCGCGTTGAACAGCAGGGGAGAAATGGGGTCACCTTGTCTTACCCCGCAGGTGGGTCGAAAATACGGACCCACTTCCCCGTTAATGTTGATTGCGGTGTTACCACTCATGACCAATTGCATGATCCAGCAGACCATACGATTATCAATACCCCGCCGTTCTAAGACCAACCGGAGGAAGGACCAATCTAGACGATCATATGCCTTTTGGAAATCCAGCTTAAGGAAGACTCCCTTCTGCTGGCGAGCCTTCACCTCATGGATGATTTCATGAAGAGCCAGAATCCCATCATGGATTAGGCGGCCCTTCAGGAAAGCGAATTGGTACGGATGGGTAAGGCGTTCCAAAATCGGCGCAATCCTAGCCGCACATACTTTGGAGAAGATCCTATGTATGACGTTGAGGACCGTAATCGGTCGAAATTGTCGAATATCTGAGGCCCCCACTACCTTGGGGATCAGGGTTATCACGCCAAAGTTGAGGCGTGTCATTACCAATGTCCCAATGTAGAATTCTTGAAACATTGGCATGATAACCGCTTTGATAGTCTCCCAAAACTTCTGAAAGAATGTAACTGGAAGACCATCCGGACCCGGGGCCGAGTTCGCCTTCATCTCCATGACTGTGCGAGTGACCTCCACCTCGAGGAAAGGGAGGGTCAGGCTCGAGTTTTCCTCATCAGAAGCCCGAGCCCCTCTAGGCCAAAAGTCTGGAGCTAGCGATATCCCCTGGCGCTTGGAAGCGGTAAATAACTCCTTATAAAAGGAGTAAATATGGGTGGAAATCTCTCTTGGCGCCTCCAAGAGTCGATCTCCCTCCCATAGGCAAGGGATAGAGCATTTCCTCCGTCGCCCATTAGCGATAGCGTGGAAGTATGCTGTGTTCGCCTCGCCCCTAAGGAGCCAGTTTTGGCGACTCCGCTGTCGCCAAAAGGTCTCTTCCCCCTTGTAGATCTCCATAAGGGAGTCTTCTAGGGCATACCGCTGCAGCCACTGATCCGCGGTCAGACCTACTGCATCTGAGGTGCGGTCAAGGTCCTGAATCTCCTCTAGAAGCGACGATTTACGCTTTTTCACCTCCGCGCCCAAGTTAGCGCCCCATCCCCGCATGAATTTGCGGGACGACTGGGCGCAGTGGTGCCAAACATCAACCGCGTTAAAAAGTCGCGGAGGATTAGCCGCAGCGAGCGCCCACTTCGCCTGTACCGCTTCAACGAATCCCGGTTTCTCCAACCAGAAGTTCTCGAAATGGAAGCGGTTCAGTTTCGGTGGTGTCGACCCACCCGACGACAAAAGCAGGGGAGTGTGATCCGAGCCCACCCTAGTTAGGGCTCACAGGGAGCATAAGGGGTAGGCCATCTCCCAATCTACGGACACAAAGACCCGATCCAGCACACTCCGGATCGGGTCCGTCCGATTATTAGTCCAAGTGTACCTAGCCCCCACACGCCTAATCTCCTTGAGGGCAAGGTCAGCAATGCAGTCATTGAACATCTCCATCCTCCGTCTATCAACATTCGCCGAGCTTTTGTCATCTGGGGACCGAATGAGGTTAAAGTCTCCGGCAATAACTACCGGAGTAGAGCACCGTGCCACCTTGTCGCGGAGCTCGACAAGGAAAGCGCTCGACCTACTGTGGTCCGCAGGGCCATAGATGATAATCACCTCCCACTGCAGGGATGACCGTCTATGGGTAAGTAGCATACTTGCGAAAAACTCCCCGCGGTCCATGTCATCAACCTCAAAAGTCTCCTCCTTGGCCCCAAGGAGGATGCCCCCTGAGTGCCCATTCGCCGGCAACCATTGCCAGACAAACTTAGCGGGGCTAAGGCGTTGTAGCTCGTGAATGGAGAAGTCCTGTCTAATCGTCTCCTGAATCCCCACAATGTCCGCCTCTTCACGGCGGATGTACTCGCTCAGTTGCTTCGACGATCCCTCCCGACCAAACCCCCTCATGTTCCAAATGAAGGCTCTTATAGGGAGATTCATTGGGAAACCAAATCGGGGGTTGTCCCCTTACGGGGGACCGGTCGGGCCCTACCAGAGGTCGAGGGCCGGGACGATGCCTTGGGGATCTTGGGAGGTCTCCCCCGTGGTCGCGCTGGCTGAGCAACCGGTGGGGTGATCCCCGTCCCACTAGGCGCAACCTGGGAGTCACTACTCGGGTCCAAAGCCGCCTGCCTCGGGCTCCCTGATGGAGGGGCCGCCGACCTCACAAGCTCCGCCTGAGCTCGTGCGGCGGCAAGGGACCCCTCGTAAATTTCTCTCGCCTTAATAGCTGCGATCTGCTCAAGGCGCGGCCCCTTCTCTCCCCGAAACACTATACCACAGTCCGCAGCAACCTGGGCCAAATGGTCCACGGGGACCTCATCGAGAACAGAGAATCTAGAACCGGAAGAGGGAGAGCGAGGGGTGGGGGTGGAGGTAGGCGTACCTGAGATCTCTCGGCGAGACGCCGTCAGCTGCATCGCCAGCTCCGCCACCGTAGGGACCGGTCCCACCACCTCCCCCCTGGCACGAGCCAGGCGGGCGCTGTGGCGGGACGGCTGGAGTGGCTGCCTGGGCCGGCGCTGCGTGGGTCCCTGGCAGCTGGTCACGGGAGTGTCGGGGACGACCGTGACCTGCTCCCTGGAGCCCGTGGCTGGAGTCGCAGGCATCATCGACAGGGCGCACGCCGGCGAGGTGGGAGATGATTCCCTGGAGCCTGGGGAGAGGGTGTAACACAGCGCTCCCGCCGAACGAGACGAGGAGGGGGGAAGGACCTCCAGCCCTACGCTCTCGCAATCCTCCTCCTCCTGAGTGGCCGAAGACAGGCCCAGCGTAACAGCGTCCAAGCCCGGGAGGTCGAAGTTGGAGCCGTACTGGGAGAAGGGCACGTCCGCAAGCCTCGCTGGATCACCCGTCGCAGTCCCCGTGCTCCTCGGCGCGGCTGACTTAGTCGGGGCAGGGGCGTCCGCCGAAGCAGCAGGGGGAGGGGCCGGGGGAGAAGTGGCATCCACGGTAGGCGAGGGGCCGTCACCCCCCTGACCGTCCTCGTCCTCGCTCGAAGAGTCCTCCTCAGATCCGTCGCCGTCCCCCCCCAGAGGGGCCACCCTCAGCCGCAGGTGGATGGAGGGACCCAGGAGCCGTCGTGTCGAGCTCCACGCGCAGGATCGCCCCCCGGTTCCCGCCTCGTCCTCCGAAGTAGAACGGCGGTAACAGTCCGGGGAGCTGCTCCGGCTCGGGCGAGAGGACCCTGATGCGAACCGGGTCGGCGCCGGCAAGCGAGCTGTGGTCCACCTCCACGCACAAGCCAAGTGGCTTAGCGACCAGTGCTAAGACCTCCTCTGTCTTGGCCTCATCAGGAAGGCCAAAGATCCGAATCCACGTGGAGGCCAAAGCGGATCTCTCTGTGACAGCCGACGACGCCTTGATCGAAACCTGGATCTTGTTGGTGGGAAGCGTGAAAGTAGAACCCATGGAGCAAAGGCGGAGCATCTCAGCCGAGGGGAACACCACCGCAAACTCCGTTGCGGAGATCGCGCGTGCCTGCCAGTCGTGACCTGGCATAATCTGGGCTAGCTCCTCGCGTAGGGTCTCCACGGTCAGGGTCGCCGAGGAAGCTGGGTGCTGCTCAGGAAGGACGGTCACCATCGCCAGGTTCTGTGGAACCACCATCGGAACGCCTCCAAGGTCGATATAATAGAATATCGACTCAACGTCGTGCCCGAGGAGCTCGAGACGGGGGCGGTGTGATGGAACCGCCGGCGCGGCACAAGCTCCCAGCCGGTGCCCTGGATCGCCACATCGCAAGCAACTCTCTGGCGTAGTACAATCGGCCCGGAAATGTCCCGTCTTGCCACAGCTGAAGCACGTAACCTTCGACGGGGAGCTCTCCCCGCCCTCCGCCTGAGGGCGTGGCGCGCCCAACCCCGCCTGGGTTAGGTCGCTCGGAGCTCCCGTCGGTGCGGTATACGGCAATGACGGCAATGATCCTCTCTGGCTCCCTCCTGCATGGTCTAACTCCGGCTGGTACGTGCGCTTCTTTTTATTGGTCCGCTTCCTCGCCGCATCCCCTGTAGTAGCGGTGCCGTAGGGAGCGCTCGCGCGTGCTGTCCCGAGACGACCACCGCCATTGGGCTGTAGCCTCTGGCCCGTCCCCAGACCCCGTCGCGGCGACAGAGACCGACGACGGCCAGGTGAGCGTGGAGGGTCCCGGGCCTGCAGTTGCTCCCTGAGCAGCTCCTCCCGTCGCTGGCCCTCCGGAGATGGAGCACGCCGTGGAGGAGGCGGCGTCCGCGTCCGCGGGAGGCCCAGCCTGGGGGGCGACGGCTGGTGGCCGGGCTCCCGCCGGTCACGGCCCTGGCGAGGCGGGGAGCGGGCGCGCCGCACCGGCGACGGGACACGTCTGGCCGGAGGCCGGTAGGGGTGGGGCGGGGAGTTCGGCGCCGCTGTTCGCGGACGGGCGGAAGCAGGGGAAGGAGAACGCGCCCGGCGGCGCGGGTGAACGTCCGCGGCCTCGTCCTCATCGTGGCGCGTCCTCTTCATGGCTGTCACGGCCGCGAAGGATCGGAGGAGGGGAGGAGGCGGCGGGGTGCGGACCACAGTGCGGGCTCGGTGATTCCTACGCGAGGCGGCGGGAGCAGGGAACCCTAGGGATAAATCCCTGGAGCCCCGTCGGATCCAGAGAAGCGCTCCCGCGGGCCGCGATGGGCCGGGCCGTCTCCGAGACGTGCCCAGCGACTGGGCCAACGGGCGACAGCCGGCCGCCACGGGTAGCCTCCATTCCAAGATGGGCCGTGGCGGTTGAGGCGCGCAAATGGGCCTAGGGTTGGGGCCCAGCAAGGGGAGTCCAGGAGCAGCATCGTCAAGCCCCCGCCGCGCCGCCGTGCGCGCAGGTGGCGACTCCGCCCGTTCCGGTCTGCCCGCCGCCGAGGCCACGCCCGCCGTCGCGTGTTCTCCCGTCCCTCGCAGTACATCCGGGCGAGCCGGGTTGCGCGCCTCCGGCTGTGGAGTCCCCATGGGAGTCCGCCGAGCCGGGGTTACGGCCACCGTAGGACGTCGCCGGCGGGGACCCTCCACTCTGCGAGCCGTGGCCAGGAAGTCACCGAGGGTGGGCGAGGGAGGGAGCACGCAACGCGCCGCAAGCTCGGCCTCGAGCGCCGCCGCCTCGTCCAGTTCCTCCGCGATGTCAGCCCAGCGCCGCCCCGCGCAGCGAGGCCGTCTCCGTCGCCCCGCCCGGGGACGAAGACAGCGACGCCATGTCCGGTGAGCTCATACCAGTCCGCCTGTTCGTGAGCTGATGAGACTATTATGAAAAAAGTGTTTTTGCTCAGTTACTACAAGGAGCATAATCCACGGTTTTTTGTACAATCTTTGTTTCTACTTTGCCATTCTTTTTTGTGATACTTTTTTGTTTCTTATTTTCTTTCCTTCGGTTGCAATCTTCGAGCAGAAGACATGACCAAGTTTGAATCAAATATATAGCCATATATATGAATAATTTGTAAAAAAAAGGCACTTTCAATAACCTTGTTAAAGGCAAAATCGTTTCTATAGTTCCATAGAGTCCACGCAAATAGTAGTTAGTGAGTTGTCGAGTTCCTCCATTAAACAACAACTCACCTATATTGTCACTATAGTAGTCAATATGGAATCCAAACTTGTTACTTAATGTATCTATATGTACCTATTTTATTTATTTGGTCATGTTATATTTATTCATTTTATCATATTACATTTGTCTAATTTTTGTGTGTTTTGCTAAATTTGCTAATCGCTTTGTTAGCACATCTACCAATGACACAGGCCTCACCCTGCAACGGGCTCGGCCCAAAAGACTGGCCCAGCCCAACCGCCGTCACATTGGCCCAGAGTGGACCAAGTGAGACTCCTTCGCCGATGCCGTGACGTTATAAGGAACTTGGAGATCAAGACAGAGATCATCCTCGGGGATCAGGACGAACACGAAGGCAGGGTTGCTCCCTGAGATTCTGTAATTCCCAATTCTTGTATCCATTCCTGTAATTCGAACCCCGCACGATATTCTCAGCTATCGATAGAGTGAGGATCCAACTACAGCCTAACATCGTGGTATCAGATTGCCTTTCGATCCCCACCCACCCACCCACCAAAATTCCGGAAACACGCAGCTCCACCGCGGATCGTCGCCGTCTCCTCGAGACCATGGATCCCACCTTGAAGGAATACCTCGACGCTCTCCGCCAAGACTCCGCGGATCTCAAGCTCTCCTTCACGAAGCAAGTACAGAAGCAGGAAGCTATGTCAAATCAAATTGCGGCCCAGACGGCGCAATTGACTGACCTCTGCGGATGGAAACCTGATCTGGAGGCCAGGTTCGCACAACTCCAGGCGGCGGTCTCAGATCTGCAGCGCTCGCAACCTTCATCTGCAGCGACTGCGAGTGGATCGGTGGCGGCTCATCTCGCCACCACGCCCTTCTCCTCCGACAAAAGGGCGATCCACGGGCAAGGCCTCGGCATCGATCTCATCCCCGGGAGTTTCCCGGCGGGGGCGGCATCGCACCCGTCGGAACCTCCGGTCACGGGTATGAACTCTCTGCAGAAACCCATGGATGCTTCCGGGGTAATTGTTATGTCAAATCAAATCCTGACAGGAATGGGGATGAACGCGCCCAATTTTCCTTTTCCACCCTTCACGGGAGACAATCCCAATTTGTGGATTACTCTTGCAGAGCAGTACTTCCACATGTTTGCCATTCACGAGTCATATTGGGTTTCCATGGGCATCCTGCACTTCTCAGGCGCTGCCGGTATCTGGCTTCAGTCTGTGAGAAAAAAATTAGCGAGTCTCGAGTGGTCATCGTTCACTTCATTGTTGTGCACTAGGTTTGGTCGAGATAGACACCAGTTACTGATAAGACAGTTCTACACCATTAGACAGATTACTTCCGTAGCAGAATACATTGAGCGTTTCTATATACTCATGAATCATTTGATTTCGTATTGTGATACCACTCACCCTTTCTAATTTCTCACTCGTTTCGTCGAGGGCCTGCGTCCGGATATTCGAGCTATTGTGATGGTACAACGCCCAGGGGATCTGGATACTGCTTGTTCATTGGCTCTGCTCCAGGAAGAGATCAGCGAGGGCGACACTGCCTCCCCACCGAGACATGGAGAACAGCGTTTTGTCAGAATTCCAGCAAAGCCACTGCAGCTGACAACTCCGTCAGTCCCAGTATCTCCTTCCAGCCGTGCGTCTGATACAAGGGGACTCGACGGCGCCAAGCGCAACACAGATGAAAAGGTAGCCCAGTTAAGAAATTACAGGCGTGCTAAGGGTCTATGTTTCACTTGTGCTGAGAAATGGAGTCCAGCCCACGTGTGTCCAACAACCGTGCAGCTTCATATTGTCGAAGAGTTGCTGGCATTGTTCTCCCCCGGCGAAATTACAGGCAGTCCAAGTCTAGTTTCGTCACCTGAAGACACTGAAGTGGCTTGTTCTATTTCAGTGCATGCTCTGACAGGGTCTACTGCATCAGTGGCCGGGGTCATACAGTTACAGGCGTTTATTGCTAATCACGAAGTGCTGATACTCATAGATTCAGGCAGCTCAGCTTCGTTCATCAACTCACAGCTAGCATCTCAGTTGAATGGCGTCCAGAAGTTACCCAAGCCGTGCAAAGTGAATGTTGCTGATGGATCTCGTCACAGTTGCTCACAATTCATACCTGAATGTCAGTGGTTCTCACAGGGACACCAGTTTGCTACCGATATGAAAGTTTTGCCGCTAGGGGCCTTCGATGCCATTTTGGGTATGGACTGGCTAGAGCAGCATAATCCTAGCATAGACTGGATTGCAAAAACTCTCACGATTGAAGCTCTCAATGGAAAGATTCAGCTACAGGGACACAAAAATGATAAGCTACAGTGCTCTATGATTTCTCCAGCTGAACTCTCGTCAGTATGTCGTCAAGGATCAGTGGCACACCTGATACATGTATATTCACTAAACGAAGTGGTCCACAAAGAGGAGATCATGCCAGAAGAGATACAGCAAATTATTGATCAATTCAGAGATGTGTTCGCAGAACCAAGAGGATTGCCACCTAGACGAGCTTGCGACCACAAGATACCACTAATCTCTGGAGCACAACCAGTGAACACCAGGGCCTACAGGCATAAACCTGAGCTCAAAACAGAAATTGAACGTCAGGTCACAGAACTGCTTGATTCAGGAATTATCCAGCGTAGCACCAGTAATTTCTCATCACCAGCGATCTTGGTTAAAAAGAAGGACGACACCTGGAGACTATGCGTCGATTATCGAGCTCTTAACTCAATGACAGTGGTTGGAAAATACCCAGTACCTGTCATAGATGAATTACTGGACGAACTGGCAGGAGCACAATGGTTCTCCAAAATGGATCTTCGAGCAGGTTACCATCAGATTCGATTGGCACCAGGAGAAGAATCCAAAACAGCTTTCCAAACACATTCTGGACATTGGGAATATAAGGTGATGCCCTTTGGTCTTGCAGGAGCCCCAGCAACATTCCTGGGAGCTATGAACGCCACTTTACAGCCACTTCTCAGAAAGTGTGTGGTCGTTTTCTTCGACGACATCCTGATTTACAGCAATAGCCTAGCAGAACACATTAAGCACCTGGAGCAGGTATTGATGCTTCTCAGAAGAGACCATTGGCAGGTAAAAAAGTCGAAATGCGTGTTTGGGCAGCAACAAATAGCATATCTGGGCCATGTTATCAACAAGGAGGGGATTTCATCTGACCCTGACAAGATTAGTAAAGTTAAACAGTGGCCACAGCCTGAAACTGCTAAGGAAGTGAGGAGTTTTCTGGGTTTAGCAGGGTATTATCGCAAATTCGTTAAGCACTTTGGGATCATAGCCAGGCCTCTGTTCAATTTACTCAAGAAGGGGGCACCGTTTGTCTGGACTGGGGACACAGACCAAGCATTTAAACTACTGAAGCAGAGCCTTGTGGAAGCACCAGTACTGAAGCTCCCAGAATTCAACAAAACATTTGTCATAGACACTGATGCGTGTGATACAGGAGTAGGGGCTGTGCTGCAACAAGATGGACACCCCATAGCTTATATGAGCAGACCTCTAGGACCTAAAAATAGAGGCCTGTCCACATATGAAAAAGAATGCTTAGCCATATTGATGGCTATTGAGCAGTGGAGACCATATATTCAACATCAGGAGTTTGTGATTCGAACGGATCAGAAAAGCCTTGTGTCGTGGTGGTGTCACGGCAGATGCCATAGGATGGCTAAAGATGTGGGGACGAAGGACGCTGGAGGCGCTCGGGGAGGGATCACGCGACGAGTAGACGCGCGAAGAATGAAACAACCACTGCAAACAACACGATCTACCCAGGTTCAGGGCCCTCGTGAGGAGGTAAAACCCCTACTCCTGCCTTTCTTTCTGTATTCCGATGTCTCACCGAGTAGCCACGGTACAACAGTTCTTGCTACCGAGTAGCCACCCTTCTCTCTCCGGGAAGAACTAGGTCAAGAATCTCTACGTAGTGATCGCTCTAGGTCAGCATCCCTCGCGCAGGAGGGGGCAGGGCACCTTATATACTTGGTGCCCAGCCGGATACAGCCAAATACAAACAAGTGTCGACATTGTGTACACACCGTCCTTCTTCCGAGTTCCCGCTGACAGCTTTGGCTTCTAGATTTGTCCCGGTGCGGAAAGTCGTTGGGCAAAACCAAGTGTTCAGTCTGTTATCACTGCGGCGAACACAGAGTAGGTCCCCCCTATCCTGCGACGCCCTGCTGACACACTGTCGCTGTCAGGCACGCCGTCCCCAGATGAACAGTGCTGTGAACAGTGCCAAGTACGGACCCGGGATACGCGGGATTCGGTGTCAGAACGGCTCCTTTGACTTCTGGCCCGAGTAGGTTCCCGCCATTTCTACTCGGACCAGCTCTTCTATTCAGAGGAGCATAACTCTCTTGATTCATTCTTCTGGCTATCTAGGTGTGAGACCGGGTAGCAGTCGACCGGGTAGCGAGTACCAGGTAGCCGGCTACTCGGCCAAACACCCCTTCTGATCTTGCCTTTACCCTACTCGGGGGTAACCCCCGACAGCAGTCCCCGAAGCTGGTAGAGCCCTGCGAATTCGTTCACTGGGCCCTGCCAGCTTAAAAACCAACCTTGACAGTCTTGCCTTTGAACCTTGAGATACCGAGTGAAAACCTCCGAGTAGCCCTTGGTCTTGTTTCTTCTCTTCCGAATAGGGCCACCTCTCTTCTCTGTGTCCGAGTAAAATGACTTGGTGAAATCTTGAAACAGAATCTCTGCGTTGACAGAGCATAATCCGGCTTTCCGCGCTGCAACTGGGCACGTGTCGCGCGGACACGACTTCGACGCCTCGGTGCCCGGTAACTGACAGGCCACGCGCCCAGTTTTCACGGGGTGGGCCCACCAGCTCGTAACGTCCCATCACGCGCAGTAATCGCCCACGATCTCGTCGTGGGATCTAATGCGGCCGTTACGCGCGCGTTCTGTGCTGTGTGCGTTTCTAACCGGCCCACAGACCCCACGCCACACGATTACTGCCACGATCGATCCCACGTCCTCAACTCGTAACGGTAACTCGAGGAACGGTATAAATACCCCCTCGGTAACTCCTTCTTCTTCTTCCGCTCACAATTTCCCCTTCTGCCTTCTCGTTTCTCCGCTGCTGCAGAGCTCCTCGCCGCCGCGCAACTCACTGCGCCGCCGCGAGCTTCTCCACACACCATATTCTCGATCTTTTTCCCCAATTTCTTCCTCACCGCCATGGCTCGCGACGACTACGCTCGCGCCGGCTGGGCGGGGTCCGAGGTCACCGCCGAGGACTGCCAATGGCTGGTGAACACTCGGCGAGTTCCTCCCGGGGTTCGCTGCCGGCAACCTGGCGATGAGCTCGTCCCTGCCCCGCAGGAAGGTGAGCACGTCGTCTTCCTCGCGCACTTCGCGCGAGGATTCGGGCTCCCAGCATCCAACTTCCTCCGTTCCTTCCTCGACCATTACGGCCTCCAGATGCACCATCTTCCTCCAAACGCCGTCGTCTTCCTCTCGTACTACGCCGTGGTATGCGAGGCCTTCCTGGGCGTTCGCCCCACGACGGAGACGTGGTCCAGGTATTTCTTCTTTCGCCAACAGAGCAAAGGCAAGAAGGACAACGCGGACACCAGCAGCCGGATAACGGAGACCGGCAGCGCCATGATGGTGCAACGCCCTGGAACCAACCATCCGCGCATCAAGGGACTGGACTCCGTCCGCAAGTGGCAGAGGACGTTCCTGTACGTGCAGAACGTCCCCGCCACGAAGGGAGCCAAGGTGGAGGACCGAATCAATCTGCCCCCTTGGAGCAACCGAGCTCCCACCGGGCAGAACTGGCGGACCAAGCCGTCAATCGACAGCAACCTCAAGCAGATGGACGAGCGCCTCGCCTATCTGGCCGAAGAGGGTCTCAAGAGCGACGATCCAATCGCCTGCTGGATCTCCAAGCGGGTGCTGCCGCTCCAGCGCCGCGTCCACCCCATGTGCTACATGGGCGGCCCCCGCGACTGTACTCGGACGACCACGTTTGAGCTCAGAAACGCGGATGTCGCCGCTCATGCGCGGTCGATCATGACCACGGGCCTCAGGGACAACTGGCAGTATGGTTTCATCCCATACAGCCGTACGAAGCCAATCGAGCGGGTATGTATTCCTTTTCCTATCTCTTATATGCCTGTTCCGAGTAGATAGCCCTCTTATCTAGCAGCGTCTGGTACTTACACTCTGCGTCGAGTAGGGCACTTAGCAGAACTGCTTAGGCTTAATATGCTTTATGTTTGCACGCCTTGCCGAGCAGGACACAGAGTAGCACTGCTTAGGCTTGATGTGCTTTGTGTTTGCACGCCTTGCCGAGTAGGACACAGAGTAGCACTGCTTAGGCTTAATGTGCTTTGTGTTTGCACGCCTTGCCGAGTAGGATGCCTCTATGCTACTCGACTAATCTTGTGATGTTTCTCTATTCTTCAGGTCCTTGCTCGCCAGCTCGCTGAGAGCATGGAACGCTTCGAGGACAACTGGTCGGAGGACCGAGAGGAAGACGACGAGGTCTCCTTCGAGACCGCGGACAGGCTCAACCTCCCTCATGCCGCTCAGACAGAGAAGCAACACGTGGATGTGTCTGTCCGTGACTGGTCCGAGGATGACGATGAAGGTAATTGAGCTCATCCTGTCTGGTCGCAAGCCGCGCTACCCAATTTCCTCTTGTTTCTGAGCCGTTTTTCTTCTTCCGAACTTCACAGGCGGCGCTGATGCTGAAGAGGAGGACGAGGAGGAAAACGAGGAAGCCCTTGTCGTCAAGCCGCTCTCGATCGCTGCTCCTCTTACCCGCAAACGGACGGGTAGCGGTGCTCAGGAGCCCCCCGCCAAGAAGAAGAAGACGGCCGGGAAGACGACCAAGAAGACCGTGACGAGAGGAGGACGGACAATCCCTACCCGTAAAGGGTAAGCACTTTCTCCTTAGTTATGCGCCTTTGCTGCCGCGAATTCCCAATTCTCTTACTTCGTTGCTTCTTCTTGATTTCCTTTGTCCTTCTCTTTTTTCTGAACATGTTGCTTTCTTCAGAGCCCCCTTGAACGCTGACGCCGCTCTCGCGCCCACCAAGACTAAGAAGAAATCCGCCATTGACGTCGATAATCTCATCGACCTCGACGACGAGACTGAAGCCGCAGCGCAGGCCGGAGCACGTGTGTCCTCTCCCGTGAAAGGGGACGACTTCGACGACGCTCGATACATGGACAGCGACGCCCACGACGCCGAGCAGAAGCAGCAGGCCCGCGCAGATCAAGAAGCGCGGGACGCTGATCGCGACGCAAGGCCACCTTCTCCTTCGGCCGCCACGGCCGAGGAGAACCTAGATCAAGACCCCGAGAAGCATGATGACGATGCCGCCCTTGAGCGGCGAGAAGAGGACCAAGAGCAGCCAGCGACAAGGGCTGCTAAGCAAGACGACCCCGCGGCCCAGCCGCGGGTAGAAGGACAAGACGCCACACAGCAAGACCCCACTGCCGGGCAGCGGGTTGAGACAATTGATGAGACGGAGCAATATCCTCTGAGCGACGCGCAACCAGACGCCGCGCAGGGTAGCGCTCAGCCGGATGCTGCGCCGGATAGCGCGCCCTTGGCGCCGCCTACCCAGCAGGGTACTTCCTCCACCGCGCCAAATTCTCCTCCAACGAAGAAAACCAAGACATCATCCAGCCCTCCGGCCAAGCAGCTTATCACGAAGATCAAACAGGAGGCCGTTGACAAGAAGGCCGCCGAGAAGAAGGCTGCCGAGAAGCAGACCTCTGGGGACCAGGCTGCCGAGAAGCCAGCTGGCCAGTCAGAGGGCGCTGTTCGCAGGAATCCCTCGCGTAGCGGTACGCGTGGTGCTGCCACGATGCCGCCACCAAGACCAACTGCCAAGCCCGGCCAGCTCACCATCCGTGAACCTGATGCGGCTGCTGATACCGCCGCAGGATCCAGCTTCCCGGATCCACCCACCTTCCCACCTTATATGGTGAAGGTGAGCCAGCAGCACAGCATCCCATTGACCCCAGTCAAGAAGAAGCTCGCTATCAGGAGGGGCAAACAGGCTACGCCGGTGGACTCCAAGCCTCCAGCCAGGAACAAGGACCGATCCGTCTCGATCCACTCGCGCGAGGTTGCGGAAACCGAGGTAACATCCACGGGCCTCGAGCAGATAGTCGACCGGGTTGGATTTATCGATGCTGAATGGGACAGCGACGTCCTCGGCAACACGAACTGGCACGGCACATCTTTGGGCGATCTGGACCACATGCGCGTCGACTGGAACAAGGCAGACATGGGTTATAAACCCATGACTATTGCGTCCAACACCAGCACACTCGCCGCCAAGCTCTTCGTCCATCGCAAGGCCGCAGAGGATATTGAACAGACTTACGCGGTAAGCCTTGCTCATCCGTCCTGAGTTGCATTTTCTTTCTCTTCTATTCTCTTGCTTCTTCTTATCCATCCCCCAGTCCCCGAGATTCTGGCCGAGTAGACGGGTGCTCAACCGAGTTGCCGCCTTCTCGGGTTGAATCTTCACGACTTTGTCTGATTCTTTTTCTTTCTTCTTCTCAGAATTGCCTTCTGAAAAGAATCAACCTGTACCGGCGGCTGCTATGGAACCACAGCATCGCCAGGAGGCGTCTTGAGGCCCTGGAATCGAAGCTCGAGTCCGATGAAGCGGCAGATAAGGAGGTCATGGACAGTGCCCTCAAGCTTTCCGAGATCGAAAGTAAGCTTGTAGCTACGCGGTTCCCGCGTTTTATGTTTACGCCCGCTGTTGCTTTCTGCTCAGACCGACTCCTTTCTGCAGGCAAATTTAAGACCCTGGCCGAGGAGCACTCCAACTGCCGCGCCTTTGTTGAAAACGGCCAAACCACCATCAAGAGGCTGGAAGGTGAGTTGATGTCTTCTCGGCTTGACTTCTTGCTTTCATCTTTGCTACCCTGCTGACCGTGCTTTGCTTTTCACAGAAGATCATAAGAAGTTTGTCGAAGAGCATCTCGACTGCCTCAAGCCTGCTGAGGTGCAGGCGCAGCTTGCAAGCCTTGAGGCGGAATTCAAGAAAAGGCACCTCGCCGAGTTGAAACCACTGCAGGCCCAGGTGCGAACTGCTCTCCAGAAAGCCACTGATCTAGCTACCGAGAGAGACAACGCGGTGGCCGAGAAGAAAAAAGACGAAGCGGCAGCTACAGCCAAGCAAAAGGCTCTCGAGCTGGAATGCAAGACGGTGAAGGAGAGCAACTCGGATCTTATGCTCCAGCTGGCGCAGTTCCGGAAGGTAGAAGAGAGGCATGTTGCTGACGAGGAGTCATGGAAGAAAAAACTGCAGGCGCTACTCTACGACCTGAACAGTAAGTGCTTGCTTCTCCGCCCTTCTCTTGTTTCTTGCGCTTCTCCGCTGCTCGGTTTATTTTTCTACTCGGCTTCTGTTTCTGATCTTCTCAATAGCTTTTTCAGAAATCTTCCCCGACCTCGAGTCATCTTGTAAGCCTGCCTTGGCGAAGGCCCGAGCAGCTCGCATTGAGAAGGGCGAACCCATGGACACCAAGGCAGAGATCGAAGATAGCATCACGGTCATGCAGGGGCAGCTTCAGCGCTTAAGTGGTGTGGGCACCGATCTGGTGCGCACTGCCTTCAAGCTCCATGACGTGTTCTGGCCTAAAGACTCCGCGCCAAAAACTATCCGCGGACTTGCCGCGAAGCTGAATGGCGTGAAGGCCGAGCTGAAGAAGTGGAGGGTGTCTGGAGCTCGGGCAGGCGCTGATATGATGCTGCTATTCATCACCAGCTGGTATGAGAACCTCAACTTGCAAGTTGTCCGCGAGATGCGTGAGGACTCCAAGTGGGAGACGGACTCCGATTGCGTGGCTCTCCGCCAGGCCGTCGCGTACGAGGTTGCCCAGTACGCAAGCACCGCGCGCTTCATCGACGGTCTCACCAAGCCTGACACCGAGGTGGACGAAGGCGATGATGTCGACGATGCTGAAGACGAGGACTCCACCGAGTCTGACCTGGGCAGCTTCGAGAGTGATCGCTACAAGGCCGGGAAGGGGAAGGCCGCGGTCGTCGTGGACAGCGAGGAGGAGGCCGAGAGCGTGGATATGGTGATCGACACCACGGCCCTCGAGTTCGGCACCTCCTAAGGTGCGGCTCTCGACGACACGGCGCGACTCCTCGCTCAGACTGCGGCCTCCACCTCGGTGGCCACTGCCACTTCCGAGCAGGCTGCTACTGAGCCGGATGCTGATGCCGCGAAGACTGACGCCGCCAGCTCGGAGGCTGATGCTGCTAAGACCAGCGCTGAAGCTGAAGTCGCCAAGGCCAACACTGACACTGAGGCCGCCAAGGCCAGCGCCGAGAACACTGCTGCTTCTACTTGATCACTTGCTGCAACTTATTCTCGAAACTTTTATCAGATCCCCGGGATGCCGGGTGCAGATGTATCGAAACAATTATCCTTGTCGTTTGCTACTCAGTTTTATTCATGTTTGATATTTAACTTAGTCAATTTGAGCAACTTTGGCTCAAATACCGGGTTGCGTTATCATGCGAGTCCCCGAGTTGCATTTCTTATTCGCTCTTCCTTTTTATCTCAGCTCTTACCCGCAACTTGTTGCTTTTTTGGTATTCGAGTCACAAGAATTCAAAGTTGGAGTTGCAAATACTTAGCCACTTAGAAATACTCATAGTAACGCAGCCCACCACTTAGCCGAGAAGGAGTTTAACAAGAAACAACAGTAAAAGACATCCTACTCGGTTCCTGCACTTTTTCTTTCCTTAGTAATTTTTCCTGTGCTCATTGACCTTTTGCTTGTTCTCTTGCTTGCCATGAAGCCGGGTTTCGGACAGCAGCAAAGTCGAAGAGTTGGCATGTAGGTTTAAACACAATACTAGATGTACTCGTGAAATTCTAAGCAGAGAAACCGAGTGGGCAACAGTAAAGCCGGGTAGAAACACACAGAGCAAGTTTAGGCGAGGGCAGTCCCCGAGTTCAATTTCAGATTGCAGGGTAGAATTTTAACTCGGATAACAGGGTACATACACATCTTTGCTCACGAATGAAAGCGACGAAGTAGGGCTACATTCCAAGGGCGCTTGGTTTCCTCTCCAGCTTTATCTGCCCTGTTCTCCTGTGATGGACGCATGTCCACGAGATAATAGGCGTCATTGTGCAGCGCTTTGCTCACAATGAAGGGCCCTTCCCATGGAGGAGACAATTTGTGCATCCCGGCTGTGCGTTGCACAAGCCTGAGGACCATGTCTCCTTCTCGGAAAACCCTTGGGTTTACCTTTCGGCTATGATAACGCCGCAGGCTTTGCTGGTAGATAGCCGAACGTGACAGAGTGAGCTCTCTTGCTTCTTCGAGCAGGTCAACGTCGTCTTCTCGAGCTTCTCTCGCCTCTACCTCAGTGTAGAGGGTTACTCGAGGGGAGTCATGCTCTAAGTCTATTGGCAACAAGGCCTCAGCCCCGTATACCAAGAAGAATGGCGTGTAGCCGGTTGACCGGTTAGGGTAGTCCTTAGACTCCACAACACCGCTGGCAACTCGTCTAGCCAACACCCAGGTGTTTTCAGTAGCGGCTCAATCAGCCTTGGCTTTATGCCTGCCAGCACCATGCCGTTTGCTCTTTCCACTTGCCCATTGGAGGCGGGATGCGCAACAGATGCAACATCTAGTCGGATGTGCTTATCTCTGCAGAACCGCACCATTGCCCCCTCTGCGAAATTTGTGCCGTTGTCGGTGATGATGCTGTGCGGGTAGCCGTATCTCAGGATCACATCCTTTAAGAATCTCACGGCTGTAGCTCCATCGCACTTCCGAATAGGCTTCACTTCAATCCACTTGGTAAACTTGTCCACCATGACCAAGATGTGTGTCATGTTGCCTTTAGCCGGTTTGAAGGGGCCAACCATATCCAGGCACCATACGGCAAACGGCCATGTGATAGGAATTGTTTTCAACTCGGAAGCAGGCATGTGAATCTTACTCGCGAACATCTGGCAGCCATTGCACTTCCTCACGATGTCTTCAGCTTGCTGCAGAGCTGTGAGCCAGTAGAAGCCATGCCGAAAAGCTTTCTTGACCAATGCCCGAGAAGAGGCGTGATGCCCGCATTCTCCTTGGTGTATTTCCAACAGAATTTCTCCTCCTTCTTCTGGGTCCACACAACGTTGCAGCACGCCGGTGGCACTTCTTTTGTGCAGCACATCTCTGAATATAGTGTAGCCCTTGGATCTTCTCTGAATCTGCCTTGCGGCCACCTCGTCTTCTGGCAGAGTACCGTCCTTTAGAAAGGATAATATGGGCATGGCCCAACTCGGTGTCTCCCGTGTGGGAAACACTGGTTCGTCCACTTCCATTGGGACAGGCATCTCTGGCTGCTCTTTAGGGTTGGGAGCACTTCTCTGGAGCCCTGAACGATTTGCAAGAACCTCCTCAATGAATGCGACAGTCCCCGAGTTAAGGACAACAGTCCCCGAGTAGGGAGCGGCAGTCCCCGAGTAAGGAGCGGCAGTCCCCGAGTAAAGAGCGGCAGTCCCCGAGTAGGGAGCGGCAGTCCCCGGGTTCTCTGTTGCATTTTCCCAGTCAATCTCCATTGGAACGGATTCTTCACTTGGCAGAGAAGGAACAAATATGGATTCCGAGTTGGGAGATGGCTTGATGGATGGCTTCCTCAAGTGCTCCAAGGCAACCCCCGCCGGGATGGATTGCCGAGAAGATCCCAACTTGGACAGCTCGTCTGCCGCTTCGTTCTCTGCTCGGTGAATGTGCTGGAACTCGCAGCCTTCGAAGAATCCAGTCATAGACTGTACCAGGAAGCGATATGATGCCATGTTGGCATCTAGAGCATCCCAAGTGCCAGAGACTTGCTGCACCACCAGATCTGAATCGCCATAGCATATATTGCACTGCACGCCAACCTCCTTGGCTACTCGCAAGCCGTGCACCACTGCCTCGTACTCTGCTACGTTGTTGGACGCCTTGAAATGAATTTGCAGCACGTACTTGAGTTGATCTCGCTTGGGTGACGTAAGCACTACGCCAGCACCAAGGCCTTCCTTCACCTTCGAGCCGTCAAAGTGCATCTTCCAGTAATTGGAAACTGGAGCAGGAGGTTCATACTGCACCTCAGCCCAATCCACCAGAAACTCCGCCAGAATCTGAGACTTGATCGCTTCTCTTCTCGCATACGCGGGAGCGTACGCGGCCAGCTCAATTGCCCACTTGGCTACTCGACCACTCGCCTCCTTGTTGCCCATGATATCCGAGATGGGAGCAGAGCTCACAACCGTGATAGGATGCTCTTGGAAGTAATGCTTTAGCTTCTTGGCGCCCAGGTACACGCCGTAGGTCATCTTCTGGTAATGCGGGTAGTTCTGCTTGGAGCTGGATAGCACTTCGCTGAGGTAGTACACTGGACGCTGCACACTCTTGCCTTCTTCTTCTCGCTCCACCACAACCACCACGCTGACTACTCGGTTAGTAGCAGCGATGTACAGCAGCATTGGCTCCTTGGGTAGCGGACTAGCCAAGATGGGAGCGCTAGCCAACATTGCCTTCAGCTCGTTGAATGCCACATCCGCTTCCGGAGTCCAGACAAACTTGTCACTTTTCTTCATCAGCTGGTACAGAGGCAGGGCCTTCTCGCTCATTCGGCCCAGGAAACGGCTCAGAGATGCCAAGCAACCAGTGAATTTTTGCACATCCTTCAGGGATCTCGGCAAAGACATGCTCTCAATAGCTTTTATCTTTGAAGGATTGGCTTCAATGCCCCGACTAGACACCAGGAAGCCGAGTAGCTTGCCAGCCGGGACACCAAAGGTGCATTTACTCGGGTTCAGCTTCATTTTATACTTGCGCAGGTTGGCAAAGGTTTCCTCCAGGTCGGCAAGCAGAGTATGTGTTTTATTCGTTTTGATAACAATGTCATCTACGTACACCTGCACATTCTTGCCGAGCTGATCGTGCAAGCATTTTGGCATGCACCGCTGATAAGTAGCACCCGCATTCTGCAACCCGAAACACATGACACGATAGCAATAAGCCCCGTACGGGGTAATGAAAGCAGTCTTTATTTGATCAGCAGGATTGAGAGCTATCTGGTGGAAACCAGAGTAGGCATCTATGAAAGACAGCAGTTCACAACCAGCGGTGGAATCGATCACCTAATCGATGCGAGGTAGCGGAAAGGGATCCTTGGGGCATGCCTTGTTCAAGTCGGTGTAGTCGACACACATGCGCCATGCAGTAGCAGCCTTGGGATCCTCCTTCTTCTTCTCAACCATGACCGGGTTGGCTAGCCAATCCGGATGCAGCACCTCCATGATGAAATTGCTTATCAGCAACTTGGTGATCTGGTCACCAATGGCCTTCCTTCTCTCATCTCCGAAGCGGCGCATAGCCTGCTTCACTGGCTTGGCGTCAGGACGCACATGTAACGAGTGCTCAACCAACTCCCTCGGGACTCCTGGTAAATCTTCATTGGACCAGGCGAACACGTCCCGATTCTCACGGAGGAAGTGGATGAGCTCGCTTTCCTATTTCTCCGCCAACCCGGAGCCAATAATGGCTACGCGGTCGGGGAACTCGGGGTCGACCTGGACCTTCTTGGTCTCTTGGGATGCCTGGAACGCGGTCCCGTGTTGCGTACTCGGCACGCCCTGCGCACCAGCTTGCGCGGATTGCGCCATAGCCACCACCTCGTATATCTTCTTCTTCTCGGCAGCAATCACCATGGACTCCGCCAACTGAGAGCCAGCAGAGGCACATTCCATGGACTTCTTGTAATCACCAGAGATGGTAATTACGCCATTGGGGCCAGGGATCTTCATCTTCAGATATGCCGTGTGAGTAGAGGCCATGAACTTGCTCAGAGCAGGCCTGCCGAGTAGAGCGTGATAGGGGCTCTGATGATCAACCACCTCGAACTGCAGGCGCTTTGTGCGGCAGTTCTCCCTCGTGCCGAATAGCACGTCTATCCACACTCGACCAATCGGGTTGCACGAGACTCCCGGCACAATGCCATGGAAGGTGGTCTTGCTAGGTAGCAGCATGTTCTCGGCCAGCCCAAGCTTCTCGAGTGTGTCTTTGTACACAATGTTGATGCTGCTGCCGTTGTCGATTAGCACTTTGCTGAACCTCACATTCTTCTCGGGACCCAAGAAGGTGGGATCCACCACCAAGGCGTAGCTACCCGGGTTGGGCATCACCTTGGGATGATCTACTCGGGACCAATTGATCTCTTGGTTGCACCAATGCATATAGTGCGGAACTGCAGGGATCACGGCATTGACCTCCATGGCACGCCTGTGCTGTGACTGCTTGTCGACGGGCTCTGAAGTGAAGATCATGTAGCTCTCATGATGTTCTTGGTACTGGTTGCGGCCTCCGCCCTCATTGTTGCCGTTGTTGTTGCTCTGATGGTTGTTGTTGCCTCTGTTGTTGTTGCGGTTGTAGTTGTTGTTGTTGTTGCGGTAGCCCTCATTGTTGAAGTGACGGTTGGCTCCTAAAGCCACTTGATTCACGTTTTCTCTTCTCGGAAACACTGGCGGCCGAGCTGCGGGTGCGCGAGCAGGCTGCACATTGGCATTTGCAGCTGGCAGAGGAGGAGGAGGCGGCAAGCCTTCATTCCGGATCAGATCCCACCACTCGCACTGTCGGGTAGTGTGGTTAGCAGGCCTTGAGGGGTGCTGAGTGTGGAAACTGCATGGGCCATCCTTCATGTCGTCAAAGACGAACTTCCTCGTCTGCTCCGAGTTGCCGCTACCCGACTGAGGAGCACGGAATGGTTTCTTGTTGCCTTGGCCCTGGTTCTGGTTTTGCCCGTAGGCTCCAGCAGGTTTCTGCCTTTGGCTACCCCCAGCTCCAACAGCCACTGCGTTCACCTCCTCAGGGTCGTACCGAACATCTATTCGGTCACCCCTGCGCTTGTTGCGGAACTCGTTGCGCTTGTTGCTGTTGAAGTTTCTTCTCGGCTCGGAGGAATCCATCAGAGGCTGGGTAGGATCTCCGAGTGCGTACTGATCTGCAATCTTGATGGTCTCCGCCAGAGTGTTTGGCATCTCCCTCTGCAACCTTTGCCACAGCATACTGCCATGTCTGCAACCCTGCGCAAACCAAGTAATGGCCTGGGCTTCATTCACACCTTCGCAGGTGTTCCGCAATGTGCTCCACCGAGTAAGATACTCGCGGTCCATCTCATCTTCCCGCTGCCTGCAAGCGGACAGCTGCTGTGGCCTATTCGGCCTCTTGTAAGTGCTGGTGGAGTTGATGACGAAGGCGTCCGAGAAGTCCAGCCAGCAATTTATGCTGTGCTTGGGCAAGTTGTTGAGCCAAGTGCGAGCTGGACCCTCTAGCATCTGCGGAACATACCGCACTGCCCATCTCCGGTTGCCGCCCGCGATGTGGACTACGGTGACATAGTCGTTGAGCCAATCTTCCGGCTTGGTACTACCATTGTAGCTCTTGGTGCCCCTTGCGAGCTGGAAGTTCTTCACGGACGGCTCGTTCATGATGCGCGGGCCAAAGCACTCGGGGCCAGGAGGACCCGTGTTCTCAAGCCGCGCCGACAAGCTGATCCGGTCCAGCTGGTGCCTTGCATCTCCAGGCGCCAACACGCGCTCGCCCACACGATCCAGAATGTCATAGCCAGCCATTCCCATGGCCGAGTAGCCATCATCATATCTGTCCACCTGCACAGCTGCAGGCTGCTCCACCGGGTTGGCGACTGGCGCCACTGCACGCGGCTGCTGCCTCTGCCGAGTAGGCTGGACGACGGGGTGCTGAGAAGGACCTGGGCGCTCTCCATCTCGGGCCTGGCTTTGAGCTTTATGGGCTTGAAAGCCTGCTCCTGCAGCGTTGTATTTCTGACCGGACTGTCGCGGCACAGCGAGCTGTTTCGCGGCGACAGCCGGGTCGTACACCTGCATTTGCCTATCCTTGCCGGAATGCCCACTCCGGCTTTTCTCACGGCTAGGATGCGGAGATGAAGCCTGATCGTTAGATCTGGCTACATGCGAGTGCACCACCTGAGAAGCTCCAGCACCCGGGTTGGATTTCCGGAACTCCTCGTTTTGCCTAGCCGTCTCTAGCACCAACTCGTTCAGCCTCTCCTGCTGCCTAACGCGCGCGTCGCCTACTAGGTGCGGCAACTCGGCGGCTACGGCCTCAGCAGCTCTAAGTGTCTTGGCGGGTGTGCTATATCTGGGTCGGGTGGAGGTGTTTGCGGTGGCGGACTGACTGGGAGCCTCTACAACCGTTGCCATCTCGGCACCTAGGTTACGACGCGTAGCACCTACTTTGCTAGCTCTCCTAACAACTGGTGTGAAACCGTGAGCCTTGTTGTACTCAAGCTGATCTAAGCTAAGCTCTAGCCTGATCTTCTCCAACTCCGCCTGCTCGGCGAGCAGCTCCTGGTGCTGCCGGTCGAGCTGCGCCTTCATGGTCAGGAGCTCGAGGTCGGTGGGAGGCGGCATACCCGTCCGCGCAGCAGACGCAGGGATCGTCGGAGTAGTGGAGAGCGGAAGGTTGCACTCCTTCTCGTAAGGCTTGTGCGTCTTCCCGCCAGCACTAGAGCCAGCAAGATCCTCGACGACAGCTGCAGCGGTAGCAGCTGCGCCCTTCCCGGCGTCCGCAGCCAGGCCAGCTACCATCACCTCTGCAACGTCCGCGGAGCGGCCCAGCGGCCTCCCGCGTGCGGCGATAACGGCAGGTGGATCCTCCGCGTCATGCACCAGCTCGGGGTACTCGCGGTCGATGACGGTGGCGACGTAGACGAGGTGCGCACCGAAAGAAAGCATCGTGCCGCCCTCCGGCATGGCCCTGCCGCCGAAATCGCCGGCGTTGTCGGTGACGAAGTCGAAGGAGCCGAATCTGTGGACGAGGCCACAGACCACGCGCTCTCCGGTAGCAGAAATCGATCCCGTCCGAACGGAAACTCCAACCAGCGCCGCTGGTTACCCCACGGTGGGCGCCAACTGTCGTGGTGGTGTCACGGCAGATGCCATAGGATGGCTAAAGATGTGGGGACGAAGGACGCTGGAGGCGCCCGGGGAGGGATCAAGCGACGAGTAGACGCGTGAAGGATGAAACAACCACTGCAAACAACACGATCTACCCAGGTTCAGGGCCCTCGTGAGGAGGTAAAACCCCTACTCCTGCCTTTCTTTCTGTATTCCGATGTCTCACCGAGTAGCCACGGTACAACAGTTCTTGCTACCGAGTAGCCACCCTTCTCTCTCCGGGAAGAACTAGGTCAAGAATCTCTACGTAGTGATCGCTCTAGGTCAGCATCCCTCGCGCAGGAGGGGGCAGGGCACCTTATATACTTGGTGCCCAGCCGGATACAGCCAAATACAAACAAGTGTCGACATTGTGTACACACCGTCCTTCTTCCGAGTTCCCGCTGACAGCTTTGGCTTCTAGATTTGTCCCGGTGCGGAAAGTCGTTCGGCAAAACCAAGTGTTCAGTCTGTTATCACTACGGCGAACACAGAGTAGGTCCCCCCTATCCTGCGACGCCCTGCTGACACACTGTCGCTGTCAGGCACGCCGTCCCCAGATGAACAATGCTGTGAACAGTGCCAAGTACGGACCCGGGATACGCGGGATTCGGTGTCAGAACGGCTCCTTTGACTTCTGGCCCGAGTAGGTTCCCGCCATTTCTACTCGGACCAGCTCTTCTATTCAGAGGAGCATAACTCTCTTGATTCATTCTTCTGGCTATCTAGGTGTGAGACCGGGTAGCAGTCGACCGGGTAGCGAGTACCAGGTAGCCGGCTACTCGGCCAAACACCCCTTCTGATCTTGCCTTTACCCTACTCGGGGGTAACCCCCCGACACCTTGTCCATCTAGAGGAACAGCGTTTGACAACAGTCTGGCAGCAAAAGGCATTTACCAAACTGTTGGGACTGCAGTATCGCATTTGTTATCGCAAAGGTCCTGAAAACAGAGCTGCAGACGCTCTCTCTCGACGTGTACACCCAGAAACAGAGCAAGTGTACACCATCACTGAATGTCAACCAGCATGGCTAGAGGAGGTACGTGCGAGCTATGATCAAAACAATCATGCAAGCAAATGGATCAAGCAATTGCAACTGCAGCCAGACCCAAAAGGGAGATTTGTATGGAAGGACAACTTGCTATACTTTCGAGGCAGAATCTGGTTGGGGGGATCGACTGAACTTCAACAGAAAATCCTGACATCATTTCATGCCAGCAAAATTGCAGGCCACTCTGGTTTTCCTGCAACATACGCACGCCTCAGAAAATTATTTGCGTGGCCCAAAATGAAGAAGCAGACTCGTGAGTTCGTGCAGACTTGCATCATTTGCCAGCAGGCAAAACCTGAACGTGTCAAATACCCAGGACTGCTAGAGCCACTGGAGACACCAGAGGCAGCTTGGCAGATTGTTACCATGGATTTCGTGGAGGGTTTACCGGTCTCTGGCAGCGCCAACGCGATCATGGTAGTAGTGGACAAATTCACGAGGTATGCTCACTTCATTCCACTAAGACATCCGTTCACAGCTGCGACGATAGCAACTCATTACATCGACAATGTCTTCAAGCTGCATAGTCTGCCCAAGGTAATGATCTCTGACAGGGACCCTATCTTTACCAGCCAATTCTGGCGTGAGATGTTCACACAGCTGGGCAGTGAGCTAAGGATGAGCTCAGCGTATCACCCGCAAACGGATGGACAGTCGGAGCGCGTGAATCAGTGCCTGGAAGTATATCTGCGATGCTTTACACACGCATGTCCTAAGAAGTGGAGTCGCTACCTGTCGTTAGCAGAATACTGGTACAATACCACTGACCATTTTGCTATCAAAATGTCACCATTCAGAGCACTTTACGGTCAGGAACCAAGGCATTGGGGAATCGACAGTGCTGCTGCCTGTACAACACCAGTCCTGGAAGAGTGGCTATCCGAAAGGAAAGAAATGCAAGCACTTATCAAGCATAATCTCAATCACGCAAGACAGTACATGAAGGTTCAGGCAAATAAGAAGAGAACGGAGAGAACATTCCAGCTGGGGGAATCAGTTTTCATCAAACTTCAACCATACGTGCAGTCGTCAGTCCTTCGACGCAGCAACTACAAGCTCTCATTTCGATACTTTGGGCCGTTCACCATCACTCGATGCATCAATCCAGTGGCCTACGAAGTGGATTTACCCCCTGGATCACGCATCCACCCGGTGTTCCACGTTTCACAACTCCGCAAGGTCCTCAAAACAGGTACAACCGCATCCTCTTCGTTGCCTGTCATTACTGACGAAGTGCTCTCCCCTGTCGAGATCCTAGCACATCGTTGGCGCCATACACCTACAGGCAGGCGTGAACAAGTTCAAGTCCAGTGGCCATCAAACTGCGACAAGGACGTGACCTGGGAAGACAAGCTCGAGCTCATGCACAAGTTCCCGGCGATCTTGGCTTGGGGACAAGCCAAAACACATGGAGAAGGGGATGTTAGCGCATCTACCAATGACACAGGCCTCACCCTGCAACGGGCTCGGCCCAAAAGGCTGGCCCAGCCCAACCGCCGTCACATTGGCCCAGAGTGGACCAAGTGAGACTCCTTCGCCGATGCCGTGACGTTATAAGTAACTTGGAGATCAAGACAGAGATCATCCTCGGGGATCAGGACGAACACGAAGGCAGGGTTGCTCCCTGAGATTCTGTAATTCCCAATTCTTGTATCCATTCCTGTAATTCGAACCCCGCACGATATTCTCAGCTATCGATAGAGTGAGGATCCAACTACAGCCTAACACGCTTGTTGTATGTTTTGTCAATCTGCTTATACGTATATCTATCCGATTAATATTTTCCGTCCTGAATCCGCTCCACTCCAAATGCACGGTCTAATATATCAACATTATAGAATTCATCTATGCTCTAAATCGAAAGCAAAAAAAAGAAAATGATATAAGCTATGGTAATGGAAAATTTCGATCCGATCCGGCTACATCCCGGTTAGATTATGGGATCTCGAGCATCGGGCCATCGGGCTTGCCTAGTCGACTACAGTACGTCTGTACGTCGAGCTACACTCACAAGGCGAGTGAGCACTTTCCACAACAATCAGTCCGGTACATTACACACAATATACACATACGTGTACCAGCCGGCCGTTCCGGGTATACATGCAGTTGTGCGAGCATTCAGTGCGTAAACCGCCGTATAATACATTAGCTGCATCAACTCGACCTTGCGATGGATGGAGGCATGGAGCCAGAGCACGATGACGAGTGCACGACCAAGTTCGAGGTCCGTCAATTATTACTCGCTGGGCCCGGGCCCAGGTACTCTGTCCCAAGGCCACCTGACGACAGGGGTCCATGACGAGCCAGTTGCCGTTGTGCGAGCACGTGAGGGAAAGCAAACCCCACGTGCCTGACGCCACTGGAAAGGGCCCTAGCCGATAGAGTGGCCGTTGGATCTCCAGGCCAGGACACTTACGCGCCGGCCCCACGCAGACCGAAGGCCTCTTGACCCGGATGTCAGAGAGCGCTATCTGTCTCGAGACGTTGGTCGCCAGGAGGGTCCAGTACCAGGGAGTTTGCAACTTTACAGATTGGTCCTTCCTTCCTGTTGATTTTGTACTAGCTATCTTTAAAAATAGAGAAAAGGATCACTGCCAGTTAATTCTTGTCGTTTCTGTGCCGCATTCAGTTCCGTGGCAGAAAAGGAAATTCTTTGGCGTCTCGTCTCCGGCAGAAAAAAATAAACGCTTGCATGCTTAATTTATTTGTTCGTGGTTTTGAATGAGGTGCGAGGTTGCGTTTGAGCATATTGGTTGGACACCCCGGCCTCACATGCGAAAATTCATTGGTAGACATCAGTAATCACCTAGTAAAACAAACTTCATGAGCTACATACAATAGGCCAATGACATGTACGATGGATGATATATTACATTCTTTGTGTTCTCTTCACGCGTTAAAAAAAAATCTAACTCTGAGAGACAAAACGAGAAGCTCTACCATCAATTCATTACGCTGCTACTCGCCAAGACAGTGGTACTCAGTATGATGTTCATTCATGTGCTTACATAAAATTAAAATACAGTTGGAAACCTGCTGGTTGATCCAAGAAATTTTAGGATCTAGCCTGAACTCATATATTACCAAAAACTACAACCTAGCGCATTACAATGTTTTGGAGGAGCGAGGAGAGTAACCTCGAGAAGTCAGGGCAGATCAAACTTACTACACCAAGAACGAAGAGAGGCCGAGGTGGAGGGAGCTCAAAGGTGAAGATCCTCAAGAGAGTGCCGAGCTACCGAAAGTAAATCCCCATCTAGGGTCTTGAAAACAATAGAGTTCCACCGTTCCCATATATTCCACAAGATAGCCGTGAAAATTGTGATGGTTTCGAAGGATCGACGTCATTAGTGAGACTAGAGGTCGTCCAGGCGGCAGAAGACGGAGGGGCGCACTGCGCCAAACTGTCGAAGCCCTATCGTCTGCCTGCATGTGTGAAAGAATTTACATAGAAACTTTCGTTTGATTTTTTTTAGTGAAACGGCACAAACGAGAATCTGAAACCATGATCAGCCTAGGAGAGTCGAGAAGCTCAACGTTGAGCGCAACGAGCTCGGAGGAGGAAACATTAGATAAGCGAGGGACAATCGATAAAGAGATGCCATTGAGAAGGAGAACATAGCAGGGAAACGATCGACGAGGGTACCGGGCCAAAACCAATGGTCCATCCAGAAAGCAGTAGAGTGGCCATCGCCCACGACGACGACATAGATGGAACGAAAGGTGGGCAAGCCAGACATGATGATTTTCCAGACAAGAGTGTCTAGGAACTAAGGATCGCCAAGGTCTCTTCCATTGGAACAGCCATACCGTCGCCGAAACCAGCATCCAAGGGGTAGAGGCGCTAGAGTGAAGGTTGGAAAGGAATTTAGCAAGTAGGGTAGAGTTTTTGAAAGGGGAGGTCTAAAACACCCGTGCCGCCACATATTTTTGGGGGAGCAGACATCCATCCGAGTAACTTTACAGTCCCTCCTCCCCGGTCCAAAGAAAGGCGCGACACCGCTTTTCGATTTTGATCCCATCATCTCCAAGAGTGACATGAAACTCTCTAGCTAGAGTGGTCACTCTCTTCCTATCGGTGGACGTCTCGTCCTGGTTAACTCGGTTCTAACCGCTATGTTTTCACGAATTAAAATTCTCGCACTAATCTAAATGATATTACCTGGAATGACTTCGTTCTACATGAAGCATATGCCACTCGGGTAGACTCCCACTTCAAAGAATGACAATGACAGTATGATTAAATAGTCCGCATCTTCAAATTTCTTGGTAAGACTCCTCCATTCTTCTAGGTTGTGGAGGCAACAACGCAGTGGACCGAGTACATCTTGCCATGTTTATGTTGTGGTGGCCTTGGTTCCGATATTACCAAAATAGACTTTTCGCCCTGCTATATTAATATAGCATCTTGGTTCCATGGTGGCACCCGTGGTCTCGTCAATAGGTTCAACATGACGGACTAATTGTGAAATGCATAAAATTCTCGCATTCAGAATTAAGAAAGTAAAGAAAAAGTCAAGAACTAGCGAGTAAGTAAGCTTTCTCTTTGCTGAACCAGGCCTAATTGGCTGAATTATCATAGCTCCTTTATATCAGTAATATATATGGCTTCTAGCTTTGGGAAAAAAAAAACTGGTGCTATACATGAAAAGCTTCTCACTGTTTCTGAAAGCTTGCACTACCGCCAGTCCGCCGTGTTGAATTTCCTGCGATCTGCCCGTTACTAAAAGAGGGATGCAATTAATTTCCACTTCACCACCAGGTGGCTGTCCACTTCCATTACCGTAATAACAGTACGATGACAGGAGTGATCCGCAAAAGCGCCCACCCCTCTCAGCTCTCCACTTCCCGTCCGGTCCCAAAGCTTTCACACGCATCTCTCTCTGCCGCGAACACTTCACAGTTCACACCCGCACTGCGCGGCGCAGTGGGCGAGTGGAGCGAGACCAAGCGTCGCCTCCTCCTCCTCCGTCTCATCCTCGTCGGCCGTCCGCACCGGAAGCCCCTGTCCGCCTCCGGTGAGTCCTCGTCTCCCACTTCCAACCGTCAATCTCACGTCTCGTGGCTTGCCCGCGAGCCACCTCCGGCCCCCAATTCGTGCTTGTTATAAGGGGATTTCTGGGCGTTTGTTGGAGTGTGGCGGTCGAGATCCCGCGATTGATGGTGAGGGAGGACGACGGCGGGATTTGGATTTGGGGTGGTTCGGGGTTCATATGCTTGTGTGTGTGTGGGTGGGTGGGAGGGGCCGGCGGCTGTGCTCCCCGCGGTGGTGTGGGGTGCGATCTATGGAGGGCCGTGAGCCCGTAATTCTCTACGCATTCTGTGACACCTGTTTTTCCCCTAACTTTAACCATTCGCCTTTAGTTATTAATGCCTGGTTGGTCTGATCTAAGTTAGTGTACAAAAGGCACGCGTTCCTCTGGTTCATGATCTGCGTAGTACAGAGAAACAACGCTAAGTGTTGTACTGTGATCTGAGAGTAATTAAACTCACCCTGTGCGATGGTACAATTTCGTGCTGTTGGTTGTCTTAAACTCGGTTAATGCTAGTACGATATTTCCTTAGCATAAGCCCCATTTATTTGCATCTGAGTTGTGCAATGCCCTGCTGCTGGTGCTGGAGGTTGTTGTTTCTTAGTAGTGGATGGCTGTTGGCTCCTAACGGTACACTCGTCTTTAGGGACTGATCCCGTTCCTTTTGTTTTGTGAATTGGGGAAGTCACCTTTCTGACGAAGCTGGACAAACGTTAGGATCGTGTAGAGCTCATTGTTGCATGTCTTTGGACTGTGAAAGCCCCTGCCGCATTCTGTAGGTGTCATTGCAGCTGAGGCGCCCAAGGGATATTACAAGTGGAGTAACAGAATTTGGGGACTGGGTGATAGATCACGGGTGATAATTTCCACTTTTTCATTCTTGATAGTTAAACTGGTGGAAAGCACCTTTTATTTGCTTCTGAATTCGCCATGGCAATTCTTGCATTGCCAGCTGGTTGCCTTGGAGGAAGGGGTGTAGCTTGTGTTGGTGCTTGCGGTTTTTATCGATTTCTTTCATGAAACTGTGACCACAACGGATTTTTTTTATCAGCTATTCTAACTTGATGGTTACAACATTTCCTTGCATATGTTAAAACCATGGTTGATGGGTATATTCCTTTTTTTTTGGCTGCTCGAGGGTCCGATTACTGCTGACTGTGGCAGTGTGGCTATCAGGCTATGCATCTTTTAATATGACACTCTTAAATTTACATGAATGCCTTATTGTCTTGGTAACCACATGCTCTAAGTGGTAACCTTTCTGCCATTTTGGTATCACGTAAGTTAATTTGAAAGATCGATGACACAAGCTGGCAATATCAACTTTTTTTATGCTGAGTACTTTCAGTTTGTCTTGTAGGAGGACATATAAAGCAATTAAGGTGGTAAAAGTTGGTAACTGTTCAATCATGCCGATTTCTAACTCATCAGAGCCTCGAGGTTCTCGAGAACCAACTTCACCTGCACCATCCACATCATCTTCTAGATCAAGGTATAAAATATCTCATTTTGTTCTCTATTCACTTGTTATGCTTATGAGTTAGAAAGTAAATATTGTTGTGCACTGGAAGTTTTTATTAAATTGAGTGCTTTGCAAAATTAGCTTAGCTTCTTTGACTTGTTAGTTGTTACATCGTTATTTCACAACAATTCATGTTTATTTCAACTTTTCATGCCCTTGCTCCTCTCTTTGTTGTTCACCTGCACCATCCACATCTTTGTTCTTCTAGATCAAGGTATAAAAGATCTCATTTTGTTGTCTATTCTTTTGTTATGTTTATGAGTTAGGATTAATCAGAAAGTAAATATTGTTGTGCACCTGGAAGTTTTCACGGAATTGAGTGCTTTGCAAAATTAGCTTAGCTTCTTTGATTTGTTAGTTGTTACACCATCATTTCGCAACACCTCGTGTTTATTTCAACTTTTCATGCCTTTGTTCCTCTTTTTATTGTTCGTCTTCTTTAACTATTATTTGCTTATTGCTATATAGGGAAGCATGCAATCTTGCAGAAGTCGATGATCCTGAAAGTGCAATGTCCACTGTTGCTCGATTGCTGGAGCAGCTACATGGTAGTGTGACGTCACTAGGGGAGAAGGAAGTGTCAGCCAAACGATTACTTGAACTTGCCAAAGCGAAAAAGGAGGCAAGGATTCTAATAGGTAGCCATTCTCAGGCTGTGCCATTATTTGTTTCTATCCTTAGAAGTGGGACATCTTCGGCCAAGGTAATTGCTGCAGCCCTACTTAGTGCACTCTGCAAGGAAGAGGACCTGCGTGTCAAGGTTCTCCTAGGAGGTTGCATACCACCCTTACTATCTCTCTTGAAGTCTGAATCTACTGAAGCAAAGAAGGCTGCTGCTGAGGCTATTTTTGAAGTGTCGTCAGGTGGTCTTTCAGATGATCACATAGGCATGAAAATATTTGTGACAGAAGGTGTTGTGCCGACTCTTTGGGACTTGCTCAACCCTAGGTCACGCCAAGATAGAGTAGTTGAGGGCTTTGTGACTGGGGCTTTAAGAAATCTCTGTGGGGACAAAGATGGTTATTGGAAGGCCACACTTGAAGCTGGTGGGGTAGAAATTATTACCGGCCTTCTTTCATCAAAGAATACTGCTTCACAATCAAATGCTGCCTCCCTCTTGGCACGGCTGATTTCTGCTTTCGGTGATAGCATTCCTAAAATCATAGCTGCTGGGGCTGTTAAGGCCCTTCTTCAGCTTCTGAATCGAGACGATGACATTGCTGTTCGTGAAAGTGCAGCTGATGCTTTAGAGGCCCTATCTTCCAAGTCTAGTATTGCAAAGAAAGCTGTGGTGGATGCAGGTGGTCTCCCTGTTTTGATTGGAGCTGTTGTAGCGCCTTCAAAAGAGTGCATGCGGGGGGATACCTGCCATTCTCTACAGAGGCATGCTGTTTGTGCTTTATCAAATATTTGTGGTGGAACAACATCTTTGTTGCTTTATCTGGGAGAGATCTGTCAATCACCCCGGTCAGTCCCCCTTGCTGACATTCTTGGAGCACTTGCATATACGTTGATGGTGTTTGATGGCACTGATGGCAAATCCTTTGATCCAGTTGAGATTGAAAGCATTTTGGTTGTGCTCCTAAAATCCAACAACATTAAGCTTGTGCTTGATCGTACTCTTGAAGCTTTAGCGAGTCTATATGGAAATGCATGTTTCTCTGGCAGACTTGATCAGTCAAATGGAAAGAAGGTTCTTGTTGGGCTGGTCACTATGGCTTCTGATGATGTTCAAGAATATCTTGTTCATGCCTTAACTAGCTTGTGCTGTGATGGTGTTGAACTGTGGGAGGCTCTTGGAAAGAGAGAAGGAGTTCAGTTGCTAATATCATTACTTGGTCTTTCTAGTGAGCAGCATCAGGAATATGCAGTTTCTTTGTTAGCTATCTTGAGTGATGAAGTAGATGACAGTAAATGGGCAATAACAGCTGCTGGAGGTATCCCTCCACTTGTTCAACTGCTGGAAACAGGATCTCAAATAGCAAAGGAGGATGCAGCTCATATCATATGCAACCTGTGCTGTCACAGTGACGATATCAGGGCATGTGTTGAGAGTGCCGGGGCTATTCTGGCGCTGATTTGGCTTCTAAAGAGCGACAGCCTTCGTGGACAAGAGGCATCAGTCAAAGCACTCAAGAAGCTTATTAGGTCCGCTGATTCTGCCACAATTAATCAGTTGTTAGCACTGCTGCTCAGTGAGTCACTAAGCTCAAAGGCACATGCCATTACAGTTCTTGGGCATGTCCTTGTGCTGGCTCCTCAGAGAGAACTAGTTCAGATTGGAGCTCCAGCTAATAAAGGCCTTAGATCTCTTGTTCTTGTTCTTGTTCTTGACTCGTCAAACGAAGAATCTCAGGAATATGCTGCAACTGCGCTGGCTGATATTTTCAGTCTGCGTCAGGATATTTGCGACAACTTAGCAACTGATGAAATTGTTCAGCCATGCATTAAGCTTTTGACAAGTGGAAATCAAGTTATTGCAACACAATCTGCTCGAGCTTTAGGAGCACTCTCACGCTCGGTTAATACCATCTCGAAAAATAAGATGTCATGTATAGCTGAAGGTGATGTGCAACCTCTCATAGAGATGGCAAAGACATCATCCATTGATGCTGCTGAAGCGGCCATTGCAGCATTGGCAAATCTCCTATCAGATTCTCATATTGCTAAAGAAGCACTAGATGATAATATTGTGCAAGCTTTGACTAGAGTGCTAAAGGAGGGGAGCTTAGAAGGCAAAATTAGTGCCTCACGGTCACTGCATCACTTGCTGAACCAATTCCCACTCAGTGAAGTTTTTCCAGATTACTCGTTGTGCTGTTTTATAATTCATGCACTGCTGGTGTGTCTATCGGGCATCAGTTTGGAAAATGTTACTAGTTTGGATCCCCTGGATGTACTTGCTTTGATGGCTATGACGACAGAGGGTGCTCATAATAACCCCCCCTTGTGGACTGCCTTTCTGGAATGTCCAGAAAGTTTAGAACCTTTAGTTTGCTGTATCAGTGTTGGTCTTCCCCCGATTCAAGATAAGTCCATTCAAATTATCACAAGGCTATGTCAGGACCAATCTTCTCTGCTTGGTGAGCACATAAACAGAATTCAAGGGTGCATTGGTTCTCTTGCTAGTAGAGTTATGGAATCAACTAACATGGAAATAAGAATCAGCAGTGCAGTCATCCTTATATCTGCTTTGAAGAACAGCAGAGAACATTCAATTGAAGTTCTTGAAGCATCAGGGCATCTGAGGGGTCTAATATCTGCACTCATTGATATGTTGAAGCAGTATTCCACTTCAACATCTCTAGACATTGAAGTTTGGAAACCTTATACGGATAAGAGTTTGTTCCATTGTGAGCAGGATGTTTTGGATGTGCCTGAATCAGGAAAGGTTTTGGAAGAAACTGTGGCACATTTGCTCTCGCTTATTTGTTCTTTTCATCCTAGGAGTAAACTCACTGTTATGGACCTTGGTGGTGTTGACATTGTATCTGAAAAACTTGCTAGCCACATTGCTAATCAACAGGTGCATGTTTCACTTTTTAACTTTTTTATTTTCCATTGTGCTGTTATTACACTATTTTTCCAACTCTTTAAACTGCAATCATTTGTTGATAAATTTAAGCTTTTACTTCTCTAAACTACTATGCTGTTCGAGTTCAGGATAACATCAAGATAAATAAAACAGTGCTATTTTTGTGGGTCATGTATGTATTTGATTCTACATTGATTACTTCAAACTGGCACCTGTACGAGTCAGTTAGTTCTTTCTTGGGTCGAAGGTTTCTCAATCCATGTTACACTACACCACTTGGTACCTCAAGCTGCTCTTGACAGTAATGTGGGAAGCTTATTCTCAGTCTGGTGACTACTGACAAGTTTAGAAGGGTGAAGAGTATTAGATCTGCCTTGGGTTCAGTATGATACATGCAATTAGCTATTTTTTCTGAATATGATGCACTGTTGGTGTGATCTGTTTACTCAAGTCTGAAGTAATGTTTTAGGCTTTTACCTCTGAACATGGATTCTATCCTGTAAAAGGATGGTTACCTTTTTTCTTTCAGTTTGGAACTATTTTGACCTCGGTCTTTCCAGGGTATTTACGTTCTACAAAAATACAATTAAGTATAGACTAGATTAACTTGTGTTCACAATCCTAATTATCGTATCTACTTGTACCAGTGATCTGACAGTACTATCAAAAGCTAAGCTTCATACATATGTCCTTTTTCTATCCCTGATAGTCTTGCATTTAGAATGATCAAGGGTTATGTGGTTGCGTGAATCCCTATAAATATACCTAGTTTTTACAATTTTAGGAGACCGAAGTCCTCGAATGATCCCCAAGCTACAGCACCATAATATCTAGATGGATATTACTGCAGAATTGTTTTGTCGATTTTGTTTGAAATTAAGGCAGATTGACTTTATATTATCTTAATTACTTCTAGTTTAGAGCCAATTTGTTGTCGAGCTGGAGGGCAATCTTGTTCCACCAAAATCGACTCATTTTAATTTGAGCCAAATTTAAGCATAGTCAGACCGCTTTTGAACCAGTCCCATTGAGCAGATTAACTAACTCTTTTCCCAGCCCTTATTAGTCCTTGATTCCCAAACAAAATCTGTTGGGGCAATTTGTCCCAAAGGGCCCCTACCTCTTAGGGTTTAACCTTTTTCTTGGTGCAACAAGATGAGCTTCTCCATCAGGATATGCTTGCACCAGCCAAAAATATTCATCGTCATATATGAAGTTACCGCGTCCATATTTTCTTATTACTCTGTCCTGTGAAACACCGATATTTGCAAAACCTGGCGTAAACATAAGTCCAGTTATACATGCTGCAGATAAACTGTAGTTAGTTCGCATGTATTGATATTTCTGTCAGTCTATGTTCAGTTTTTGACCTTTTGCAGCAGACTCCAGACTGGAATGATGTGTTCTGGATACTAGAGTTACAGTGTTTGGGATGAAATACAGTGGTATATCGATTACGTTATGAATTATTAGTACCTAATATCGAACTGGAGTTGAGGAAACAAACAAGAAAAGAAAATGATGTACCTTGTGTATTGTAGCTGAACTATCTGATCTCTTGTATTCAACATGTGGCCACTTCTTTTGTTAGTTCCATTACTTTCCCAAAACTCCCATGCCAAATTTGAATCTTTAAATTGCTCCGTGTTACAGGAACAAGATGATGATTCAGAGAGTGTATGGACTTGTGCCCTTCTCTTGGCTACTTTATTTCAGGATTCAGTGGTTGTTCAGTCTTCAGCAATAATCCGAATTGTACCTTCTTTAGCTCAATTGCTAAGATCTGATAAGATAATTGACAAGTATTTTGCTGCTCAATCACTGGCTAGTCTGGTTACCACTGGAAGCAGAAGTATGCAGCTTGCTATTGCAAACTCTGGTGCAGTTGCGGGTGCTATAGCTATTATTGGACAGATAGAATCTGATATGCCAAATCTTGTTACAATGGCTGAAGAATTTAAGTTGGCAGAGAATCCAAGTCAAATAATATTGAAAAGTCTTTTTGAGCTTGAAGATGTTCGTACTGGTGCTACTGCACGAAGGTCCATACCCTTGCTAGTGGATATACTTAAACCGATGGCAGACAAACCAGGTGCACCTCTGGTTGCTTTGCACCTACTGACACAACTAGCAGAAGGTAGCGAAACAAATAAAGTTGCTATGGCGGAGGCTGGAGCTGTGGATGCTTTAACTATGTACCTATCTTTAAGCCCACAAGACTCAACTGAAACTGCCATTGTCAATCTACTAGGGATCTTATACAGAAACTCTGATCTGCTTTACCATGAATCCTCACTTAGCACTTTGAATCAACTTGTAGCTGTCTTGCGTTTGGGCTCAAGAAATTCTAGGCTTAGTGCAGCAAGGACATTGCAGAACCTATTTGATTCAGAGAGTATAAGAGATACAGAAGTGGCTAGGCAAGCTATTCAGCCATTACTTGACATGCTCGAGTCAGGAACGGAAATAGAACAGCAAGCCACACTTGGTGCTTTAATCAAATTTTCTTCTGGGATTATCTCAAAAGCTTCAGCTATGTTTGATGTAGAAAGCAATACGCTTGAAAGCCTCTATAAAATATTATCCTTCAGTTCGTCCTTAGAACTTAAGAAAGATGCTGCTCAGCTCTGCTATGTTTTATTTGAGGACTCAATCATACGGGCATCACCGATTGCCACAGAATGTCTGCAGCCCCTGATATCATTAATGTCATCAGGCTCTAGTTTGGTTGTTGAACCAGCTGTCTGTGCTCTCAACAGACTACTGGATGAAGAGCGCAATGCAGAGATTGCTGCGACTAGTGAAGTTGTTGATCTTCTTGTTAGTTTTGTTCCTGGAACAAACTACCAATTGTCAGAGGCCTCTATTGCTGCTCTCATAAAGTTGGGTAAGGACCGCCCAAACTGCAAACTTGAGATGGTTAAAGCTGGTGTCATTGAGCATGCACTTGATATGATTCTGGATGTTCCTGTTTCTGTTAGTTCATCCATTGCTGAGTTACTTCGCATTTTAACAAACAACAGTGGCATTGCTAAAAGTTCTGCTGCTGCAAAAATGGTGGAACCACTTTTCTTGCTTTTGCGTCGCCCGGATGTTACCATGTGGGACCAGCACAGTGCATTGCAAGCACTTGTAAATATTCTGGAGAAACCTCAGAGCTTAGCAGCATTGAAGTCAACTCCTAGTCAAATTATCGAGCCATTAATATCATTTCTTGAATCTCCCTCTCAAGCAATCCAACAACTTGGCACAGAGGTGCTGTCACATCTTCTGGAACAAGAACATTTTCAACAAGATATCACTACAAAAAATGCAGTTGTCCCTCTGGTGCAGCTTGCTGGTATTGGAATCTTGAGCTTGCAACAAACTGCAGTTAAAGCGCTTGAAAACATATCTCAGAGTTGGCCCAAGGCTGTGGCAGATGCAGGTGGAATTTTTGAACTTTCAAAGGTAATTGTCCAGGATGACCCTCAGCCAAGTCAAGCATTATGGGAGTCTGCAGCGCTTGTACTATGTAATGTCTTGCGTTATAGTTCTGACAACTATGTCAATGTCTCAATGGCTGTACTTGTAAGACTCCTGAACTCCAATATGGAGAGTACAGTCACAATAGCTCTCGGGGCTCTTCTAGTGCAAGAGAAAAGTAATTCACGGTGTGCTGTAGCGATGGCCGAGTCTGGGGCTGTACGTGCACTGCTGGAGCTCCTTAAGAGTCATCGTTGTGAGGAATCTGCCGCAAGGTTGCTTGAAGCACTGATAAACAATGCAAGGGTTCGAGGAACAAAAGTTGCCAAACACTCTATTGCTCCTCTCTCACAGTACCTGTTAGATCCTCAATCAAAGAATCAGGCAGCTAAGTTTTTGGTGACTCTTGCACTAGGTGACATTTTCCAGCATGAAGCACTTGCAAGAGCAAGCGACTCTGTATCTGCCTGTCGTGCTCTTGTAAGCCTACTTGAGGACCAGCCTACAGATGATATGACAATGGTTGCTATTTGTGCACTCCAAAGCTTAGTGATGCACAGCAGGACAAACAGGCGTGCTGTTGCAGAGGCTGGAGGCATTTTGGTTGTACAGGAGTTGCTTCTGTCTCCAAATGTAGACATTGCAGGGCAGGCCGCTCTTCTAATCCAGTATCTGTTTTCAAATCATACACTTCAAGAATATGTGTCTAATGAGCTCATCCGCTCTCTCACTGGTTAGTTGCTGATCTTTCTGCTTGAATCTGATTTATTTTTCCAGCTTCCTACGTTTCATGTCCATATGTAAATTGTTGCACCCTCCTGTTTTTTCTGTTGTCATTTTGGCTATGATGACCTATATAATTTTGCCCCATAATTACAAAGCTATCCAGTATCCATCAACATCTGGCCCCTCCAACTGATTGATCAGATGTGTTAAGTAATAAATAATTTGAGTTGCAAGTATTAAATATTCCTTTGCTGTTATGTTTGTACTTTGTAATCTAAACTGCAAATTTCTTGCAACTGCCTTAGAAAGTGGGCTGCTCTCTACATCAACTATCAATGAAGTTATTTTGAGGACCATATATGTGATGTTCAGCAACTTTAGAAAGGTGCGATTTTCCGAGGCAGCAACATTGTGCATACCCCATCTGGTTTGTGCCCTGAAGGATGGAAACGAGGCTGCCCAAGAGAGTGTGTTAGACACCCTTTGCTTGCTCAAAGAGTCTTGGCCACAAATGAATGAAGACATTGCTAAAGCCCAGTCTCTGATTTTAGCTGAGGCCATACCTGTACTACAGATGCTCATGAAGACCTGTCCTCCCAGTTTTCATGACAGAGCTGAGAGCTTACTGCATTGCTTGCCTGGTTGCTTGACCGTGACCATCTTACGTGGGAACAACTTGAAACAGACAATGGGGAGTACGAATCCATTTTGTTGCCTGCAAATAGGAAATGGCCCTCCAAGGCAAACCAAGGTAAGTTATCTAAGACGGTCTTTCCTTTTACAATTCAACTATGTTGCAATTTTGCTCTGCATCAAGTAATCCCAGTTAAATGAGCATTGCAAGACTGTGAATGTGTTTCGGAGCTCGATATATTAAAGTGCATATTACTGTTATGCACTTATCAGTTTTCCATTCAAGATTCATAGCATATCATTTGTTGGATATGCATAATAACTTTCTACTTGATATGTTTGTCAGTCTTTGGTTGCTGATATTTGCAATGGTTATCAGGTGGTTAACCACAGCATCTGCCCGGTGTGGAATGAGGGATTCACTTGGTTATTTGACATCCCCCCAAAAGGGCAGAAGCTCTACATCTTGTGCAAAAGCAAAAATACATTTGGAAAGGTATGGTGTAGCAGCATCTTTTTTTTTTCTTTCTCTAACCTCCTATATGTCTAAAACGCAACAACTTTTGCTTCAGTCGACCCTCGGAAGAGTAACCATCCAAATTGACAAAGTCGTGACCGAGGGAGTATACAGCGGGTTCTTCAGCCTCAGCCACGACGGCGGTAAGGATGGCTCAAGAACGCTGGAGATAGAGATTGTATGGTCAAACAGACCGTCCAATGATTCTATGTAGCATGGCTAATTCCACCTTGTGTCGTTATTATACTCCTCGCCTCCATGTAAATCTGCCCCCGTAAGAACATCCACATTCATTGGATTGCTTACGAACATCTGCTTCATTAAATTATTTTGGAGGCGGTTTTGGAGCCTCCGTAGCTGTAAACCGATTTTGGACGGGCTATTTTTTTTTGTACAGGTGAAATTATTTCCTGTAATTATAGTTCGGAGTAGCTTGGTGTGGGTTTGAAGATGAACAGTCTCTGAACGTGCTGTGTGCCTGAGCTTTTCTGTTGTATTTTGCAGACATTTTTTTTCTGCTGTCTCTTGGAAGCTGTAGCCTCATTTTGACGAAGTTTGGAATAATACGAGATCCTTCAGGTGTTCGTCATTTCTGCTGGCTTACGCTTTCATCCAGAGAATCGAAATTTGAGCCTGTAAAGAAATGCACACAAAGGCTTTTCTAATCTTTGTCTGTGCTGAGTGGTGAATTAATGGACAATTTGGCATCTCAGCGTTTTGATTTGGGGCATGCATGCGGAGATCGAATTCTTCAGGCAGAAGGACACTATCGCAGAAGCTGCGTGCGGACGGCGGACCGGTTTCCTCCTTTTGGGGCCGAGTCTGAAATTCTGAACCCTGTGTACGTAACTACGTAACGTAAGCAGTGGCGCGGCATTTCCGGTGAATCATTCTACGCTTGATTAGTACCACATCGGAAGTGGACTGCCGGATCGACTCACTTATAAACAGTCGCTGGAACACGCACAGCACCACGTGGCAAACGTGGTTAGCAACTACTAGTACTACATTCGGTATGCGATCCTACGATGCGAGCGCAGAGTGGCGAGCACGGACGGCGGTAGACGGTGCTAGATGTCGCGGAATGGAATAATCGGACGACGCGGCCCTAGACGTGTAGACGGCGCTACAGCTGAGCTGCCAGGCGGGACGAGCGAGCGACTGAAGACGACGACGGCGAGCGGCGGCGGCGCCAACGATTGGGAGCGAGACAGAGAGCTCGGCAGGGGGAGCAAACAACTGCATCGGCAGCGTAACTAACTAAAAAAAAAAATGCATTGGCAGACATCGTCGTATGGGCGAGGAGAAGAAGACGGCCATCGTCACTAAATAAAGGAGCTAAAAATATGATAAACCTGGAAGACCAAGGAGATCAAAACGTTGAGCGTGTACGGGGGACAACCAGGCGAGCGACACGGTTCGGTAGTCTAGGTCCCGCGCAAATACGCATACGACACGTATGCTTTGCATTTTGTTGTACGAACATTTCCCCACCGGCTTAGTTCAGTGTTTACATACTTCGTGCCATGCTTGCCATGCTTAAATGTGGCCTATCAGTTCTTATGAACAATTCTTTTATTACTCACGGCAGTGCCCCTATTTCGACCACGAGCACACTACAAGAAAGATGACATTTAGTCACCAAGCAATTGCCACCAAGCAGTTTGGTGGCTATATGTGTACCATTTGTCACCAATAATCTAATAGTTTGGTAAATATTACTCCACTGAACTTTTAGTCACTAAGGGCTGGTAACTAAAGATTGTTATTTAGTAACCAACAAATGCAATGTTGTTTTCTAAATACATTCAGCAACCAGATTTTAGCAACCACGAAGAAATCAAGAATGTTGGTGACAATAAATAATTAGCCACCGATAGTTGAGCTGTAGTAACCAAGTAGCTTCGTGACTAAAGGTCTATTCTCTAGTAGTGGCATTCCCTAAAGCAACCCAAAAGTCCTACGGAGTACTAGGTTTGAATGCAACGACATCTAAGTGTCCGGGCTGAGCCTGTCTCATCCAGTACCTCCATCTCACCCTCCAAACTTAGCGCCTACTCAAGCCTTCAGACAGCAGGCGTGCATGTCATTGCCACATGGGATGGAAACAGACGATTGGTGTAGAATAATGGTGTCCTTGCAGGTTCCGTGACAGGTTCGCCTATTCCCACAGGCTGCTGTGCAACCTGCCCACATGTCCACCACCGTTATTGATGTCGGTGCCTCGCTACTTCGCCCACCCATCCCCTCTTTATATTGCAAGGCGTGTTTTCGTCCGATGGCAATCAGTCCCCCCGCTCTAACTCCAGCCTCCAATCCCCCCGCCCCCCTCCAGAAAGAATGACGCAAAATGGCGAAGCCAATGAATATGTCGACGCCTACCAGGGTCACAGCCTCCTCCTCAACGAGGCATGGCTGTTCGAGCGATAGGATCTTTACGTACCGTCGGACTACCGACTTCCAAAGAGGTGGCGGTTGAGCCCCGTGAGTCGCTCCGTGTCACCGTTGCCAATCGGCAAGAATCTCACCCTGCGTATCCGGCGGCAGAGGGATGCCATGACACCATGCAACAACGCCACCCCGACATCAACTACACGGCGTTGTTCGAGAAGTTCTGGCAGGAGAGGGGCGAGACCGTCGAGCGCTAGGACAGGAAGATCTTGTGTTTTCATCTTGGAGATAGTACCGCTCTCAAAATAATGCCTTCAGCTAGGCCATTGCCAGGCACAACGAATTAAGACCGGACCTTGGATTTTTACCCTGAAAGGTAAGACTTTGAACTCCACTTGTGCCGCCGCCCCCACTTACATACCGATGCCACGATTCCTGAAACTCCAAAACAGTTTCTCATCGATGCAGTGACTCCAGTCATCATTGCTAGTCCTCCAATCTCAGATTCCATGACATTCTCCGCCTCTGACTTCACCATGAATTTGCCCATGATGGCAACCGAAGCAGAGCTTTGCGCCGCTCTTTGCGTTGTGATCGAATCTCACCTGATCTAGCAATCTCCAGACATTAACGCCCATAGGAGATTGCCAGCGGAGCCTTCCGGAACCGACACTCCGGACAGATAAAAAAGTACAGGCGTGAGGCAGTTCTTCGCCTTGGCGCAAGAAGAACCCTAGGACCGTCACCTTTACTCGATCATACCAGCACCCCCACACCACTGGCCAGCTTCGGACGCACATATGGAGCGGGCCAGGCGCACGTTATAGCGACATGAGGAGGGCCACAACGCACCCTAGGCATGCGTAGGAGCGCCCCTCGCCGTAGGTTTCGCGCCATCGCCTCTGCACACCCACCCTTCTTAGCCCCATCCACGCCTCCCTGCAGCATGCCTACAAACACCGCGCATGGGCGAGCTCTGCCGCGCCGCCAAGGATCCGCCCCCCCCCCCCCCCCGCCGCACGAAGGGAATCCACATGTACATATTGGTGTATGTAGCAGAATTTAAAATTTTCCGTCCTACGTAACACACAAGATCTACTATGCAGGTAAAGGTGTGGATAGATCTGATTCGTTACTCACACAAAGCGTGGAAGTAGTGTCGATGACGATGTCGGTTATGCCCGATGAAGAGTCCCACGGCTAAGCCTAGCGGTGAGACTGTTGTATATTCCCCGTATCCCACCTTCTGAATCTAGCAGAGTGAGGGTGTCACATGTTACCTCTCTGAGAGCTCGCATACATACGTCTGTCAAAATCCTGCAGCGTTTTACTGTCCAGGACTAGGCACCGTAGGTTTACATTAAGGTGGAGAGATCCCGACACATGGAAGAGAGAGGGAGAGAGATTAGAGCTAAGTCTAATCGAGAGATGATAATCCTATCCCAATTAGAAGAAGCCCTAAACCAATTAAAGGATCTCTAATTAGAAGTTCTAATCCAATTATAAGCGTTCTAATTAGAGGGTCTCTAATCAGATCTCTAATTCTGAGAGAGAGTAGCCCGAAAGCCAATTGTGTGTCCTCAAAATAGAGGAGTGGGTGGGATTATATAGTGGGACAAAGGAGGGCACTTTCCTTGGGGGAGGGGGAGGTTGGTTTCCCTCTCCCTCCCTTGGCCGCACCTTGTCCCCTATGAGGAATCAGATTGGACTACTAGATGGAGTCCAATCCCTCTCCCTCTTTTTTCTTTTCTTTTTATTTTTCCACCTTATTTACTTATCAAATAAATCAGGGAAAATCCTAGGGGATGGTGATGCGCATTGCGAGACCATGAGCCCCACCTGGCAGCCCCTAAAATTATGGTTTGCCCATAGGAGTAATTTTGTCCCCCTCTGGCACTCCCCTCTCATGGAAAGTCCTCCGGAACTCTTCCAGAACCCCGTGACCCCTATAGATAAAATCATCAACCTTATTCTAACGATGTCAGAAACATATTCCCGACATCTCGGGACATCTCATGTCCCTCTATGCTTCCTCCATAAAGCGTGCAAAGTATTTCTCTCTCATAGTAACTTTTTCGAAACGACTCCGATTGACACCTGACTTGTTTCTGTGATATCGTAACGACATCGACCGTTACTTATTGACGTTAGAAACATATTTCCGACATACCAGGACATCCCATGTCCCCCGTAATCTCTCTTGAATATTAATTCTATCATGTCAGAATTACCCGAATGCTACCCTACTCTCCTTCGGACCGACCAATGCAAACAACAGACTTTGACGCCTTAAGTGTGTGATCCCTACAGTTTCGATAACTAGTAGACATGATTGGAAAACCATTTTCCTAATTAATAATCAACATAGGGACCATGGACGTCCATATTGACTCCTACAAGTTATACGAAGAAGTCTGCTGAACCTGTTAGTTGTGAAATAAGTTCTACTTCGCGATACCAATCAATACCTCGAGACGAGATAAATGATAAGACCGTGATTAAAATATTTAATCACTTTATCATATTATTTCCGATATCCGGTATGATTACTTTTACTCGTTTCCGTGACATAGTATTCCCATGACTAGTGTCATGTCTTTGTCTGTGCAGACTTATTTACCGATACTATTTCAACGAGTGGATCCTGGATGTATCTCTCTATTAAGCAGAGGAGTAATTCTCAATCTTGAACTATCACAATGAATGAATACTTTCGTGACCACCCAGTGTTACCCTTTTTGATCGTCCAGTTTACGGTTGATACCTGACTATACCAAAATGACCCGTACGGTAAACATCATTAAATAACAAAACGACCATTCTGTGATGATACTATTTAGCAAAACTAGTATCGTAGTATCTCAACTACTTGGGTCTACCCAGTCACAATGTTGAAACAACATTGTGCTCCCATTAATATTTACATAACAAATGTCCATGACCAGGTTAATGTGGTCATCTAATATTAATGAGTTTGTCTGTGAGACATGAAAATGGGTCATAATGGTGTGTTTATGTTTCTACACGTGTGTATGTGTTTTCCTTTGAATCTCATATTCAGTGACCATAGTAGTTATAGGATAAAAACATAACATATTAATCATAAAACTGATGTATTTTATTGTATCTTGGGCATACATACAACAGTCTCCCACTTGAACAAGAAACAATAATCTGATTCCTTAGCTCAACACCCAATGGCATTGCGGAGTTGATTGGTGTAGACTCTGTCCTTGATCTGAAACTTCAGATCCATGTATTTTCATACCTTGGAGAATCACTTGTGCCCTTGATCACAAATGATTCTTGCGGTTTAAAAGTTTGGTGCTTTAACTAATATGACAGCCTGTTGTTCACAATATTGCTGCACCTTTTGTAAAGTACCTTATCCGGTTATTTGAAGAACTTGGATCAAAACATTTAACATTCACACTTCCGAAGTGTATTTCATCTTACCACTATTATTACAGATTTTATCACAGTGTTAAACTTTGAAATTTTCCCTCCAAGTTTAATCATGGAATTTCTTTCATCTCACTATGCCACCTTATTAACACTAAGTTGATTGGTTTTGTGATTATTCAACAAACCCTTTATTAGTGTAATAATTTACACTAATTTGTTTTTGCATTTATCACAACTATGAAGTGTTTCTTATATTCTCATAAGGTTATCTTCCCCTTGATCATCAACATGATCATCTTTGCATTATGTTCATAAAAGTTAGAACATAATGAAGACGTTATGCCCTAGAGACAAATAATAAAGTTATTTATTATTATTATTATTATTATTATTATTATTATCATAACTCATATATGTTTATAATATGTTTTATATCATGTCATAGCTGTATTAAAGCGGAAACATTAGTACACGTGTGGTATGAAACAAACAGAGTCCCTGGTAGCATTTATTAAACTAGTTCATTGGGCAACCGATGATCAAAATTTCCGGATCATGGAAAATTACGTCATTGATAATGGAGTCACATCATTAGTTGAATGATATGATTGACACACACCCGATTTATTAAATATCCATAAAACATAGTACCAAAACCTCTGACCGTGACATGATATTTAATTGCTATCTCCGAGGTTATGAATTTACACCCTACGTCATCAACTTAACACCCTGCGAATGAAGACATTGCTAAAGCCTAGTCTCTGATTTTAGTTGAGGTCATACCTGTATTACAAATGCTTATGAAGACATGTCCTCCCAGTTTTCATGATAGAGCTGAGAGCTTACTGCATTGCTTGCCTAGTTGCTTGACCGTGACCATCTTACACGGGAACAACTTAAAACAGACAATGGGGAGTACGAATCCATTTTGTTGCATGCAAATATGAAATGGCCCTCCAAGGCAAAAAAAAAAGGTAAGTTATCCAAGACGATCTTTCTTTTTACAATTCAACTATGTCGCATTTTTTCTCTGCATTCCAGTTAAATGCGCATCATTTGTTGGATATGCATAATAAATTTCCATTTGATATGTCTGTCAGTCTTTGGTTGCTGATATTTGCAATGTTTATCATGTGGTTAACCACGACATCTTCCCGCTCTGGAATGAGGGATTCACTTAGTTATTTGACATCCCCCAAAGGGAAGAAGCTGTACATCTTATCCAAAAGCAAAAATACATTTGGAAAGGTATGGTGTAGTAGCATCTTTTTCTTATTTTTTTTGGTCTCTAACCTCCTATGCCTAAAACGCAACAACTTTTCTTAAGTCAACCCTCGGAAGAGTAACCATCCAAATTGACAAAGTCGTGACCAAGGGAGTATACAACGGGTTCTTCAGCCTTAGAGCATCACTAGCAGATCCGACATTTCCACAGAAACTGTAAAATAACCGCCATTTTGCCGTTTCGAGCCAAAAACGCATGCAGACCAGATCCCGCAAAAGTGGCTGGCCTGCAAAAAAATTTGAGGGGTGCGACAGTTTTCCCCCGCGAACTGTCAAAATCGTGTTTTGCGCGGTCGACCCGGCGGAGACCTCTATTCTAAATCTATTTGGCGGGAGGGACGTTTCACCGCGGCATTTCCACCTTTCCCCTTCCCCCGCCGCTGGTGATCTTCACCTCCCCGCTCTGGCCGACCTCTCGGCGGCCCTCCAGCGACGCCATGGACACCCCCGACCCTGCGCTCGTCATCGTGGAAGTAGAGGTAGCCAAATCGCTGGCGGGCGGAGCCGAGGTGGACCCCCCATCGGCCATGTCCGCGCTGCGCCAGAAGCCTCCTCCAACGCCGTTCCTTGCAAGCGCCTCGGCAACATCATCGTGCAGGAAGGCACGCACGTTGTCGCCGTCACCGTTGCCACCGCCAAGGGGGTCGGTCGCCCTAAAGCTCGCCCTCACGCTCGGTATAGGGACGCCAGTAATGTTGGTGATACCGAGGCACCGGAGGCAACGAAGGCAGCGAAGACGAAGGTCGTGCTCAAACGCAAGCGGGCGCCTCCGGCCAACAAGGCCCCGACGAGTTCTACGCCTGCCACCGCCGCCGTCCCACCGGTGTTCGATGCAATGCCCGAAAGGTACGTCCGACCAAATCGCGGCTTCTTTTTCGGCGCCGTTGGAGGTTTTGGCTCAAGAATTCGCCGTCTCTGGTTTAGGTCCGAGTACGTGGCTCTCCTCGAGGAAAACACGGTGAACATTGAGGATGCACCGCTTGGGACTATGGATACAACGACATGGACGGCGGGGTACACGGTGGCGGCGAAGAAGAAGAGGAGGAGGAGGAGCTGCAGGAGATTGGAGGGGAGGTCTTCGAGGCATCGCAATCCACGACAGGATATAGGAAGAGGAAGAAAGGATATACCCAATTGGAGGATGAAGTGTTGATCCGGACTTGGGAGGCTGTGTCACTCGACGCCATCCATGGCACTGACCAAACCGGGAAGAGGTATTGGCAAAGGATAGAAGACAAGTTCTTACGGTTGATGCCAAACAATGTTGACAAAACACCACGCACCTATAGATCACTCCAAGGTCGTTGGGATGTGATCAAGCCGGCGGTTACCCAGTGGTGTTGATGTTTGGAGCAAGTCTACAATGCACCTCCAAGTGGAACGAACGAAGCCGATTGGGTGAGTGTTTTATCCGCAATCATCATATTGTTTGCAAATGATAGTGCTTTGACGTAGTTCCTTTGGTTGTAGGAGAAAATTGCAGCCGCAATGTATAGGGACATGCCGACATCCAAGGGCAAGTCCTTTGCATTTGAGCATTGTTGGGTAATGCTTAAAAATAGTGAGAAATGAAAGGTGAGGGACAAAGAAGCACCACCGAACAAAGGTGCCTTCACCTTGTTGGATGATGAGGATAATGATGAAGCAGAGAGGAACAAGGGTAGGCCGGATGGCACCAAGAAGGCCAAGGATAATATGAGAAAGGATTCGGAGGCATCAAGTTTGGGAGAGAATGTAGACCATATGGTGAAGTCAAATGAGTTGGTCACCATGACTATAGAAGAAAAAAAGAGTTGGCAATGAAGAGGTCTCAAGAGAAAGAGAAGAAGTGACACCAAATCAAGGAGAGCAAGTTGTGGAAGGCGGCCATTGAGGACAAAAGAGCCCAAGCCGAGGAAACCAAAGCTCTCGCCAAGCTCATTGCCGAGGAGAACAAGATCATGACCATGAACCGCAATGAGATGGATGAGGTAACCTTGGAGTGACATGATTTGATGAGAAATGAGATCCTGGAGCGAAGGAGGACGGCTGCCATCGGTGGCTTGATGGTGGTGGTGGTGGCGCTTGATCATAGTTTCGCCACTTTAATGTGTTCCTTTTGCATTTCGGCAATGCGGTGTCTGTCCAAAAGTCGAACTGCAAACCCGTTTTTCACGTCTCGCATCACGGGTTTGCGGGCTGGCGGAATGCGGTGTCTGCTAGAGATACTCTCAGCCACGACAATGGTAAGGATGGCTCAAGAACACTGGAGATAGAGATTGTATGGTCAAACAGACCGTCCAATGAATCTATCTAGCATGGCTAATTTCATCTTGTTATAGTCCTCACCTCCATGTAAATCTGCCCCCGTATAAACATCCACATTCATTGGATTGCTTACAAACATCTGCTTCATGAAAATTATTTTGTAGCCTCTGTAGCTGTAAACCAATTTTGGATGAGCTAATTTTTTTTGTACAGGTGAAATTATTTCATGTAATTATACTAGTTCGGAGTAGCTTTGGTGTGGGTTTGAAGATGAACAATCTCTGAACGTGCTGTCTGCTTGTGCTTTTCTGTTGTATTTTCTAAGCATTTTTCTCTCTTGAAAGCTGTAGCCTCATTTTGACCCAAGTTTGGAAGGACATAAATAATACGAGATCATTCAGCTGTGTTCATCATTTACGCTTTCATCCAAAGAATCGAAATTTGAGCCTGTAAAGTGTAAAGAAATGCACACAATTGTCTGTGCTGATGCTGGAGGGTATATATGTAGCTGGCAGCAGGAGAGAAGGGCTGGCATATGTCGCAACACTAGCACCCTTAGTTTTGCTAGTGGTGAAGTAATGGAAAATTTGCCATCTCACCGTTCTGATTTTTGGGCATACGGCGGCGCTTCCGGAGTTCAGGTGAATCATTCTCCGTTTGATTAGTACCACATCGGAAGTGGACTGCCGGATCGACTCACTTATAAACAGTCGCCGGAACACTCACAGCACCACGTGGCAAACGTGGTTAGCATTCCTCTAAGGCTTTAAGCCTGGAGCCGAGCGAGCTCTCTCAGTGATTTGGACGCCTCGCGGTCTCTGTGTTGTGGACCTGCGTTCGCTCGCTGCCGCGCTCGTTCGGTCTGGTGCACCGTGCACGCGTGTCTGCTTCTCCGCGCTCGTAACCAGCACGCCAAGATCTCTAGCGAAGCACCCGAGACCCGACCACGACCCGTTCCTCATCCGCGTCATCCAGAAGCTCTCCTCCCCCCATCCACTTCTCCCCCACCCGCCCGCTTCTCCGGTGGAGGATCTCTGGAAGGAGGATGAAGGCCCCCATGGAGTCTCGCGGGGAGACAAAGTAGGACCAGTAGGAGATCTGGGCCTCTCCAACCGCACACTGGCCGGGAGGGCTCAGCTCCTCCCTCCAAGATCTGGGCAGGGTGGCTTTCTGGATCGCAGGTGCCTTCCCCTACTAGGGTCAAGGCTCAGGGGAAAGGCCGCGTGGGGATAGCAGACACGACGCCTCTTGGACTACGTGGTTCCCTCCCATGCATGTCTCGGGGATCCAGAGCAGGGCCGCGCGGGGAGGATGGACACACCGCCCAGGGTGGGAGCGAAGCTCCGCGTCGGCATCGCCGGAATAGTGAGTGGTGGCATCGCCAGAAGTGGATTGCCGGATCTGGGTAACACCGGGAGCAGCCGCCTATCTGGGTCTCGAGGGTCACAATCCCCCTCAAGTGACATCCTTTGATTGGTACCGCTGAAAACCAATACTTCCAGGTTGATCTTTGTAGCAGAGGAATTTTGGTAATATGTACTATCTCAATCTCATGTTTTGTGTAGTCTGTTTGCAATCTTGTTATTTCTGTTAGATCGAAGTGTGATTACCGCATTATTGTTATGTAACCCAGTTTTCTTAATATTAATGGAAATTTGTAGCCAGTTTGTAGAAACTTATGAAATTGTTTGTAGAATTATAGGTTAGCACTCTCTCTTATGTTTCAGTTAAAAAAAAATCGGATGCATGCTCTTCAATTGATCTGGTGTTATATATCAGCTGGACATTATTGTAGGCAAACAATATAAATATGATTTAATCATATTGTGTTGTTTGATGACCAAAAGGATTTGGGTTTCTCCTGATATGTGGAGTTTCCGTGCTTTACATAGTGAAGGCAGTGACACATGCTCTTCAATTGATATGGTGTTATACATCAACTAAACATAATTATTTGTAAACAATATAAATATGATTTAATCAGATTGTGATGATTGATGGCCACCCGGATTTTGATTTCTCCTAATACGTGGATTTCCCTGTTTTACATAGTGATGGCAGTAAAGGTTCATAATATGCTACCATTATTTAATTATAGGAGCATAAGCAGTTGCTACCTGAAGTGTGACATCTAGATGCATTATTGTTTCTTTATCATGACTCCGTTTATTAAAAAGCGTAATTATTTGGCTCCTAGCAAACTTTGTCTGTGAAAGTAGTATTATGTGCTTTATTTAGCAGCCCTACATGTAGCTGTTACCATGAAGTTGTGTCTTGGATTAGGTTCAAAAAAAAAAGTTGTGTCTTGGATTGGCCAAACAGGGGAGTCATTATCTGCAAATGTCAGATACTAGAATTCCAAGATTTGCTGGAGGTGAGAAAATCAACTCTAAATCAATGCTTATAAGATGTTTTACCTAAAATACCATGCCATTGCATAATGTATTGTCCATATCATAGAAATATGGTGGAGAATTGAGTTACGGTAACAGAAAGGGGTTGTTATTACTATGCTCAAGGTAATTACCTAAATTCCTAGATTTTAGGAAGGGAGAACAAGTTCACTTCATTGAGAGAATTTTCATATGCAAATATTGCCTTGGATTGATATGTTCATACTCAATAGTTTTGAACATCGTTTAATTTGAGGTTTTTTTTAACCTTATTTAGGCCTAAGGAAAACTGCATTGTATCTTAGGCTCTTACCTAGGCACTTTCTATTAGTGGCAGAAGATGATAACCGATAACTTATCAGTTTTGGCATCCAAAAGCCTAGCCTTGCCACATCTTTCATTGTGTGTAATTTTCAATAGTTTTCTCTAATGGATATTCTTATGTAAATGAATCTTAAATTTGATAAGTTCATTCATAATACTTAGAACCTATTGTGATAAAAAAATTTCAATTGGAACAGAACTCATAGTGTATGTCTGACTTTCTAAAACAACAAATATAGACATAGATTTATTACGTATATTTTTCGTTAGATAGTGATTTTTGTAATTAACAAAATCTTAAGCCTGGTCGCATGCATGTCTTGTGAGGCCATCTTCTGAGTTTTGTGTGGCTGATTGTGGGGTTTGGACGTGGTGTGACGCTGTTTATAGGACATACATCGCTTTCTTGCTTGGGCGTCCCATTTGCCTGTGCGTGCTTGTGTGTGGCAGCTGGTGTGGCAAGCTATCGGGTCTGTGGGTTTTCTTACACACATGCTGGGTTGTTGATTGTTTGGGTGTGTTGAATTTCTTGGGTCCATCCGTTTTGGTACGACCGGGTGTGGGGTGCCCAGTTATCAATCTTTCGAGAGCTGTTTTGAAGTTACTTATCTTTACCATCGGGTGGGAGTCGTATTTCTTCGTTTCCTCCGTGGTGCCTCCGATTGGGAACTGATTTGGATATGTCGAGGTGTTCTTTGTGGGCTGTGGTGCCGGTGGTGTGAACTCCAGGTGTTTCTTGGTGTTAGCGTTGCATGGGCTGTGCGGCCTCGCCGGTGGTTTCCATCTGCGCTGTCCTCGGCGGATTGCCAGGTCTTCTGTTGGAGATTTGTTTGTGTGGGTCCCTCCCTTCCCTGCTTTTGTCCATTGTTTTTAAGACGTCCGCCTTAAGACGCTTAGGAAACGCTTAAGAGGTAGATCGCCTTAGTTTTTTGCACGCCTTAGGCGGTTAGGCGTCCGCTTTAGGCGCTTAAGAGGTAAAGCCCCCCCCCCCCCTAGCGCCTTAGGTCAGCCGATTTCTTTTTAGTTATGTCCTTCATTTCTTTGTTGGCTTATCGTGTTGCGGGTGCTTGTTTCTTGTCGGGTGTTTCTTTGTTTACAGGATACTACGCTCGCCTTCCTCTACATGTTTGTTTTGTTCTGCTTCTCCGTGGCGTTGTTGGGTGCTTTTTTCCAATAGGTGTGGCTTGTTTTCTTGCACTGATTGTTTCTTGATTGGTTTGGTTTAGTTGTCTTGCCGTTTTCGATGGCTGACGCTGCCAGGAAGAAAGCGTGATTCGCCGAGTCCACCTTTCATAGTGACTCCATATTTTTTTTTGTTGGTGGCTTGGTGAAAATATGTGAACAATGAAAGAAGAATTTATTATGCTTTGTCTTTAGCACATTTTTTTGCCACCAACTCATAGTGCGCAGGTAAAAGTTGGGTTTGTACCTTCTGCAAAAAACTTCCATGTTCGTGACCAGTAAGTATTTATTGTGATCGCTATTATTTTATTTTGAACTTAAACAATCTGGTGCTTATATGTATTTCGTGACCAAATACGACTTGGTAAAAACAGTTCAGGTGTTCTTACGGAAAGTTATCTAACTGCATAAACACATTTATAGTCTAGCACCTAGGCCCTTGTAACAATCAGCTTCCTTCTTTTTTTTAGTTGATCATCTGTCAATTAAATTGCATAGTGGTGTTTACATGCCCCTGTTTAACTTACTTAGTCCATTTTTAGCGATAAATCACCCATTCCATTGACAAAGCACCCCTTACTGGCAATGTTTTTATTATTGGTCTTGCAGATGTCATGAAGATGAGGAGCTAAGTGCTCCAAAAAAGGACAGACATTGATGTACAACAGAACATAAGCATGCATTTCTCAGGGTACTACTATAAAAAATCTGTTATTACTTTAAGTTCATTTCATCAGCTTAATAATGCAACCACAACGTGCATGCTGCTATTATGTATGATACAATTTATACTGACCAGAGTAGCTAATTGTTCTCCTCATATATAGGAAGAAACACTTTAAGAGACTGATGATGGAGATCAGATAATGGAAAGGAAATATTTTGACAGCAGAATATATTTCTTGAAGCATTGTCAGGATAATCAATACCTGTTTGACACACTTCTACGGGCCAAACACTCCACAAGGATGTTTCTGTGTCATCTGCTAACATGATTCAGTTTTTTTTGCTTGTCATCGTGCCATGACGATGCCTGTCTTGCCTTGGCTGAAAATATATTGACTTGTGCTATAAACAATGCGGTGAATATTTGCACATTCATAAACTTAAGTTGACTACCGGTAGCTTATATGCTAAGGAATGGTTATGTCTTATTCTATAAGTGACTGCGTAAAAATAGTAACTGAAGTAGGAAATATGATTTAAGAAATGGAAACCTACTAACTACAGGTTATAGCCAACACAAAATGCTAATGCACAAATTAAGCTGCCGACGACCGGCAAAGACGCTAAGCAGCCGGCGCAGCGAAGCGCGCTGCTCCGTCTAGTACTACTACTCCATTCGGTATGCGATCCTACAATGCGAGCACGGACGGACGGACGTGGACGGCATTTAGACTAGACGTCGCGGATGAATAATCGGACGGCGCGGCCCTAGACGTGTAGACGGCGCTACAGCTGAGCTGGCAGGCGAAAGGTATGGACGAGCGAGCGACTGAAGTCCTGACGACAACGGCGGCACAGGAGAGCGGCGGCGGCGCCAACGATTGGAAAAAAAACTGCATCGGCAGCACAACTAAAAAAAAATGCATCTAAAGCATCGACGTACGGGCGAGGAGAAGACGACGGCCATCATCGAGAAGAAGACGGCCCCCCGCCAAAAAAAAAACGGCCATCATAACCTGGAGACCATGGAAACGGCCATCAAAACGACGTTGAGCGTGTACAGTGAAAACCCGCCTAGGTAGTCTAGGTCCCACGCAAATACGCATACGACACGTATGCTTTGCATTTTGTTGTACGAACATTTCCCCACCGGCTTCAGTGTTTACATACGTGCCATGCTAAAATGTCGCCATCAATTCTTATGAACAATTCTTTACTCTAACATGTATGACAGTGCCCTATTTCGACCACGGGCACCCCTAAAGCAACCCACAAAAGCTAGCGACACTTTTTATGCATAGGAGGGAGCAGGGATGTTTAATGGTACGGATAATTTCTGCCCCCAAATCCGTATCTGAATCCGTTTTTAAGGATATGGTATACAATAATAGGAATCCGCCGGATATGGATGCAAATACGGATTTTGATTAGGCAGATATCCGACAGATATGGTAGCGGATGTGGTATTTCTATTATCCGACGGATGTGCACTTTTTCGCATAGCTCTATCATCCCAAATATACAATTAGGATAATCCGATTTGCATAGCTCTATCATCCCAAATATACAATTAATTCATTGACACATATACCAAATCACCCGCTTGTAGCCTAGTATGACCTACGCTCAACATCTCTCCGGCTCTCCGGTTTGATGAAATGCACAAAATGCTGCCGGCGAAAACCCATTAGGAGGTGAGCTATTCTTTATACTTAAAAAAAGTTACTAGCTGCTAGGTGCAAGTTCATGTTGCAAATAGTCAATCAGTTCATGACACTTTTAAGCACTATTTTAATTACGATCTTTGTCTTGGTTGAATTTTGAAAGCTTGGCCTCTCTTTAGTGTTATTTTTTTGCATGGTGACATTATGTCTCATTGTGCATATTTTCCAATAATTTTTATTGGTTTTCGGCCCAAATCCACTCCGTTTCCGATGCGGATACATAGTCCGGTATTATCCGCATCCGTATCCGGTCATTATCCGATACGCTCCGAATCCGATAAAAAAATATAGTAAAGGATGTGGAGAGAGCATTATCCGATCCGATCCGTTTACAACCCTAGGAGGGAGTACTAGGTCCGAATGCAAAAAACACTTTCATCGGCATCCAAGTGTCAGGGCCCAGCCTGTTTCATCCGGTACCTCCCCTCCCTCCCTCTAAACTTGATGCCTACTCAAGCCTTCTGACAGGCAGGTCCGTATGCCATTGGCACGCATGATGGAAACGACCGATTAGTGTAGAATAATGGTGTCCTTGCCGGTTCCCCAGACAACTTCGCGTGTTCCCACGGGCTGCCGTGCAACCTGCTCACGCGTCCACCACCTTCATTGATGTTGGTGCCTCGGCCACTTCACCTACCAGTCTCCTCTTTATAGCGCAAGGAGTGTGCTTGTCCGATGGCAATCGCCCCCCCCCCCTCCCCCCGCTCCAACTCCAGCTCCAATCCCTCCCTCCAGAAAGAATGGCACACAACGACAAAACAAACGAATGTGGCGACGCCCACCAGGGCCACAACCTCCTCCTCGACGAGGCATGGCTGTTCGAGCGGTACAATCTTTACGTACCACCGGACTACCGGCTTCCAAAGAGGTGGTGGCTGAGCCCCGCGAGCTGCTCTGTGTCACCGTTGCCCACCGACAAGAAGCTCACCCTGCGTATCCTACGGGCAACGGAGGGATGTCATGACACCGGCGCAACAACGCCACCCCGATGTCACTACGTGGCGTGGTTCGAGCGGTTCTGGCGGGAGAGGGACGAGACCCTCGAGCGCTAGGACAGGAGAGAGAGGTGGGCGCTCCAGCGACAGAGGGACTAGTGGCGCGGCGGTACGCTAGAGGGCTTGCTCTCTTAGGTGCATGAGCGCGCCGCCAAAGCTGTTGTCCCACCCGAGCCGCAACATGCACCACCACACGCCGCTCTACTGCCACATCCAAAAAAGAAGGGTGACACCGTCAAGGAGGAGTCCGAGAGCCTGCTCGTCAAGCTAACATTTTCTGAAGATTCAAACTAGCAATTTCGAAGATAGATCATCACAAATAATGGGAGAATCTTTCAGAAATGGAAGAATTAGGTAGGAAAAAATTGACAAAAACAACAAAGAAATTCAAAATAGCTCCTGGGCTCATATGTTTCTAGCTGAAAATAAAATTTGAAAAAAAATAGGAAAATGCTTCAAAAAATTTGAATTTTATTCTAAAAGAAACATATACAAGTGTTCTACATCTGTCCAAAATTTCGTAAACAAATGACATTTTGTACACTCTATGCGAAAAGACAAAATCAACGGCTAACATGATATTTAAAATATCTTTTTAGAACACTAATTCTGTTTTTTTCACAAAACACAAAAAGTTCCACTTTTTCCGAAAATTTTCACATATGTAGTACAATGGATATGTTTGACTCTTTTTTCTTGATTTTTTTGAGTTATTTTACTATTTCGTTCGATTTTGTAATCGGGCAGGAGCACATGTGCTCGACACACAAAACTACTCTCCCTAAAACAACATTAATACTACTGTACTATGTAATATGCAGTTTTGATTGCTTAATTGGTAAGTAACATGCACTAGAATCCATGGACTATCTCGTTTATTCTGTATATGTACGTGGCTGGTCTCAAGTCTCAGGTCAGCTCCCACCCAAGTCAAAGCCTCGAGTCGTCTGTTTCCGGTCTTCACATGACAAAACACAGGAATCTTAGTTTCCACGCGGGATCACACAAGTTTGATATAATTTGTTGATAATCGTACGTGGGAGTAATAGGGGTTGGTAGGACACGTCGTCGCACATTAAGCGTTGAACTTCGTGCAAATGGACGGTACGGAAATTTCAGCAACGACCACACCCGTTTTTCAGTAATTTGAAAAATAATAGACTTTTTTTTTTGTGATCCAAATTCATATGAAAATATAAATATAAAGAAAAGTTTGAACGGAGCGAAGCGAGACCCGTCGTCGGAGGTTTAGAGCCGATCACGTTTCCCACTTGTTGCGCGGACCGCACGAAGGGGGTTGCAGGGGGCGCGAGTTGTTGAGGAGTTGGATCCGGATTCTAACTTGTCTAGGGTTTACCCCTTTATATATCTGATGTAAGCCGCCGGTTGGGATAAGTCGCAAGTTGTAAATCCCCGGCGTTTATAACACACCCGAAAATAATGAAGTTCTGCTAGCGGGTACATGTAGTTTTTTCTCTTCCTCATTGGAAGAGTTTTTCACGTTAAAAATATCGTGTCCTCGTGTGTCGATCTCTTTTATTCATTTGTGCGTTGGCTTATTCAGTGCTTTTCAGTAACAATATGGTCGTAGAACTAAAAGATAACATACGCTCTCGTAAAAAAAAGATAACATATGCGAATTTTGCGCGTTAAAGCAAAAACCCTACCCCCACGCCATCTCTCTAGGGGCAGCGAACATAGATAATATCCGAGTGGATGTTGCTCGCCCGATTTGGCGGGTCTCTCCCATGCGATGCAGACGTGGTGGAGTGGGATGGTGATGTCTGAGTTGGCTATGACCGTGCGGCTAGTCGAGGTCGTAAGTTTGCTGCTCCAGGTCTTTGGTTCTGACATGGTGTTTTTGCAGTTGGCAGGAAGCTGAGACATTGGCAATAGATTGGTAGTTTCAGCATGGGATGCATGGGTATGGCCTTCCACGCCGTAGACCGAGTCCTCGGGTTGGTATGGTAATATAGTACGTTTGTCATGACGTGAGAATTCACGACCCTACGACATGTGCTTGAGTTTGGTTGTTGGTCGTAGAGTCACGCTGCTCAGCTTGTTGCTCATAAAGTCTAGACTCCCCTATGAGGCTTGGCAGTTAAGATTGTTTCTGCGCGAAAGCCCCACATTGACTTGGGTCGGTGCCCCAACCGCTTCGCCTGTGGGAGTCATTCTCCTTCTTGAATGCGACATCGGTGGATGTCGGTGCGACGATCTTAGGTTTTTATGCATCGCAATTACATGCATGGGCGGTGACCTAATGTTGTGTGAGTAGCGAATTTGTCATCCGGTCAATGTGATCAAAGAGTCGGTGTGTTTGGCATGTCGGGATGACGGATTTGTGTGGTGTCCTTGGTCTTCTGGCGGTAGTAATTTGTATCAAGGGCTAGACCGGGTCTAAGTGTAAATTTGGTGCAATGTTGTGGCCTGCATGCGAGCATGGAAAGTCAGGATGCGGCCTAAGACCCAGGGGTGTGTGTTTGGCGTGAAAATGGCATGGCGTTGTGCGAGTAGCATTCTCTCTTTGTCACCCTAGGCTCACATTCTTGCACTTCTTCAAATCAATAACCTAGCTACCTTCGCTGGCTGGTGAATTTGACTCAGTTGGTAGCCAGATCATCTGTTACTTGTGCATTTGGGGAGAATTCGTGTCTAATGTAGTTTATGGCCAATTTTCTCACAAATAAAATCACACTGTACAAGATGTGAGTCCGTCCGCGGGTGCCGGTTCTTTCTCTGTGGTTATCGGGCGTATCGTTTGGCTATCACAAGGCGATCACATCTGAATGTCTGGTTTCTATCGCTTTTCATCACCATCGCCAGTTCTCCAATCTCGCAGCTCCCGTTGCCACCACTAAAACACCATCCGTCCATCTCCCTCCCACCATCTCAAAGCCTTCCGTGCGTGCCTGGGGCGTGCGGTCGTAAAACAGTTCACCTAGGAGGGGCCCTCCCTGGGGTCGTGGGATGGAGAAGGTATAACTTGAAGCTGCCTGCAACGGAGAACTTGAAGCTATCTGCAGCGTAGAACAGGGGATTGTAGAACGGAGGACTGGGGGCTGGGAAGAAGGGTGAAAGAGAACCGCAAGTGCTGGGAAATCTTATGTCGGAGAAACCGCCATTTCTAGAGGGGGTGAACATGGCGTTGGGTCGCCTTTAGTGCTGTCAGAGAGTGGTCTGTCAAAGGACATGGACTCTCAAGAGGTTCAAACACTGGGGGGCTAACCACACTCTATGCACCTCTCGTGAGGCCTGGCGAGGAGAGCTCGGAGCAAACAACAATGGTGACACAGAGAGTTTACCCAGGTTCGCGCCACCTAGCAGCATAACACCGTACTCTTGCTTGTCTGATTGATTGCATTGCGATGGATACAGTACAAAGTGCGAGCTTGTTCTCGGTTCAGACTAGGGATGCTCGGGGTGAATTGGGCCGCCCCTTCGACGGGAGCCAAGGGGATCATTATGTACAGGCTTTGGGCCTCTTTCCCGCTCATACTTGGCGGGAAAGAGTCACCACAAGATGCCAAGGAGAGGACAAATAAGGCTCTGCAGCCCTTGTCGGTCTTGGTCGTCGAGGGCAGCGCAACCGTTCATGGAAGAGCTATGGGGGTTCTCGGTGACGTTTCCTACGTCTTGTAGCGCCATCTTGGTCTTCTTGCATCTAATAGGAAGTCCTTGGGTGGCGCTTTCACGTGGGCAGTTGTCGCCCACGCTTTAGACACGAGAATGGCAACTGCTGCCAAGGGCGCCCTGCGGCGCTATCGCGTCTTCGTCAGCGTGCAGAGCAGCACGCATCACCCGCACATGGCGTGTTTCCTCCTGAGGGAAAAAAGTCCTCCGGAGAGGAGCAGAGGGCTCGAGGTAGAACTCCTCCATGAGGAGAGGCGGATATGCTCCTCTAGAGGGGACATCCACCTACTAGCCACATCTTGAGAGAAGCGAGTTTGCACGAGGAGATTTTTCCTCATGAGGCATCTTTGAGGAGGCCTTTAGTGCCCACTAGGCTGGTCTGCGGCAGACGGGCCATGATACCCTGGTATCCGCTGTACTGACAGTAGCCCCCGGGCCTACGTCGGACACGTGTTCGAAGGAGCCAAGACATCGCGGGGCCAACCGCTGCCGGGCCAGTTGTGGGCTGATACGTCTCCAACGTATCTATAATTTCTGATGTTCCATGTTGGTATTATGCCAATTGCTATATGTTTTCTCCCTTCTTTATAACATTTTTACACGTTTTCCGGGACTAACCTATTAACAAGATGCCAAGTGACAGTTCCCTGTTTTCTGCTGTTTTTTATTTCAGAAAAGTTGTCCTAGAAATATTCTCCGAATTGCACCCCACGAATCCCGAAGTTCCTAATTTCCCCGAAAGCATCCAGAAGTCCGAAGAGGATTCGAAGACGGGCACCAGGGGGCCCTCACCATAGCCAGGCGCGGCCCCTCTTGGCCACGCCTGGGAGTGGTGAGGCCACCCTGGTGGCCCACCGACGTCGCCCTTTCGCCTATTTATTCCCCTCCGAAGGAAAACCCTACGTACCTGATCAAAAATCCCCGAAAAGTTCCGCAGCCGCCGTCGTCGTCAATCCTAGATCAGGGGGGTTCTGAAGCTCTCTCTCGGCACCCTGCCGAAGAGGAGATCATCACCGGAGGCCTCTTCATCACCATGCCTGCCTCCAGAGTGATGCGCGAGTAGTTCATCCTTGGATTACGGGTCCATAGAAGTAGCTAGATGGATGTCTTCTCCTCCTATGTCTCAATGTTTAGATCTCGTGAGCTGCCTAACATGATCGAGATTGTTCTTATGTAATTCTATGTGATGTGTTTGCTGGGATCCGATGAATATTGAACTTATGCCAAGTTCATTATACTCTTTATTGCATATGTTATTTGTGATCTCACATGCTTTCCGTTGCTAGTGGTTGCTCTGGCCAAGTAGTTGCTAGTGACTCCAAGAGGGAGTATTTATGCTCGATAGTTGGGTTCATGCCTCCTTTTCGCATGAGCTCCAGTGACAGAAATGTGACGGGGGGATGTGTTGTTGCCACTAGGGAGAAAATAGCAGTGTGAGTGCCCACGTGCACAATCATTGCTTACATTACACACATTGCTTAATGTGATTATCTGTTGCTTGCAACTTAATACCTAAGGGGGTTCGGATGATAACCTGAGGGTGGATTATTAGTCATAGATGCAGTTGGATTACGGTCTATGTATATTGTTGTAATGCCCACACTTAATATCATAGTAGTTATCATGTCATGAATATGCACTACGATGCAACCTCTATTTGTCAATGGCCCAGCTGTAATTTGTTCACCCAGCATGCTATCTTTTATGGAGAGACACCAGTAGTGAACCTATGAACCCCGGTCCATTTTTCCTATATCGTTAAACAAACCACTACAATTCCCTATTTTCTTTACTTACTGAAAGCATACACCATTTTCCACACTATACGTCTAATCTTTGTTTTCAGCAAGACTGGTGAGATTGAGAACCTCACTGTACCGTTGGGACAAAGTATTTTTGGTTGTGTTGTGTGCAGGTTCCGCGTTGTTGCTGACACCGGTGAGGCGCCATCACCACCATCAGTGGCATCAACCTTCCGAAGATCCTCTTTCTCCTACTGGATCGATAACATTGGTTCTTAATTGAGGGAAATTCTTATCGATGTACTCATCACAAGCATCAAGAATGTCTGGCGCTGTTGCCGAGGACTTAAAATTCATCATCATCAAGAAGTCTCCCCGTCAAGGCACCATCAAGGCGTAGGAAAGAATTTCTGGCGCCATTGCCGGGGAGAAAGAAGTCTTCTGGCAACGGGAGTCTCTCACCCTCAACCTCTATATTTTGTTATTGTCTTGTTTTTATTTTTTCATGTTTTGCTTCTTTATATAAAAAACACACACAAAATAGTTTACTTTATAGCTGTTATTTATCTTCTTGCTTTTATTTTGCTAAAATGAGTTGCTCTGAGAATACTAAGTTGTGTGACTTCACTAGCACAAACAACAATGATTTTATTTGCACACCTATTGCACCACCTGCTCCTACTGCTGCTTTCTATGAAATTAAACCTGCTTTATTAAATCTTGTTATGAAAGAGCAATTTTCTGGTGTTAGTACTGATGATGCTGCTGATCACCTTAATAATTTTGTTGAACTATGTGAGATGCCAAAATATAAATATGTGGATGGAGATATTATTAAACTAAAATTATTTCCTTTCTCTTTGAGAGGAAGAGCTAAAGAATGGTTGCCATCTTTGCCTAGAAATAGTATTGATTCATGGACTAAGTGTAAAGATGCTTTCATTGGAATATGTTATCCTCGTTCTAAGATTATATTCCTGAGAAGTTACATAATAAATTTTAAACAATTTGATAATGAACATGTTGCCAAAGCTTCGGAAAGAATGAAAACTATGGTGAAGAATTGTCCCACTCATGGACTGACTACTTGGATGATTATACAAACCTTTTATGCAGGACTGGATTTCTCCTCGAGGAACCTATTGGATTCAGCTACTGGAGGTACCTTTATGTCCATCACTTTGGGAAATGCAACAAAGCTTCTTGATGATATGATGATAAATTATTCAGAGTGGCACACTAAGAGAGCTCCACAAGGTAAGAAGGTAAATTCTGTTGAGGAAACCTCCTCTTTGAGTGAAAGGCTTGATTCTATTATGTCTATGCTTGTTAATGGTAAAGCTCAAGTTGATCCAAATAATGTTCCTTTATCCTCTTTGGTTTCTCAAGAAGAGCATGTTGATGTGAACTTTATTAGAAATAATAATTTTAACAACAATGCTTATAGAAATAATTTTGGTGGAAACAATTATAAGCCATATCCTCCTAATAATGGTTATGGTAATTCTTATGGAAATTCCTACAATAATAATAAAAGATCTACCTCTGATCTTGAAAACATTCTTAGAGAATTTATTAGCACACAAACTGCTTTTAATAAATCTGTTGAGGAAAAGCTTGGTAAAATAGATGTTCTTGCCTCTAAAGTAGATAGCCTAGCTATTGATGTTGATTTTCTAAAACTGAAGGTTTTGCCACATGATGTTAAAGAAAGTAAAACTTTGAATGCCATCCAAGTTCGAATTGATAATAATGTTAGGTTGATGGCTGAATTACGTGCTAGGTGGGAAAGAGAAGATGAATTGGCTAGAAAGAATAATATTGCTAGAGTTTGCACTATCACCACCACTAGTAAAACTGAAGCTCCAAGTGCTAGTAAACCTCCTACTATCAATGTTAAAGTATTTGGTGTTAACAAAGTCTCCACCCCTTCGGTGAAACGTGCTAAATTGCCTCAAATTGCTCTTGATAAGAGTGCTAACATTTTGAGAGATGTGGGAGATAATGGTCTCATTACTTTTGATGATAATAATTTTGATTTTTATGATTGCAATATTTTTGAAGTTATTATGTTCCTACAAAAGCTTGCTAGAAGTCCCAATGCTACTGCCATGAATATGGCATTTACTAAACATATTACCAATGCTCTCATGAAAGTTAGAGAAGAAAAGCTGAAACTTGAAACATCTATCCCTAGGAAATTAGATGATGGTTGGGAGCCCATCATTAAGATAAAAGTAAATGGTTTTGATTGCAATGCTTTGTGTGATCCTGCTGCTAGTATCTCTGTTATGCCTCAAAAGATTTATGATATGCTTGATCTACCACCGTTGGAACACTATTATTTGGATGTTCATCTTGCTGATAATGCTAAGAAGAAACCTTTTGGTAGAATTGATGATGTTCTCATTATGGTTAACAATAACCTTGTCCCTGTTGATTTTGTTGTTATGAACATTGAATGCAATGCTTTTTGTCCTATTGTTTTGGGAAGACCTTTTCTTAGAACTGTTGGTGATGTTATTGATATGAAAGAGGGAGTATTAAATATCAATTCCCACTCAAGAAAGGTATGTAACACTTTCCTAGAAATAGAATGAAGCTACCTTTTGACTCTATTATTAGAGAAAGTTATGATGTTGATGCTTCCTCACTTGAAAATACTTGAGTTTCTCTCTATGCCTAGCTGAAAGGCGTTAAAGAAAAGCGCTACCGGGAGACAACCCGTTTTATTTCTCCGTTTTCAACCCGTTTTCCGTCGTTTCTTTCTGTGTGCTTTGAACCTGGGTGTTGTCTATTTACTTAGCAACCCCGCTGTATCTTTTCTTTTAATTCTTTGTTGAGCCAAGTAAAGCCTCTAGTAGAAAGTTGAGACTGTATTTCGGATTTCTGCACAGGAAACAGATTTCTGTTGTCCACTATTAAATTCGTATAAAATCACATAAAATTCAAAATGACCTGAGTTTTTTGTGAATAATCCTGGGATATATACACAACTTTTCTTAGTTGAACACTTTTTTATTTGAGCAACAGAACATTTTCGAAAAAAATCATCTTTAGCTGTTGTCCTGTTTTGACAGATTTCTGCCAATAATTGCATTTGCATCTTAATCTCTTTCTTTTGGTGTTCTTTTGAGAAAAAGAGTTTTAAAAGAAGTTGTGAAAGTAGATAATGTGTTTATGAGTGTTAGTCTTGTGTTGAAACTGAACCATGTGAATTTATTTTTTCGATTGCACTAATGTTGCTAATGAAGATTGTGATAAGTTTGGTGTGAAGGAAGTTTTCAAGGCTCAAGAGAAGAGGATGATATGACGTGATCAAGAAGAGTGAAGAGCCTAAGCTTGGGGATGTCCCGGAGGCACATCCCAGAAAATTCCAAGAAGACTCAAGCGTCTAAGCTTGGGGATGCCCAAGACATCCCCTTCTTCATCGACAAATTATCAGGTCACTTCTAGTGAAACTATATTTTTATTCGGTCACATCTTATGTGCTTTACTTGGAGCGTCTTTTATTTTTTCTTTCAGTTTTTTTTATTTTTACAATAAGCTTGGTTGGACCCCAGCATTCTTTTATTGGAGAGTGACACGCTCCGCTTTTTCATGGGAATACTTTGTATTCTTAATCTTTGTCTGGCTGCTGCATTTATTTAGCTCATGTTTTGCATTCATCTCTTATTTAGAGCTGTTAGTACTCTCTAGTTTTCATTTCTATATGCTTAGAGAGAGTTTTTGTTGTCATATATATGTGCTTGGTTGAGAATAGAAATGCTTATGTGATAGTTGGTATAGTGGAAAAATTCGCGTGGTCTTGTAGATCACTAAACTGCTTCACTTGAATCACTGTTGTTGTTTTGAGATATTAATTTGCTTAATGGATAAATGGGAAGGACTAGTAAGCATAAAATTTTAATGGTTGGTCTAAGAAACTTGAAACTGTGCCATACTTAAATTACCAGCTGATAGAAACAATGGTATATGATTGCTACAAGTGATACATTTCTGATCGGCCTTTTGTTACGCGCTACGGTCGGGGTAGCTAACAGTGACTTGTCACTGCCACAGACCCTCTTGGAGTGATTTGCATTGTGCCTTGTAAAGATGATTTGCTTGCTTCAACCTTTTAACTCGTGAGTCTGTGTTGCGGTTCATGGCACTTCCACCATCCATATTTGCTAGCCTCTTCGGTACTGTGCAGTGCCCTTTATCACATTGAGAGTTGGTGCAAACTCCGCCAGTGCATCCAAATCCCGTGGGAGGACTTTGTTCTCCTACACATAAGCCCATATATTCGTCCTCAAAAAAGCCACAATACCTACCTATCATGGCATTTCCATAACTATTCCGAGGTATATTGCTGCACAACATCCATCTCCATTATGTTACTTGATGATGAGCTTCATGGTTATTTATGCATACTGCTACACTGGCAGGAGCATGCAGTTGGATACATCAGAGATATTCCATTATGAGTTATGAGTACTAAAAGTGTGATGATTCATTATAATATAGGATGTTGCCCCTACCGGCGAGGATATAAAAAAAAAGCCCAAAAAAGGGCCAAAGAGGGAATAAAGAGAGAGGGGCGCATCACTATCCTTTATACCACAGTTGTGCTTCATGTTTAGCACCAATGCTTCAGTTTGGAGAAAGTTTTCATATTATCATTCATTCATAACTATGTGGGGAACTTTACATTATATAACTTGGCTTGTATATTCCAATGATGAGCCTCCTCAAATGGGCTCTAGGTCTTCGTGAGCAAAAAAGTTGGATGCACCCCCACTAGTTCCATTGGAGAGCTTTCATACACTTATAGCTCTATGTGCATCTGTTGTGTGGCAATCCCTACTCCTTGCATAGTTTTGGTTGTAAGACTTTCTCTTGTCTAATGATCACTTTCAGCTTTGTGAGCCTTTCTTCCATTGACCTTCCAAACCCCCCATAATGTTCTCTTTGCCATAACATCCCAGTGCCAGGGACCAACGCATAACACTTGCTTGTTTTTAGCGCGCAAATAGTTTAAGATTCAAGCATTGAATTGTGTGGAAAGCTTGACTTGATCCTAACAGGGGTTGTGAAGATCGTTTGACGTGTATGATATTGTTGTTCTTGAAAGCTTAAATCATCTCTAATAAACTTTGCATGGTTCATAGTCTTTTAGTATTGATTCATTAAAAAAATTACTTCTTTCTTCCTTGTTTATGCATTACTTGTTGTTATGAAATATAGATCATAACTTTAGTTCATTTGATCCTAGTTTACATGCTCTGCTTTACATATTATGATCAAGATTGTGTGGTAGCATGTCACCTTAGAAATTATTTTGTTTTATCGTTTGCCTACTCGAGGGCGAGTAGGAACTAAGCTTGGGGATGCTTGATACGTCTCCAACGTATCTATAATTTCTGATGTTCCAGGTTGATATTATACCAATTACTACATGTTTTCTCCCTTCTTTATAGCATTTTTACACGTTTTCAGGGACTAACCTATTAACAAGATACCAAGTGCCAGTTCCATGTTTTCTGCGGTTCTTTTATTTCAGAAAAGTTGTTTTGGAAATATTCTCGGAATTGGACCCCACGAATCCCGAAGTTCCTATTTTCCCCGGAAGCATCCAGAAGTCCGAAGAGGAGTCGAAGACGGGCACCAGGGGGCCCTCACCATAGCCAGGCGCGGCCCCCCTTGGCCGCGCCTGGGGGTGGTGAGGCCACCCTGGTGGCTCACCGACGTCGCCCTTTCACCTATTTATTTCCCTCTAAAGTAAAACCCTACGTACCTGATAAAAAATCCCCGGAAAGTTCCGCAGCCGCCGCCGTCGTCAACCCTAGATCAGGGGGGTTCTGAAGCTCTCTCCCGGCACACTGCCGGAGAGGAGATCATCACCAGAGGCCTCTTCATCAACATGCCTGCCTCCGGAGTGATGCGTGAGTAGTTCATCCTTGGACTACGGGTCCATAGCAGTAGCTAGATGGTTGTCTTCTCCTCCTATGCCTGAATGTTTAGATCTCGTGAGCTGCCTAACATGATCGAGATTGTTCTTATGTAATTCTATTTGTTGTGTTTGCTGGGATCCGATGAATATTGAACTTATGGCAAGTTGATTATAGTATTTATTGCGTATGTTATTTGTAATCTTGCATGCTTTCCGTTGCTAGTGGTTGCTCTGGACAAGTAGTTGCTAGTGACTCCAAGAGGGAGTATTTATGCTTGACAGTTGGGTTCATGCCTCCTTTTCGCCTGTGCTCGAGTGACAGAAACGTGACGGGGGAGGATGTGATGTTGCTAGTAGGGAGAAAACATCGGTGTGACTGCCCGCGTGCAAAATCATTTCTTACATTACCCACATTGCTTAATGCGATTATCTGTTGTTTGCAACTTAATACCTAAGGGGGTTCGCATGATAAACTGAGGGTGGATTATTAGTCATAGATGCAGTTGGATTACGGTCTATGTATATTGTTGTAATGCCCGCACTAAATATCATAGTAGTCATCATGTCATGAATGTGCACTACGGTGCAACCTCTATTTGTCAATTTCCCAGCTGTAATTTGTTCACCCATCATGCTATCTTTTATGGAGAGACACCACTAGTGAACCTATGAACCCCAGTCCATTTTTCCTACACCGTTAAACAAACCACTACAATTCCATGCTTTCTTTACTTACTGAAAGCATACACCATTTTCCACACTATACGTCTAATCTTTGTTTTCAGCAAGACCGGTGAGATTGACAACCTCACTGCACCGTTGGGACAAAGTATTTTGGTTGTGTTGTGTGCAGGTTCCACGTTGTTGCTGACACCGGTGAGGCACCATCACCACCGTCAGTGGCATCAACCTTCCGAAGATCCTCTTTCTCCTACTGGATTGATAACCTTGCTTCTTAACCGAGGGAAATTCTTACCGCTGTACTCATCACACCCTCCTCTTGGGGTTCCCAACACGCCATCACAAGCATCAAGAATTTCTGGCGCCATTGTCGGGGACTTAAAATTCATCATCATTAAGAAGTCTCCCCGTCAAGGCACCATCAAGGCGTAGCATGGGCACGTGGCGCGGCGGTTCGTGACCCACGATCTCTCCGGGGAGGAGATAACGTATCCCTGCGTCGTGGGTGGGCCCACACGCATAAAGCTAGGGTAGCCGCACGAAAGGACTTCTCCTTCAGCACACTCGTCGTCGCCTCCCTGCTCCTTTCCTCCTAGATCCTTCGTCTTCTCCAAGAGCTTCCACATCCATGGTAGGCAAGAAGAAAGCTTTGGCCGCCACAAAAGACATGGCCCTTACGCCCGCTGCACCGGCTCCCACCTCATCAGACTCGATGCTGGGGACCTCTCGCATCCGGCCCGACTGGGCCCTCGAGAAGGCCAGGATCAAGGTGGGCAAGGCCACCAACAAACACGGCGCCACTTCCCTTCATGCGGGCACGGTGCTGTGGAACACACTTCCCGCCACCTCGTACGCCTTCTTCTACCACACCGTCTAAACAGGACTGGTTCCTCCCTTCTCCACCTTATTTACCACCATTCTGAACCATTACTAGATCCAAGCGCTTCACCTCCACCCCAACTCTGTTCTGACCCTGACGGTCTTCTCCTTCTGGTGTGAAGCTTTCTTGGGCGCCAGACCCTCTGTGGCCTTTTTCCGCTGCTTCTTTAGCCTTCGCGTGACAGCGAGGGCATACTGTGTTGGATGCGTCTCCTTCCGCGTGGGCTCGAGGAAAGTTGCCTCCCCCCACGTGGATTTCACAAAGAGGGTGGATGACTTATCATGCGCTGGGTGTACCTAGATACACACGCCTCCAGCAACTTCTTCGAGATTCCCCAGGAGCGGCCCAGGAAACATTCTGGTTAGAGGCAGGAGGGGCTTGATTGTGAGGCCATGGCGCCCCTCGTGCAGCATATGGAGGATCTGCACAACAATGGCCTCAAAGCTTCCATGGTCGTCAGGGAGTTCGTCCGCCGGCACATCAGCCCTCTTCAGTAGCATGAACGGCTCATGTGCCACTATAGAGGTACCGACGACAAGATGAGGCTCAGCAATTTCCAGCTCGAGGGCAAGCAACTCGAGGGGGTGTTGCGGGTCCTTCTTGCCATCAGATCTCTCACAAATCTCCCTTCCTCCATCGTACCCATCTACAGCCTTGGTGATGTAGAGAAGAACGCCATCATCAACGCGATGTCGCGCTTCGATCAATGGGGCCCTCTTGGCGAGGGGGAGGAGTCAAGAGTGGACAACCCCTTCATGCCGCATCCCATGGAAGGGAGTTAAGTGGATTCCATAGGCATAGAGGGCTCGGGCCTCATCGTGGAAGGGTCGAAGCGGGTGTCCAGGAAGCGCCCGCTTGTAGAGATCTCCTCCAACGACGAGGAGGAGGGGGAGGGGAGAGAGAGTCCGTCAAGGACTCAAGAGTCTCGCCCCCTGATGACCCACAAGTATAGGGGATCGCAACAGTCTTCGAGGGAAGTAAAACCCAAATTTATTGATTCAACACAAGGGGAGCCAAAGAATATTTGTGAGCCTTAACAAGTGAGTTGTCAATTTACCTGCACCTAAAAGTACTTTTGTTCGTAGTGGTTTATCAGTAGTAACAGTTTTATAACAGCAGTAGTGAAATAATAGCAGCGGTGGAATGAAAACAGCAGTAGTGGTGTTTGAAGTAAACAACGGGATAAAATAATGTAGGCATAGGGATAGATGAACGGGCGTTGCATGGATAAGATAGATCATATAATAATATAGACATGGGCATTGCAGATAAATAAGATAAAGCATCCAAGCAATAAGTAACCATATGCACGTGTTCTGTAAATAGTCGTACATGGTCACAATGAGAACTCGCACAACATCTTTTGTCCTACCAGCCCGTTTTCAGCGGGGCCTCAAGGGAACTACTCGTAATTAAGGTGTTTCTTTTAATAGAACACCGGAGCAAAGCATTAACACTCCATGAACACATGTGATCCTCACATCACAGCCATCCCCTCCGGTCGTCCCAATTTCTGTCACTTCGGGGCCTCGGGTTCCAGACAACGATATGTGTAAACAACTTGCAGGTATGATCAAGAAACAATTATTATCATCGTGATTCAATAACATGTTCATATTTGAGATCATGGCACTTGGGCCCAAAGTGACAAACATTAAGCATAACAAGTTGCACCAATGTCAATAGCACTAATCGAAGATACTAGGCACTATCCCCTAACAATCACGTCATTATTACATGAACAATCTCATCCAATCCCTACCATCCCCTTCAGCCTACAGTGGGGGAATTACTCACACATGGATGGGGGAAACCTGGATGGTCGATGGAGAGGCGTTGGTGATGACGATGGCGATGATCTCCTCCAATTCCCCGTCCCGGCACGGTGCCAAAACATGAACTTCTGATCCCCGAATCGAAGTTCGTGGTGGCGGTGGCGCTCTGTTGTGTTTCTGTGGAATATGACGAACCCCCTTGGGTTTTAGGGTTGAAGGCTATTTGTAGTCGAAAGAGGAGCCCGAGGGGGTCCCGGGGTGGCCCACACCACCAGGTGGCGCGGCCTAGGGAGGGCGCCGGGGGTGGTTTGGCCACCTCCTGGCCCCTCCCGGGGTCTCCTTCCGGCTCTCGGGGTCTTCTGGTGTTTTAGGGCCAATGGGGTCTTTTCTGGGCAATTTCCCGAAAGTTGATTTTTTCTGCACAAAAACGAGACACCAAGGTAATTCTGCTGAAAACAGCGTTAGTCCATGTTAGTTGCATTCAAAACACACAAGTTTAGAGGAAAACAATAAGAAAAGTGTTCAGAAAAGGAGATACGTTTTTGACCTATCAAGTCCCCCAAGCTTAGCTTATTACTTGTCCTCAAGAAATTTAGTGACAACTAAGTGCGATAAAAGACTTTTACGGACACATTTCTTTCATATGATGTAAATATACTCACTATATGATCAAATACTTAATTATGCTCAAGATAAGATACATGCAAGATAATGTCACTTAATAGCTATGCAAACCATGAAGAGATAACAACATATTAATAATAAACAACATGAATCATAACTATTTGCAACATTGTCATACTCATAATAGGATCTGATAAAGTGGTATCTCACTTGCCCTTAAGTGTGGGGAAAACATAAATTCCAGGGCACCTCTGAAGTTTAAGGGAAGACTAGAAGTAAAGATATCAAAAGATAAAAGTATCAAAGTTATACTACAATTAATCGTATTCTGGGACAAGCACATTACACTAAGAATAACATCCATTTCTCTCAAGAAGGTGCATAAAGTGAGAATGTGTAGACTCAACATAAAAGTAAAAGAAAGGCCCTTCGCGGAGGAAAGCATGGATCACTCATGTGCTAGAGCTTTTATTTTATTAAACATAGGTATTGAAAAAAAAATTAAGAGAGGTGTATGCTTATGTAAACGAATGGTAAACAGAAAATACAGTACGTCACAAGCCAACTGGATTCACAAGAGCGGCTCCCATATGAAGGACGCATCTGGGTAGAAGGTCATGCCTCTTTCTCTTTTGTTTACACAATTATGCTTTGACTGATAAATCAGAGTCAAAAATAGTGAAAAGATTTTGTGTGTATTAATTTGGGGCTGGGCACCCCGCTGCCAGCTCTTCTATCATTTGGATAAGCGGATGAAGCTGCTAGTCTAGGGTGTGAAATCCAATCAACAAGTGAGATAAAGATCCTCTATTTACGTCCTCATGAGCTAAAACAGGCGCACAAAACAGGAATATTTTTTTAGCAGGTTTTAAAGGTAGCACATGAGCACTTTACTTGGAGTGGCGGTTAAATACCACATATAGGTAGGTATGGTGGACACATTTGGAAAACTTTGGTTTTTGGGAGTTGGATGCACGAGTAGAGGTCATACTCAGTACAAGTGAAGGCTAGCAATAGACATGGAGCGACAATCAAGAGTGGAACAACTATCATAATCATGCTTACGACAAAACAAAATTAACCGAGGCATAAAATTGATACTAGAACTCTGAGGCAAAATAAATCATCGAGGCTTATTGACTTTTTGTTTTCAGACTTAGCATGCGTGAGCATGGGCCAAGTCGATTCAAATGAAACAGTCAAAGGAGGCTACCATAATGTCATGCCCTTCTACGAATAGAACAATGCGACCAAATATTTATACGACAGGTCATTTACTATTAATAAATTGGAACTAAACATGAGAGAGCACGAACTATTAAGCAGCCATTAAATCCCATATATCTTATATGAATAAACTAAGCATGCTCACATGGATGGATATATGTACAAAAATGAAAGCAAATAGAGTTCATACCAGCCTCTCACCACAACTTGAATTGTCGTAGATCGTCATTATTGCTCTTCACTTGTGGCTCGAATAATATATAATGAAAACCAAGCTCCAATGGAGACACGAGAAACCGGTGAACTCTGCAACAAACTTTACAAAACCAAAGAAGAACAACAAATATTTTTAGGTTTTCAATTAAAACAAGAACATAAAGAGAACAAGCAAACAAAGCAAAATATTTTTGGATTTTTGGATATTAAACCAAAACGAGAAAAGAAAGGAAACCAAATAAAGAAACTAAAGAAACAAACAAAGAGAAACGACAACAATATTTTGGTATTTTTATGTTTTGGAAAACAAAAACAAAACAATAAAATGAAAAGAAACGAAAACAAACGAAAACAAACAAAAGAAATGAAAAACATGGATATACAAAGAACCGACCGAACATGATATAGAAATGAGTGTGATGTCGGTATACCTCCCCCCAAGCTTAGGCTTTTGGCCTAAGTGGAGATCAATCACCAAGGGGACCATGAGGTGGCGCCCCCATAGTATGTTGAGGAGGAACCCTCCTCCTAATATGTGTTCGAGGATGCGCCGATGTACTGCGTGTTGTGGTCCTTAGGAGGCGCGCCTCGCCTCTCCTGTTGCCTGTGAAACTCCATGGTGCTCAGATACTCGTCTACCTGCCCCTTAGAGAGCGACCATGGCGACCTGTCAATTTTAAACAAAACAGGCTGCAGCAAAATAACTTTTTGCTCCTCTCTATCTATATATAAAACTATATATACTAAATGTTCAGCAGTAGAGTTAGCAGTGACAAACTGATGGGACTTCATGGTAGAAAGGTTAAGCCTACATGGAAAAATTATTTCATCATTAGGGGTAATGGAAACATTTAAAGCAGATGCTACACATGTAGCGATAATGCCCCCAAAAATAGGCCCAGAAGCAGCAAGGCGGCGTGCAACAAGTGCACCAAGGTTATACTTCGTGCTACGGTTCAGCGCAGCATCAATGAAAGCAAGGTGGTAACTAGAAGTGTTGCTAGTGTTTTCCCTACCAAGGATACTAGTAGCAAGATAGTAAGTAAAGTATCTAAGAGCAGGAAGTTGAAAGTTCCTTATCTTCCCACGCTGGGATGAGCGTCCGTCATCGTTGGTGATTTCTCGGTAGAGCCCCGGGAGGTCTGCTGGTCTATCTTGAATCCTGCTCGCTGTCCCTGCAGCGTTGATACCTATAATAGAACAAAAATCTACCAAGGACGAAGAAATAGGACTACTATATAACTTGAATGCAACAGTTGGACCAAATTGTGTGTTATGAAATTTAAAGCTCTTAACAAAAGTTTTTGTGAGAATGGCATACTGAGGGCTTTCATCCTCCATAAAGTTGGTTAGACCAACTATTTCAATAAGCATACACAAGTCATCGAATAAACCTGCATTTCTTAAAAATGTACTGCAAGGAAAGCTAGATGGGTTAACGATACCATCACCTTCTGCATCGTCAGTACTTGGTGCAATAATGTCTTCATTGTACGATGGGCTCAGTGAAGTGGATGAGCGTGATGGCCTTGTCCTTCTAGGATCATCACTCCTAAATATCTCTCCAAATTGTAACTATCCATCTCTGAAATTTTTCAACAATCATCACAAAAATTAATTTCAAACAACTATAAGGTGGAAACTACCATAGGGACTTATATGAGAGCTAAACATACATCAAAACTACATTATTTATACTCAAATCAATCATGCAAACTCAAATAAGATGTCACCTACAGTGCCAAAATACTCAAGAAATACTTCACTAAACAAAATTCTACTTGGATCATCGGAGGAGTCACATACCGGAGACCAAATGCACAAAATCTCAGCACAGATGATGGGTTGAAGAAGGAGATCAAAAATCCAGAGGAAGAACAGCAAGAACACGGGTTCCAGGAAATGTTTTCAGTTTGGGAGGTGAGAGAGAAGACTTTGGCAGTGGAGAGAGTAAGTGGAGGGCCAATGGGCCCCACACCATGTGCTGGCGCCACAAGGGGCTGGTCGCGCCAGCACATGGTGTGCCTGACTGGTGCGTCCCCCTGGGGTCTCCTAGGTGGCTCTCTGCCTCATCTTTGACGTAAAAATTTATTATAATTTTTCTGGAATTTTTCGAGAAACTTTACTTTTGAGGTATTTCCAGAATTTTAATAATTAATAAAAACCAAGAAAACAAAAGTGAAAAGGTGGTAAACAAACCCAAAACAAGAACTACAGAGGTTCTATGACACTCTAATGGAAGAATATCCAAAGAAAACAAAGGTGGTAGTGGTAAAAACAAAAGTATGGATGGTGAAAACATGCATAACCTCAGTAATCAGGGTAAAAACATCAGGAAAACATGCATATGATGGTGGAAAACATGATTGTACTCAAGTAGTAATATGATAACAGAAGTAAACATGGTGAAAACATAATGGGGAAGGTGAAAACATAGTGAAAACATTGTCCTCTTCATTTAAAATCATTTTGTTAACAAGGGTGATCAAGTCTTGTTACCAGAACAATTTTCATATGAAGCAAAACTTTGCTAATCACTAAATAATTATGTTATCTCAACCTTGATAGACATAGTCCCTATCATAATGATCTCATATTCTTTTGGTGGCTTTGGAATAGGACAATAAAATTCTCCAATCTTGATGGTATCAATATTTTCAATTGAATTTAGACCATATTTTCTATCAATCTTCTTGGGAAAATAAACTGTGTGCTCTTTATCATTAACATTAAAAGTTACTTTTCCTTGACTGCAATCAATAACAGCCCCTGCAGTATCCAGAAAAGGTCTTCCAAGAATAATAGACACATTATCATCCTCAGGCAACAAAGTCAGTTAATATCAGACAATTATTAGCAACTTGAACAGGAACATCCTCACATATACCCACAGGAATAGCAGTAGACTTATCATCCATTTGCAAAGATATATCAGTTGGTATTAATTTTTCTAGGATGAGTCTTTTATAGAGAGTAAAAGGCATGACACTAACTCCAGCTCCCAAATCACACAAAGCAGTTCTAACATAATTAGTTTTAATAGAGCAGGGAATAGTTGGTATACCAGGATCTCCCAGCTTCTCAGGAACCTTGCCATTAAAAGAGTAATTAGCAAGCATAGTGGAAATTTCCTCGTTGGGAATCTTCCTTTTGTTAGAGACAATATCTTTCATATATTTTGCATAAGGAGGCAATTTAATAGCATCAGTTAAAGGAATTTGCAAGAACAAAGGTTTCATCCATTCACAAAACTTGTTATAATGTTCGTCTTCCTTAGATTTGTGTTTCTTATTAGGAAAAGGAATTGGTTTTTGTACCCAAGGTTCTCTCTCATTACCATGTTTATTAGCAATGAAATCTTCCTTAGAATACTTTGCAGTTTTAGTTTGCTTTTCAGGTTCTGCTACAGTTTCTTCTTTATCAGAAGCATTTTTCTCTTCATTACCACTTTCAGTTTCAGCATCAGAGATAGACATACTATTAGGATCTTTAGCAAGTTCATGGGATTCTACAGTAGTTTTATGTTTCTTCTTCTTTTTCTTCTTAGTATGAATAACATTATTATAAGTTTGTTGATAATCTTGTTCAATTCTTTTAGGATGTCCCTCGGGATATAAAGGATCTTGTGTAGCAATACCACTTCTAGTTCGTATTTCATAAGCATGTTTTTCTTTATAAGAATTAACTAGCAAATCTTTTTACACTTTAGCAAGTTGATCAATTTGAGTTTGAACCATTTGAAAATGTTTAACAAGCATTTTAACATCATTAGAGGTTCTATCTATAATACCATGCAAATTATCAATAGCTCTAGAGTTTTCCATTAGGTGGTTTTGCACTCTCATATTAAAATTATCTTGCTTAACATAATTATCAAATTCATCTAAACATTGATCAGGAGGTTTATTATAGGGAATATCACTACTACCAAAATATTGGAGAGAGTGCACCTCAATGTTGGATGAGTGAGGGGTTGGCTTACATATCTCTTCTATAGGTGGAAGATTCTGTAGGAAAACGGGGTAGGCTACACTAGCGCAAATCAAAATTTCTACCGCGTCAACCAAGATCTGCTACAAGATATAGATCACGAGATTACCACTAGACGCGTTGTGCTGATCTCGGTGAAGCGGGTCGGGTCAGGGTAGTCGTACGAATCCTCTGGATCCCGTCGCTCCCACGAACAGCTCCTCTTGGCGGCTCGTCCGAGTGCTACAGATGCAACACCTCTATCGGTATCCACACGTGCGGCGTGGAAGCACCGCTCGCCGGACTGCTAGGTCCGCGCGGGCGGCAGGGGCGTGGAGAGACGGTGGCTGCGGTGGAATGTGGTGCGGAATTGGCAACCCTAGAACACACAGCCTCCTCTCATTTATATAGACGTCCCAATAATGGGCTGCCACTAAAACAGCCCACTCTAGAGTCCATTTCCAGCCCATTTCGGATCCAATCCGAATTCTGCTTCTTTTGCCTTAAGTGTGCGACCCTATACGTTCACGCACGTTTAGACATGACACGAGTACACCTACTCGGACAATGGTTGGTAGCGGCTTTTAGCAAAACGTGCCAACTCCCAAACGTGCATAAAGATCACATCGGACAAACCATCACATGTTTATGCTATTCCTTTTGCCTCACGATATTTGATCACGCTCTTAGTTGAGCACTCTTTCTCGATCTTGTGAATCGGAATCCCTTTCCAGGTTAACTATTAACCTTATTCAGCATGGCCATGGATTTCTGGATCCGATCACTCGAGGGGCCCAGAGAAATATCTCTCTCTAGTGAAGAGAGGGGAAAATCCCATCTTGACTGACCATGCCTTGCAGCATGCTTCATGACAAACCCGAAAGCTACCTTTATAACTACACTGTCACGGTGTAGCTTTGATAGCCCCAAAGTAGGTAGATCCACATCTCAAGAACATGCGGCAATCTCAGGTCTAAGGACAAAGCAAGCATAACGTGTAGAGAGAGAACTATTATCATTGTTGTAATGTCTCAAGCTGGGTCAGTCCAACACCATGTTCGTAACATGATTTCACATTATTAGTTTGACATCACCATGTCTATGACTTGCGAAACATAGCCATCAACCAATACATGTGCTAGTCTAATATTCAGGTGTGTCCTCACATGAACTCCGACTAGGGACATATTTAGAATAACCATGTAAGTAAAGAGTTTCACAAACAAGTCACATACTTGCCAATCAATACAAATGTATTATTCAAGGCACATTATTACAAATGATGGATACATAGATATATCATCATCTCTATGATTGCCTCTCGGGCATATCTCCAACAGTCTCCCACTTGCACTAGAGTCAATCTATAAGATATCTAATACCCATAGCTCTTGTGTGCGCCTCATGCTTAGGCTTGGGGAGAGGTTTTGTTAAAGGATCAACAACATTCAGATCCGTATGTATTTTGCATAAGCTTACTTCTCCTTGTTCGATGAACTGTCGAATGAGATGATAACGCCGCATAAAGTATTTGGTTTTCTGGTGACTCCTTGGCTCCTTGGCTATCGCAATGGTCCCACTATTGTCACAGTAGAGATCCAATGATTGGACGCACTAGGGACAACACCTAGATCAGAACTGAACTGCTTCATCCAAACACTGTCCATGCCGTCTTCAGCTACCGCGATGTACTCGGCCTCCATTGTAGAATGAGCAACCGTGTCCTTCTTGGAACTCTTCCAGCTAACCGCTCCACCGTTCAATGTGAACACATAGCCCGATTGCGATTTGGAAGCATCCATATCGGTTTGGAAACTAGCATCGGTGTAACCATTTACAATGAGCTCCTCCTCACCTCCGTAAACTAGGAACATATCCTTAGTTCTTCTCAAGTACTTAAGGATATTCTTTACCGTTGTCCAGTGACTCTCACATGGATCAGCTTGGTACCTGCTCGTAGCACTTAGAGCATATGAGACATCTGGGCGAGTACATATCATTGCATAAATGATAGACCCAATTGCCGAAGCATATGGAATCCTACTCATGCGCTCTCGCTCATCAATTGTCGAAGGATACTGAGTCTTGCTAAGATTTATGCCGTGTGACATGGGCAAGAACCCTTTCTTTGCCTCTTCCATGCCGAATCATTTCAGCACTTTGTCAATGTAAGTACTCTGGCTTAATCCTATTAGCCTCTTTGATCTATCTCTATAGATCTTAATACCCAGAATGTATGCCGCTTCCCCTAAGTCCTTCATGGAAAAACTATTTTTCAATGAGGTCTTAATGGACTCGAGCATAGGAATGTCATTTCCAATCAGTAGTATGTTATCCACATTTAAGATTAGAAATACGAGTGAGCTCCCACTTTCTTTCTTGTAAACACATGACTCTGATTCGTTTTTGATAAAGCCAAAACCTTTGACTACCTCATCAAACCGAATGTTCCAACTCCGAGATGCTTGCTTCAACCCATAAATGGATTTCTGAAGCTTGCATACCTTTCCAGCATTTTTAGGATCGACAAAACCCTCAGGCTGCATCATATACACGTCCTCGGTTAGGTTTCCATTTAGGAAAGTTGTCTTGACATCCATTTGCCACATCTCATAGTCAAAATATGCAGCAACAGCTAGACTTATCCGAATAGATTTAAGCATCACTACGGGAGAGAAGGTCTCATCGTAGTCAACTCCTTGAACTTGCCGAAAACCTTTTGCGATAAGTCGAGCTTTATGGACATGAACATTTCCGTCCATATCAATCTTTCTCTTATAGATCCATTTGCACTCTATGGTCTTATGACCATCAGGCAGATCAACCAAGTTCCAAACTTGATTGTCACGCATAGAATCTATTTCAGATCTCATGGTACTTTGCCATTTCTCGGAGTCTGGGTCCATCATTGCTTCCGTATAGGTCGTAGGCTCATCATTGTCTAACAATAATATTTCTCGCGTATCATTGTCTAACAATAATATCTCTCTCGAGTTACGGAGCCTTTCCGACCTTCGTGGTGGTGGTGCTTCTCTTGCCACGGGTTCTTCAACTCGTTCTGCCGTTATATCATCACTCATTGAGTCCTCCCCGGTAGGATCATCTTGAACTTCATCAAGATGCACCGTTCTTCCACTTGTCTCCTTTGTGAGAAACTCTTTCTCTATAAAACACCATTCCGAGCGACAAACACTTTGCCCTCTTCTCGGTTGTAGAAGTAATACCCAAATGTTTCCTTTGGATATCCCACGAAAATGCATTTATCCGACTTGGGTGTGAGCTTGTCCGACTAAAGTCGCTTGACAAAAACGTCACAGCCCCAAATCTTTAGAAAAGACAAGTTGGGACTCTTCTCATTCCACATCTCATATGGAGTCTTAACTACGAATTTAGATGGTACCCTATTTAGTGTGAGTGTTGCTGTTTCTAGAGCAAAACCCCAAAATGACAATGGAAGATCTGACTGGCTCATCATTGATCGAACCATGTCCAACAAGGTTCGATTACGCCGTTCGGAAACTCCGTTTCTTTGAGGCGTTCCAGGCGGCGTAAGTTGAGGAACAATTCCACAACTCTTAAGATGATCGCTAAATTCGTGACTCAAATATTCTCCTCCACGATCGGATCGTAGAGCTTTAATTTGCTTGCCACGTTGATTCTCTACTTCATTCTGGAACTCTTTGAACTTTTCAAAAGTTTCAGACTTATGTTTCATTAGGTAGACATAACCGTATCTACTAAAATCATCAGTGAAAGTTATGAAGTAGTGAAAACCACCTCTTGCTTTCGTGCTCATTGGTCTGCATACATCAGTATGTACGAGTTCCAATAAGTCGGTCGCCCTCTCAGGAGAACCGTTGAAAGGCGACTTGGTCATCTTTCCAAGTAAACAAGCTTCGCATGTCTCGTATGATTCAAAATCAAACGAAGTTAAGACCATCATTATGGAGTTTCTTATATGCTTTTCACTTATATGACCCAACCGACAATGCCAAAAATAGGCGGGATTCAAATCATTAGGCCGTAGCCTTTTAGCACTTACATTATAAACATGCGCATCATCATGAGCATCAGCAGGATTTATAATAAAAAGCACATTCACAATGGAAGAAAAATCCACACACATATCATTCTTGGAGATTAAACAACCATTGTCTTTACTCGCAAATGAATAACTATCTCTCATCAAACATGAAGGAGAAATAATGTTTCGGTTAAAACTAGGAACATAATAACAATTATTCAATTCCATAATAAATCCTGAAGGGAGGTGCAGTTGGTAGACGCCAACGGACAACGCAACAACCCTTGCATTATTTCTGACGCGAAGGTTAACTTCTCCTTGTCTCACGCTTCTACTCCTTACTAGCCCCTGCATCAATTTGCAAATGTGAGCAACCGATCCGGTATCAAATACCCAAGAGTCAATAATAGAGTCAGCGAGAAAAATGTCTATAACATTAATTACAACCATACCTGAGCTAGAAGTCTTACTTCCACTGTTCTTCACTGAAGCAAGGTACTTGCCGCAATTTCTCTTCCAGTGTCCAGTATCATGACAGTAGAAGCACTCTGTGTCGGATTTAGGTCTGTCCTTAGGCTTAGCCTTTGGCTTAGAGATCAAATCTTTAGCCTTCCCTTTCCCCTTAAACTTACCCTGCTTCTTGAAGCTAGGCCTGTTCTGCACAGCCAACACTTGGCCATGCCCTACACTCTTCTTAATGTCATTCTCTGCCGTCTTGAGCATCCCACAAAGTTCATTAAGGTCCTTCTCAGCCCCATGCATATGGTAGTTCGAAATGAAGTTCCCATAACTAGATGGAAGCGAAGCCAAAATTAAATCTCCGGCTAACTTAGGGTCCAATGGAAAACCAAGCTTGTCCAAACTCTGCACGTAACCAAGCATCTTGATCACGTGCGGCCCTACTGCTCCGCCCTCAGCTAGCTTGCATTCACCAAAAGCCTTAGCGACATTGAACCTTTCAGTCCTGGTTTGAGTCTAGAACATATCCTTTAGCGCAATGATCATATCATACGCTTCCTGACCATCAAATTGCTTTTGAAGGTCGGGTTCCATGCATTCAAGCATAAGGCTGCTAACCTCAAGAGACTCATCACATGCTCTCTTAAAGGCAGTTCTAACGACAGCAGTGTCAGTATCAAGAGGCACATCTGGGATTGGGGTATGCAGAACACTTTCCTTTCTCTCAACCCTGAGAGCAATTCTCAGGTTTCGGATCCAATCCGAATAGTTTGTTCCAATTAACTTTTCCTTTTCAAGAACAGATCGCAACGCAAAAGGGGTGGGTTGGTTGTTACGTGCCATTGATCTACAACAGAAAAACATGCAAAATACTAAGACAAAATCCACGATAGAGTAAAGGACATTAAACAATTTAACGTGGTCTACTCCCACTAAAACCAACATCCCTCTATCGGTACTTAGTGATTCAAGATCCGGAACGAACAAGTCGACTAGTGACGTTTGCATCACTGCTAGAAGACAAGGTAGATCGGTAAGAAACACTTGCTAATCATATCATATATGACTCTTGTTGTTGGGTGACATCTCCATGTCAAAAACACAAACCTTTATGCCCCAAGGCGCTTAACCGTTAAGATTAACTTGATGAGTTAACCAACCCTTTATGCGTGTAAGCATCAACAGATGGCACCCTGCTGCAACAGTCGTACCACCTAACCGATACATACCCACCTAGTCAACAAAAAGTGATGGCGCCCTGCTGCAACAGACCCACCATCAATCGTAGAAGACATGGGATGGTGTAAGTTTTTGTTGGGGGCAGGGGAACTTAACATTTGCGAGGGATCGTTCTACTTCTACGAATCTAACATGCGTAGGAGTAAAACAACAGGAATAGCAATCACATAGTTGTGACACAGTATGGCCCGTTTCACATGGTGATCTCTATCTCCATGGAACCTGTCCACCATGATGATCTCCATCTCCATGATCCATATACGCCATAACTCCGGGTGATGAGTCCTCCAAGAAACTTCTACAAGCTATTACTACTAACAGCTAGAAAAGAAGATTACATGGATAGAGGGAATCATCACAAGTCGGCACGCAGGCCGTCAATACAATAAGTGACAACACAATATGCCTCCAGCCGTGTTGACATACTCACGACACGCAGGCCATGAAAATATTACACACATGCATCACATACACATAGGGACATACCGGTCACAAAATCTGCAAAAATGAGTTAGACGTTCTAACGCCGAAACTTGCAGGGCCTAAAAGACTGTCTTAGAAGTAGAATTAGCCAAAACCTTAAAATCGATTGGATCTCATCAAACCGGCGGAAGATTTCCGAAACAAAATTTTGTTGCGCATCTTTTTCCAGTTGGGACTTTTTCGATCCGAGGTCGAATGTAAAAGTTACGGCCGTTTTACAGCGACTGTTCATTTCTGCGAATGCCCCGAAACCGGCGGCAGATCCAATCTGTCACACCGCGCATCTCATGCACATCGTATATGATCTAGACTCCAATTCAACCAATAATATTGATCTTCGCGTGCTGCAATTGGATTTACATGTCACAGTGTACCCCGATGGCGGAAACCGACCGGTAGGGGTATGTCGTTCCACGACCTCTCGCATCACGATCACGGAATCCAAATCACAGATCGAAACATCCACTCCATACAATCGATCGCATCGATCATACCCCATCTACATATCACATATGAAAACGATCCGAATCTATAACTACGCAACATCGGCTCTGATACCACTGTAGGAAAACGGGGTAGGCTACACTAGCGCAAATCAAAATTTCTACCGCGTCAACCAAGATCTGCTGCAAGATATAGATCACGAGATTACCACTAGATGCGTTGTGCCGATCTCGGTGAAGCGGGTCGGGTCAGGGTAGTCGTACGAATCCTCCGGATCCCGTCGCTCCCACGAACAGCTCCTCTTGGCGGCTCATCCGAGTGGTACAGATGCATCACCTCTATCGGTATCCACACGTGCGGTGTGGAAGCACCGCTCGCCGGACTGCTAGGTCCGCACGGGCGGCAGGGGCGTGGAGATACGGTGGCTGTGGTGGAATGTGGTGCGGAATTAGCAACCCTAAAACACATAGCCTCCTCTCATTTATATAGACGTCCCCATAATGGGCTGCCACTAAAACAGCCCACTCTAGAGTCCATTTCCAGCCCATTTTGGATCCAATCCGAATTTTCTTCTTTTGCCTTAAGTGTGCGACCCTATAGGTTCACGCACGTTTAGACATGGCACGAGTACACCTACTCGACCAATAGTTGGTAGTGGCTTCTAGCAAAACGTGCCAACTCCCAAACGTGCATAAAGATCACATCGGACGAACCATCACATGTTTATGCTATTCCTTTTGCCTCACGATATTTGATCATGCTCTTAGTTGATCACTCTTTCTTGATCTTGTGAATCGGAATCCCTTTCCAGGTTAACTATTAACCTTATTCAGCATGGTCATGCATTTCTGGATCCGATCACTCAAGGGGCCTAGAGAAATATCTCTCTCTAGTGAAGAGAGGGGAAAATCCGATCTTGACTGACCATGCCTTGCAACATGCTTCATGACAAACCCGAAATCTACCTTTATAACTACCATGTCACGGTGTAGCGTTTGATAGCCCCAAAGTAGGTCGATTCACATCTCAAGAACATGCGACAATCTCAGGTCTAAGGACAAAGCAAGCACAATGTGTAGAGAACTATTAGCATTGTTGTAATGTCTAAAGCTGGATCAATCCAACACCAAGTTCGTAACATGAGTTCACATTATTAGTTTGACATCACTATGTCTATGACTTGCGAAACATAGCCATCAACCAATACATGTGCTTGTCTAATGTTCAGGTGTGTCCTCACATGAACTCCGACTAGGGACATATTTAGAATAACCATGTAAGTAAAGAGTTTCACAAACAAGTCACATACTTGCCAATCAATACAAATGTATTATTCAACGCACATTATTACAAATCATGGATACATAGATATATCATCATCTCTATGATTGCCTCTCGGGCATTCTCCAACAGATTCTTCACATCTTCAGATTTAATACCCCTCTCTTTAAGAGATTTCTTGGTTTCTCTAATCACTTCATCATTTAATTCAATCATTCCCCTCTTTTTGGGTGTTGGTGTTGGTGTTGATATTGGAGAAGGGGTCGGCTCAGACTCAACCATAGTCCATTCATCATGATTTTGGCTTATTTTAGCCATTAATTCCTCAGCTTCATCTGGAGTTCTTTGCCTGAAAACACAACCAGCACAACTATCCAGGTATGTCCTAGATTCAACAGTTAGTCCATTATAGAATATATCAAGAAGTTTATTATTTTCTAGCTTATGCCCAGGTGTAGCCCTAACTAAAGAACAGAACCTTGCCCAAGATACATGCAATTTCTCTCCTTCCAATTGCTTGAAATGAAATATATTTTGTAAAGCAGCATGTTGAGCACTAGCAGGAAAATAATTCTAAAATAAAACATTAACCAAACCAATAGGACTATCAATAGATCCCGGAGAAAAATTATTAAACCAAGTTTTAGCTTCATCTTTTAATGAGGAAGGGAATATTTTAGCAACAAAGTAGCTACGTTTCTTAAGATCATCAGAGAATAAACTACTCAAAGAGGAGAGCTCATTCATATGTTCCATAGCACTTTCATTTTCAGTACCACAAAAAGGGTCTTTCTAAACAATAGATATATAAGATAAATCAAGAGAGAAATCATAATCCTTATCCCTAATATTAATGGGAGAAGTGGCAAACTTAGCATCAGGAGATAATTTATATTTAATAGCACGACTTTCAATAAGACTTATATCAGCATCTTTATCCTTCATAGCATGTATTTCATCAATAAGATCATCATTAAGTTCAATACAGGAATCATCAAAATCATCACTAGGATTCTCTCTAAGCTCAGGTGAAACAGCAGGAGTAACAGGGTTTTTGTCAGGAGTTTCAGTGTTTGCAATATTTTTAGCTTTAGCAATAGTAGCATCTAAGAAAGGACCGAGAGAACCACTCTCATCAAGCACAGTAGAAGCGTCATCAAAAGTATCAGAAGTATTTTCAGATTCAACATAAGTAGCATGTGTAGCATGTGGTGGTGTAAGCAGCTTACTCATAACAGATGGTGAATCAAGAGCAACAGAGGTGTTCAGAGTTCTACCTCTTCTTGTAGTGGATGGTAATATAGGAAACTTTCCATCACGAGTCTTTCCCATGATGAATGATTGGCAGTAGATAATAGCACTCTCTGGTGAGCTCGCAAACAATGCTATGCTCCCCGGCAACAGCGCCAGAAAATAGTCTTGATGACCCAGAAGTATAGGGGATCGCAACAGTCTTCGAGGGAAGTAAAACCCAAATTTATTGATTCGACACAAAGGGAGCCAAAGAAATTTTTTGAGCCTTAACAAGTGAGTTGTCAATTCACCTGCACCTGAAAGTACTTTTGTTCGCAGTGGTTTATCAGTAGTAACAGTTTTATAACAGTAGTAGTGAAATAATAGCAGCGGTGGAATGAAAACAGCAGCAGTGGTGTTTGAAGTAAACAACAGGATTAAATACTGTAGACATAGGGATAGATGAACGGGCGTTGCATGGATAAGATAGTTCATATAATAATCAAGACATGGGAATTGAAGATAAATAAGATAAAGCATCCAAGCACTAAGTAACCATAGGCATGTGTTCCGTAAATAGTCGTACGTGCTCGCAATGAGAACTTGCACAACATCTTTTGTCCTACCAGCCCGTTTTCAGTGGGGCCTCAAGGGAACTACTGGTAATTAAGGTGTACCTTTTAATAGAACACCGGAGCAAAGCATTAACACCCCGTGAACACATGTGATCCTCACATCACAGCCATCCCCTCCGGTTGTCCCAATTTCTATCACTTCGGGGCCTCGGGTTCCGGACAACGATATGTGTAAACAATTTGCAGGTATGATCAAGAAACAATAATTATCATCGTGATTCAATAACATGTTCAGATCTGAGATCATGGCACTCGGGCCCAAAGTGACAAGCATTAAGCATAACAAGTTGCAACAATGTCAATAGCACTAATAGAAGATACTAGGCACTATGCCCTAACAATCACGACATTATTACATGAACGATCTCATCCAATCCGTACCATCCCCTTCAGCCTACAGTGGGGAAATTACTCACACATGGATGGGGGAAACATGGATGGTCAATGGAGAGGCGTTGGTGATGACCATGGCGATGATCTCCTCCAATTCCCCGTCCCGGCAGGGTGCCAGAACAGGAACTTCTGATCCCCGAATCGAAGTTCGGGGTGGCGGTGGCGCTGTGTTGTGTTTCTGTGGAATATGACGAACCCCCTCATGTTATAGGGTTGAAGGATATTTGTAGTCGAAAGAGGAGCCCGAGGGGGTCCCGGGGTGGCCCACACCACCAGGTGGCGCGGCCTAGGAGGCGCCAGGGGGTGGTTTGGCCACCTTTTGGCCCCTCTCTGGGTCTCCTTTTGGCTCCCGGGGTCTTCTGGTGTTTTAGGGCCAATGGGGTCTTTTCTGGGAAATTTCCCGAAAGTTGATTTTTCTGCACAAAAACGAGACACCAAGGTAATTCTGCTGAAAACAATATTAGTCCGTGTTAGTTGCATTAAAAAACCACAAGTTTAGAGGAAAACAATAAGAAAATTGTTCGGAAAAGGAGATACGTTTTCGACGTATCACCCCCGCAGCCTCCAGGATCGCGTGATGACGGAGACTAGGGGGAAGTTGAAAGCGAGGCCTGCGAGGCGAAAAGGGGGTGTCACGCGAGTGTTGGCGTAGATGAGTGCGTCTCTCTCGGCGAGATTATGGCATTACACTTGCAGGTGAGTTGTCGAGGTGGTTGATACATCATAAAAGAATCCATAATTTCTGATGTTCAATGTTGTTTTCATACTATATGCTACATGTTTCCCTTACACTTTATGCCATATTTATCGGTTTTCTAGAACTAACCTATTGACAAGATGCACCGAGCCAATTCCTGTTTTATGATGTTTTTGATTTCAGAAAAGTTGTTCTGGAAATACTCTCGGAATTGGACGATTTGAAAGCCCAGAGTCTTAGAAAGTCGTCGCGCACACGGAGTCCGGAGGGGACCCGGAGGGGGGCACAGGGGCCCCACACCATAGGGGGCGCGCCCCCTCTGGCCGCGCCCCCCTCTGGCTGCGCCCAGGGGTGCTGTGGGCCCCCTGGCCGCCCACCGACGTTGCCCTTCCACCTGTTTATACCTCTCGGGAGGTCAACCCTAAAAACAGAAGCCTTTCCACCAAAAACATCCGCAGCCGTCGTCATCATCAACCCTAGTTTGGGAGGGTTCTAGAGCTCTCCGATGTACCCTGCCGGGAGGGGGAATCATCACCGGAGGCCTCTAAACCACCATGCCCGCCTCCGGAATGATGCGTGAGTAGTTCATCCTTGGACTACGGGTCCATAGAAGATGGTTGTTCTCTCCTCTTTATGCCTCATGTTTAGATGTTGTGAGCTACCTAACATGATGAAGATCATCTTATTGTAATGGTACATGTTTTTGTTGGGATCCGATGAATATTGAATGCTATGTCCAATGATTATCAATCTATCATGTTCTTTTCATGTGTATGTTATTTATGATCTTGCATGCTCTCCGTTGCTAGTAGATGGTCTGGCCAAGTAGATGCTTGTAACACCAAGAGGGAGTATTTATGCTCGATAATGGTTTCATTCCTCCCTTTTACTCACGCTCGAGTGACAGAAACATAATGGGTAGGGAATGTGTTGTTGTCACTAGGGACAAAACAACGATGTTTACATTGTTTACATTACACACTTTGCTTAATGCAATTATCTGTTGCTTGCAACTTAATACCCAAGGCTTGCTTGGATGACACTCTCAGGCTGGATTATTAGTCATAGATGCAGTTAGATAACGGTCTATGTATCTTGTTGTAATGCCCGCATGAATCACATAGTAATCATCATGTCATGCATATGCACTACGGTGCAACCTTTATATCCGTCAATTGCTCAGCTGTAATTTGTTTACCTAGCATGTTAGCTATTTTTTTTTGGAGAGACACCACTAGTGAACTATGGACCCCGCTCCATTTCCTTTATACTAATAATACAACCACTTCAATCACTGTTTTCATACTACTTCTTCTGTTTTCCTACTGCCATCAGTGTTCTCTTTTCGTCTACTGCATATCGTTTTCCACACCATACCTTTAACCTCTTTGTTTTCAGCAAAACTGGTGAGATTGACAACCTCACTGCTTCGTTGGGGCAAAATGATTTTATTGTGTTGTGTAGGTTCCACATTGCTTCTGAACCGGTAGTGTGTCCTGCCAACGTCAGCTGCATATGCACTATGCCCGCATGAATCACATAGTAATAATCATGTCATGCATATGCACTGCGGTGCATCCTTTATATCTTTCAATTGCCCAGTTGTAATTTGTTTACCCAACATGTTATCTATTTTTTTTGGAGAGACACCACTAGTGAACTGTGGATCCCGGTCCATTTCGTTTATACTGATAATACAACCACTGCAATCACTGTTTTCATACTACTTCTACTGTTTTCCTACTGCCATAACTTTTCTCTTTTCATCTACTGCAAACAAGTATCGTTTTCAACACCATACCTTTAGCCTCTTTGTTTTCAGCAAAACTGGTGAGATTGACAACCTCACTGCTTCGTTGGGGCAAAGTGATTTGATTGTGTTGTGTAGGTTCCACGTTTATGCTGAAACGGTAGTGTGTCCTACCAACATCAGCTGCATCAACCTTCGGAAGTGATTTCTTTCTCCTACTGGTTGATTCAACCTTGGTTTCTTTCCGAGGGAAAACTTGTCACTGCACTGTTCCCAACCTTTCTCTTGGGGTTTACCAACGTCAGCCATCAACAAGTTTTCTGGCGCCATTGTCGGGGAGGAAGAGGATCTCTGCAAGGGGAGTCTCTCACTTCCAATCTCTTTACTTTTTTTTGCTTAGTTTATTTTATTTTGTCTTGTGTGCTTCTCTATATCAAAAACACAAAAAAATAGTTCTTATTATAGTTGTTATTTTTGTTATCATGTTTTAATCTTGCTTTATCATGTTTGCTATTAATGGTTAATGTCTTTCAAACTAGATCTTATTGGCAAGATGGGTTCACGGTAGATCAACAAAAATATTATAAGGAACACCGCTTGTCACAAAAAGGGATACACTTATGGGAGCAAATTAATAAATTTCATAACTATGCTAGAAATTTGTGCTTTACTTATAATGTTACTTATTGCTTTGATAAATCTTGTTGCCGTAGGAGGTATAAACACCTCCATTTTGAATGTGAGTATAATGATAATGTTACCATATCTTCTTATCTTAAGGGAAAATATGACTTTTATGATGTGGAACAAATTGAGGAATTTATTGCTTGGATGGGTGCATTCGAAATTGCCAATTTGCTTGAAAGTATTGATGGTGCACCTTATAAATACGAGATTTATGCTATACTTGAATATTTATCTGATAATTACAAGGATTGTAATTACTACATACTTAAATATCTTAATAGATGCTCTTCCCCAAAGGAGGAGACTAATTTCTTGCAGGAGCCTATGGAAGAAGAAATTACTGAATCTGGAAGCTTATTGGATGAAAAAGAGGAGGGGGTGATGATCAAGAGGAGGAAGAATGGAGTAGCTACCCATGTCTACCTCCCAGTGAGAGTAACTCTTTAAATCATACCTTATTTGATTGCATTCCATGCTTACCAAAGGAGGATGAGTATTATGTTGATAATTGTGATGATCCTATTGATTCTTTTGAGATACCCCTTTTTGATGAAATTGATACTTTCTATAATTGTGACCTTGATACTACTATTAATGAAATTTGTGAGAATGATATTGCTACTATTATTTATGATAATCCATGCTACTTTTATATATCCTATGATAATCCTTTATTTATTCCAACTATTGATATGCATGATAATGAGGAAGTTTGTTTAGAAAAAATTATATGATATTGCTCTTAATGATGGTCCTATGTTACTTGATGTTATAAATCATAATGCTACTGAAAATGGGATTGCTATTAGTAGTCCCATACCTTTTATGAGTGATCAATCATCTCGTTTTGATATTTCTAAAAGTGGGGAAGAAGAGGTCTTTATTTTTAATTTTGATCCCACTATTTTTGAGCTTGATATGAATTGTGTGTTTTAAGACCATGACAAGCATGCTTTATGTGATAATTATGTTGTTGAGTTTTTTCATGATGCTACTGAAAATTATTATGAGAGAGGAAAATATGGTTATAGGGATTTTCATGTTACTAAAACACCTCTCTTTTTGTTAAAAGTTTTGAAATTGCTCTTGTTATACCTTCCCATGATTTCTAGTTTGAGCTTCTTTAATTTATTTCTTTACAAGATTTCTATGCATAGGAAGTGGGCGAGACTTTTTTTTATACTTGCTTCTTGATGCTCTCGTTTGCTTAATTCATATTTCTTATGTGAGCATTTTCTTGCTTTTTGTGCCTAGCTGAAAGGCGTTAAAGAAAAGCACTTCTTAGGAGATAACCCATGTTTTAATTTTTGCATTATTTTTCTCTGTTTTATTTGAGTCAAGGGGTTGTATACTTCTGTAGAAACTCCTTTGTATCTTTATTTTCATGCATTTGTTGTCACAAGTAAAGTTTCTAGTGAAAGTTAAGGTTAAATTTGGATTTCTGCGCACAAAACGGATTTCTGCTGTCCACCGTATAAAATCGCATAATTCACACAAAGATCAAAATGACTTGCCAATTTTTTGGCTTATTCCTCAGCTAATTCCAAAACTTCTTCTAGCTTTAAGTTTTTCGATCTGAGCAATGTAAGTTCCCCGAAACAATTCGTGTTTATAGACTGTTCTGGTTTTGACAAATTCTTCCTTTTTTTACTTGCATTCTCTCTTTTACTATGTCGAGTGGATTTCTTTGATCCACGAAACATCAATGGTTGTTGATAATGTCGAAAAGTATTAATAATTCTTGTGTCCATGCGGAACATGTAAACTTTTGATTGTGCACTAACCCTCTAATGTGAATTACATTGAGTGTGGTGTGAAGGAAGATTTTAAGGGTCAAGAGAAGAGGGTGATATAATGTGATCAAGAAGAGTGAAAAGCCAAAGATTGGGGATGCCCCCGTGGTTCATCCCAGCAAATTATAAGAAGAATCGAGCGTCTAAGAGCATCCACAACGCGGCGCCTAATTGCGGGCGCCAGGAAGGAAATCCCGGTCGATCGGCGGTTGTTGCCTCCAATCCTGGGCGTCGGACGCAAAAACTTTCGCCCGGCGCTACCTGCTTGTTATCTATCGGAGAGAAAATAGGAGAAGCGTTGGGCGCTATCGGCCACTTGTTTGTTCATTCGTGGAGAGAAAATAGGAAGCGCTTGGCGCTAACAACCGCTGCATGCAACGAGATATTCTTGATTTGTTCCATGGGCCAAAGGGAGACGCTAGTTTTTTTGCGTTGGAACAATTGAGCGCTTACCAATTTCATTAGCGCTGGATTCTAGCGTCGAGCGCTGCATGCTACCACGCTTTCCTGAAAATTTAATTCCGTAAGATTACTTTTTATTATATAAGCGTCCATATAAGCGCCTTGCACTGTGGATGCTCTAAGCTTGGGGGTGCCCAAGGCATCCCCTTCTTCATCAACAATTTATCAGGCCACTTCTAGTGAAACTATATTTTTATTCGGTCACATCATATGTATATTTACTTGGAGCGTCTGTTTGTTTTTTGTTTTGTTTTCTTTTCTTCTATTTTGTTTTATTTGATGCAATAAATAGTTGGAACCCAGCATTCTTGTGTGGGAGGGAAACACGCTCCGCTTTTTCATATGAATACCCATTTTCTTCCATGCTCGTATTCTTAGTTTTTCTTCTAGCTACTGCAAATCCTTTTAGCTCCTGTTTTTCATGCATCGCTTATTCAGAGCTGTTAGTAATATAGTGTTAGTACTCTCTTGTTTGATTGCTATATCTCTTGGAGTGTTTTTTTTAGTATAAAATGATTGGTGCCAGAAAGTAGTAGTATAATTTTCGTGCTTATAACGGTGCAAAAAGAAGATTGTATAGACTGTGGCTAGATTTTTTTCATGTCATGCTAGATGTTATTTTAATTCTATGCTCAGTAGTTTCTATTGTAGCATGACTTTTCTCAAATAGCTGAGAGTTCTTAATGTGCCATTGAAAGAATCATGAGTTGTTTTTATCACATTGAAGCATATTTGTGGTGTTCTTGTTCGAATGCTTTATTTGGTTGACTTGGCGCATGATTACACCATATTTATGACTACAAACCAGTCACTTATAGCCTCTATGATAATTTATTTTTTGACTTGTAATACCCTTTATGCCTTGATTAATAATTTTTTTTGTTGCTATGCATGATTATGGCCATTATTGCTCTCTTGATATGTCGCTCCCAATCTCAAAAAAAAAGACATGTCGCTCTCCCAGTCTTTTGCTAGCCTCCACCTGTACTGAGTATGAGATCTACCCGTGGATCCAACTCCCAAAAACCAAAGTTTGCCAAATGTGTCCACCATACCTACCTACATGTGGTATTTAACTGCCACTCCAAGTAAATTCTCATGTGCTATCTTTAAAACTTTCAAAATAATTTCTGTTTTAGCTCATGAGGACGTAAATAGGAATCTTTATCTCACTTGTTGATTGGAATTTACACACCTGGAATAGTGGCACATCCGCTTATCCAAAATGATAGAAGAGCTGGCAGCGGGGTGCCCAGCCCCAAAATTGGTTACTATTTAATTCTCTTCACTATTTTTTCCCCTGATTTATCAGTCAAAATATAATTGTGTAAACAAAAGAGAAGAGGGATGATCTACTACACCAGTAACGTCCTTCAATGGGAGCCGCTCTTGTAATTTCTATTTGGGTTGTGACGCAGTGTACTTTCTGTTTACCATTCGTTGACATAAGCATACACCTCTCTAAAAAAATGTTTTCAATACCTATGTTTAATAAAATAAAATGCTCTAGCACATGAATTAACCCCTCCTTCCCTCTGCGAAGGGCCTTTATTTTACTTTTATGTTGAGTCTCCATCTTCTAACTTTATGCACAGTTGAGAGAGCGTAGTTACCATTCTGAGTTTAATGTGCATCGGTCCCAAAGATTATTATTAATTGATTCATGATGTGTTATTACTTTCTCTCCAATTATCTGTTCTAGTCATCCACTTGAACTTTGAAGGTGTCTAGCATTTATATATTTCCCCATTCTTAAGGACAAGCAAAATATCACTTTGATATGTTTTCTTTATGCTCGAAACAAATGTATAACTTTCAAGTGCGTTATTATTCATGATCTTTTATTTGTGTTACTTTTCATGATGCAAGGTGATTGCTAAGTTTCATTGTTAGAACTACAGCTATCATGCATGTGTTTAAAGTACTATGATCTCAGATTTACATATGCTTTTACTTTATGATGATCAAGTTTATGTTGGTAGCATGTCACCTCAGAATTTTTTTTTATCGTTTACCTACTCGAGGACGAGTAGGAACAAAGCTTTGGGATGTTGATACGTCATAAACGTATCCATAATTTTTGATGTTCCATGTTGTTTTCATACTATATGCTACATGTTTCCCTTACACTTTATGTCATTTTTATCGATTTTCTGGGACTAACCTATTGACAAGATTCCACAGAGCCAGTTCTTGTTTTCTGCTGTTTTTTATTTCAGAATAGTTGTTCTCGCAATATTCTCGGAAATGGACGTTTCGAAAACCCAAAGTCTTAGAAAGTCGTCGCGCACACAGAGTCCGGAGAGGACCCGGAGGGGGTCCACGGGGGCCCCACACCATAGGGCGGCGCCCCCCTCTAGCCGCGCCCAGGGGTGGTGTGGGCCCCATGGCCGCCAACCAACATTGCCCTTCTTCCTATTTATACCTCTCGGGAGGTTAACCCTAAAAACAGAAGCCTTTTCCACCAAAAACATCCGCAACCGCCTTCATCATCAACCCTAGTTCGGGAGGGTTCTGGAGCTCTCCTCGACACCATGCCAAGAGGGGGAATCATCACCGAAGGGCTCTACACCACCATGACCGCCTCCAGAATGATGCGTGAGTAGTTCATCCTTCGACTACGGGTCCATAGCAGTAGCTAGATGGTTCTTCTCTCCTCTTTATGCCTCATGTTTAGATCTTGTCATCTACCTAACATGATCAAGATCATCTTATTGTAATGCTACATGTTCTGTTTGCTGGGATACGATGAATATGGAATGCTATGTCCAATGATTATCAATCTATCATGTTCTTTTGATGTGTATGTTATTTATGATCTTGGATGCTATCTGTTGCTAGTAGATGCTCTGGCCAAGTAGATGCTTGTAACTGCAAGAGGGAGTATTTATGCTCGATAGTAGGTTCATGCCTCCCTTTTACACACGCTCGAGTGACAGAAACGTAACGGGTGGGGGATGTGTTGTTGCCACTAGGGAGAAAACAATGGTGTATACATCATTTATATTACACACTTTGCTTAATGCAATTATCTGTTGCTTGCAACTTGATACCCAAGGTTTGCTTGCATGACACTCTGAGGGTGGATTATTAGTCATAGATGCAGTTGGATAATGGTCTATGTATCTTGTTGTAATGCCCGCATGAATCACATAGTAATCATCATGTCATGCATATGCACTACGGTGCAGCCTTTATATCTATCAATTTCCCAGTTGTAATTTGTTTACCTAGCATGTTATCTATCTGTTTTGGAGAGACACCACTAGTGAACTATGGACCTTGTTCCATTTCCTTTATAATGATAATACAACCACTGCAATCACTATTTTCATACTGCTTCTACTGTTTTCCTACTGCCATCACTGTTCTCTTTTCATCTACTACAAACAAGTACCGTTTTCCACACCATATGTTTAACCTCTTTGTTTTCAGCAAAACCGATGAGATTGACAACCTCACTGCTTCGTTGGGGCAAAGTGATTTGATTGTGTTGTGTAGGTTCCACTTTGCTGCTGAACCGGTAGTGCATCCTGCCAACATCAGCTGGATCAACCTTCAGAAGTGATTTCTTTCTCCTATTGGTCGATTCAACCTTGGTTTCTTTCTGAGGGAAAACTTGCCGCTGCACTCTTCACAACCTTTCTCTTGGGGTTTACCAATGTTAGCCATTAGTGGTCCTCCTCGTGCTTTCCAAGTATGGGTACTGACTTCCTTCCCGATGTTGCATGGCCTCTTCCAAGAAGGTGGACGTGTCGGGGGCGGTGTCCCCTATTTCTTCCAAGACTACGTCACCGCATGCGTCCGCTTCAGCGGCTTGCGGGGGCACGGATGCAGTGAGCATTGAGAGGGATCCTCCCCTCCTGGATGCCAATCTTGTGATGTCGGAGGAGAGGTGGGATCCCACGCGCTCGCCGCCTGCTCGAGAGGACAAGGGGACCACCAATCCTGCTGACCCTGCAGCCGGTGAGATGGAGGTGGTGGCGAAGGAAACTACCACCGAGCAGGAGATATGTGGTGAGGAGAAGGACCCCTCGCCAGAGAAAATTGCCGAGACCCCTCTTGAGGCTGACTAGCTCCAAACCCATGAGGGGGCGTCTACGGCCCCAGGTGCCACGGCTAAGGGGCAAACCCCCGAGCCTATGGATGCCGCAGCGCCCACAGGCCACGTGGCGGATGGCTGAGAAGTGCGCACTCCTCCTCCTTCTCCTCCTTCTGCTAGCCTGGAGACGCATCCTGCAACGCTACCATCACCGCCAGTCAAGGCACCCCGCGAGGGTGACACCGGCGCACACCCCATCGAGCTTGGGGACGAGGATGTGGAGATCCTGACGCATGGGGTGAAGAAGGCGCGCGCCGCTCCTCCTCCTCCTCCCCCGGCTGCAAGTGGTGCTGGTGGCTCTGATGTGGGCACTTCTTCTACTCAGTCGGTGCAGAGCTTTATCGTTGAGGTGAAGGACGTCCCCACCTTGGGGCCCAACAGCTCTCTCATCCCTAATGACTTATTCGAAGGCGTAATGCAGTCTGACCGCTAGTCCCTGCGAATCCGCGATGGGGGCCCTCCTGACCTCCTCTCCGTTGGCAACATGTCCAAGATCACGAAGGACGTCATAGACATGGTCCAAGCCAGCGTGGAGGCGCAGGCCACACTGGTCACCAAGGAGTGCGAGCGTCTCGAGGAGGTGGCCGCCCGGTTCTGTGAGACGGTGGAGTCGTTCCGCCGTAGGGAGGAAGCCACACAAGCTATCCTCTGCCACATGCTTAAGAAGACCACGCGGGAGTGTGATGCCTCTGCTCAAGAAGCGGCTGCGTCCCTTGAGGAGGCCAAGAGTAAGCTCACAGTGGCGGAGGTCTATGAGGAGAGGCTCCGCCTAGAGGGGGAAGAGCATCAACGGGAAGTTGAGGAGTGGGCCCTTGCTCGCCAAGAGCAGGAGGAAGCTCTCGCCCTCCTTGAGAAGGCTCCCAACTCCCGCGTGGAGGGGCTCAAGTCCCGTGAAGCGTGTCTTGCCACCAGGGAGGAGAACGCCCAGAACCTCTAGAAGGGGGTCGAGAAGAGCGAGGTGGAGGTTGGCCGACTGGTGGGCTAGGTCAGCAAGGAACGCAAGCGCCTCGAGAAGCTGGACCGCGACCTGAAGGTCACCCAATAGAACCAACAGAAGCTCGTCGAGGAGCAAATTCATGCGGGACGCGAAGCGTACCGTAAGGAGCTCGACATGGACTTCGACGGGAAGCTCCAACGGCAGAATGAGGAATCCGCCAAGGCCGAGCAGGAACTGCGCTTGGAGATCGAGGGCCTCAAGGGAGACCATGTCAAGATCCACAAGCAGCATGGTGAGGAGAAGGGCGCGGGGGACCGTGCGGTCGCGCAGGGCGCACAATTTCGGTCGGGCTTGTTTGCCCTGCAGGCGTGGCTCGCGCGCTCTCGCCGATGAAATCTCCGAGCAGGAAAGGTCGACAGATCAGGCGATGGAGCTTTTGGCGCTAGCTTGAGGAGACGTTTTGGGGCGCTGTCAGCCGTGCCCATGAGGTGAGCGATCAACTGCACGTCGAAACGCCTGCTTCACCCGGCCAGTACGACGCCATCCTCTGCCTCCACTTCTTCGTCCAGTTCCTCGACTTTCCATAGGAGGAAGCCCAGAGCATGGACGACATCATCAACGAGAAGTGCCGCCAACTCCTGGCACCTGTGACGGCCCACCTCTTCTCCCGCATTATCTAGCTCCAGCCCAACTTCAACCTCGACGCCTTGGTGGACGAGGTCCCTGAAGATCACGCCTCTTCTCTCGTCTCCCGCGTGAAGGGTGTCGTGAGCTCCTTCGTGAAGACCTTCACACCCGAGGCCCCGCATGGCACATGGCAGGCCTCTGGTGGTTGTGGTGGAGGAGAGTCGGGGAAGGGCGATCTTGCTGCTTGAAGGCCCATTCCATGCACCTGGCTTGTAATACATGTCTCGAATGCCTATGAACTTTTAGCTTGTAAGGAGTATTCTGCACTTCTTATTATCATATTTCCTTCGTGCGTCTTTGAATGCTTTGTGTGGGAAGACTTAGGTTTTTGGAGATGTAGTCCCTTGTTGAGGCAGAGGTAGTGTCTGGGGATAGCTCCTCGAGAGACTTCCCTTGTGTTCCTTGCGATTGATTTCTCCTGGTTCCTCATGGAGGGCTTCTACTCCTTTTTCGGGGGATTACGTGCCTCACTCCAGAGGGATGTCCTTACCTGCGACCATTTGTATTTTGGTAACGACGCGCGTTTGTCCGTTCCTTCATGAGCATCTCGTGAGGAGATTTGCGCTAAGGAACTTGGCAAGGTGTTGTGTACAATAGTGACCCGTACACATACACCGTCCCAGCCGCCGCTCGCGGGATGCTCTCGTGAGGAAAAGACAATCGCGCGCCTCTTGAGAGGAAAGTATGCATGCTAAAATGAATGCATATGAGTGTGTTGGATGAAGAGATGCAAGCATGCCGACATGTAAAGAGAGAATTTCTTGAGAAATCAACTGAATTCACTGCTAGGGTGAGGCATTGTTCTTTTATAAAACGCTTGGGGTTATCATGACATTGTGGTCCCCCAAGAGGCACTTGACGTCACCATGCGGACACGGGACTCCCATCGTCATGGGGTTGCAACTTCTCGAACGTATGCACCGAGATCACGTTGAGGCCTGCACCCCCATCGAGAAGCATCTTGGTGATGGCGATGTTGTTGATGGTGGGGGTGCATACCAAGGGGATGGTGCCCACAGTCCTTGCGTACTTAGGGTGGTCGTGGACGTCGAAGGAGACCTTGTGCTCGGACCACTTGAGGGGCTTGGCAGCTTGTATCCCTAGGAGAACAACGTTGATCTCCCACGAGATTGTTTTGAAGTGATAGTTGGAGAGGGGAGCTTGTGCTCCGCCGAGGATGCATGCTATGTAGCATGTGAGCTCCTGGCATCCCCCGCGGTTTTCCTCCCCAAGGCCCTGGTTCCCCTCAGCGCAATGCTGCACGACAGCGTTCACTCTAGGAGGGGGTGGGTTGGGGCGTTGCGGCGGATGCTGCAGCTGCTGTTGCTCCTGCTGAGAAAACTGCTGGTAGTTGTTGTAGCCATTGCCGTTGGTGTTGTAATTGTTGTACCCGTTCTTGTTGTTCGGGCTACGGTCCTCCTAGCGACCACCGCTGCGGCCATTGCCACGCCCAGTGTTGCGCGAGCCATTGCCTCGAGAGTAGCCCTCGTGGCCACTCCTCACGAGGCGATTGCCGCGGAGCTTCTCCAGCTGGAAATAATCCTCTGTGGAGTGGGAGTGCATATTGTGAAACACGTAGAAAGGGCGGTTGTCCGCCACGGGAGCGTTGTCGCCGCGGTCGTACTTGCGCTCGGGCTCTGTTGCCAAGACGGTTGGAGCTTTGCGCTTGGCGTCCGCGTCGTCGCTCTTGTTCTTGGTCTTGGCCTTGGGAGCCGCGACCTTGGTCTCATCGACGGGGATGTTGTGCCTGAAGGCCGCCCTCCTCAGCCTTGGCGCACTTGTCAGCGAAGTCCATGAGCTCGATGGCGGAGGTGAGGTCATCCCTGATGCTGAGCTCCTCGAGCATGCGCACGTTGGTGACTCCCTCGCGGAAGACAGAGATGATGTTTGCATCGACGATGCAAGCGATCTTGTTGCGCGTCTGGCTGAAGCGCTGGAGGTACTGGCGAAGCGTTTCGCCCGGGCGCTGGCACACGGCGCGGAGGCCGTTGTGGGTGAGGGGAAGCTCGTAGGAGCCCTTGAAGTTGGCGACAAAGTGGAGGCACAGTTCCTCGTACGAACCTACGGACCCCTCTGGGAGGTTCATGAGCCCGACGAGGGAACCCCCTTGAGGCCCATGGGCAGCCAATTAGCCATGCACTTGTCGTCTCCCTTCGCAGCGCACACGCTGAGGCTGTACAACTACAGGAAGTCGAGAGGAGCGGTGGTGTAATCGTAGCGAGGAGGCAGTGTTGGGTTAAACTTCGGCGACCATGCGACCGTACGAAGCTGCATGGTGAACACGAGGCAGCCCTCGACGTAAATCTTGGCGCGCGCCACGTTGTCCGCCGGGCGGTTGGCCCGGACGGCTCTGGTGAGGTCACGGATGGTGCGCCGCTCGTGGCCGCGCTCGATTTGCACGTGTGTATCTTGCGGGGTGCGTAGAATCTGGAAGTTGTTGCTGCTTTTGTGAGAAGTTTTGGCGACGTGGGCCTTGTGGGGGACATAGGTGCGGGGATCGCCCTGCACCGACGACGTTGCACTATGGAAAGAGACTGTCTCGTCATGTGACGAGACTGCGCGCTCCTGGACTGGCCAGTGCCGCCTCCCGGCGACAGTTAGATGGGGTGAGGGACGTTTGCGGCAGTGACGAGATCCTAGACGCGGACGAGCCATGCGACGTGCCCTTCCGGCGCGGACGGGTGCGCGAGCAGCTCCCAGGCTAGCAGCATAGCTGCGGCGGGGGTGGGCTGTTCGTGCCGTCCCTGCGGCCGTGGCAGCACGTTTCGGCCGGACAACGGCGGCACGGTGGGTGGCAGGGGTGGCGGGGGTCTAAGCATTTTTTTTTCTGCTGTCTCTTGAAAGCTGTAGCCTCATTTCGGGCATATGCATGCGGAGATCAAAATTCTTCAGGCAGAAGGACACGATCGCAGAAGCGGAGTGCGGACCGGTCTCCCGTTTTGGTCCTGAGTCTGAAAATTCTGAACCTGTGTACGGACGTAAGCAGTGGCGCGGCACTTCCCGTGAATCATTCCCCGCTTGATTAGTACCACATCGGAAGTGGACTGCCGGATCGACTCGCTTATAAACACTCGCCGGAACACCCACAGCACCACGTGGCAAACGTGGTTAGCAACTAGTACTACATTCGGTATGCGATCCTACGATGCGAGCGCAGAGTGGCGAGCACGGACGGCGGTAGACGGTGCTAGATGTCGCGAAATGGAATAAATCGGACGAGGCGGCCCTAGACGTGTAGACGGCGCTACAGCTGAGCTGCCAGGCGGGACGAGCGAGCGACTGAAGACGACGGCGGCGGCGCCAACGATTGGGAGCGACAGTATCTCCACTAGTACTAAACAAGCAAACTTCGTGGGAAAATTAGATCACGACCCTCTATCAGCTTAGATCAAACGGCCGTAAATTATTTCCTTCTCCCCACCCTATCCTCCCACGGTTTGACCCACACCCTTTCATCAGATCCGGTAATTACGCCACAGCTTGGTGGTCACAATCGCGTAGATCTCGCCGTGAAAACCACAGGTCGTTCGTTTCGCCCTCGGGCGGCAGTTCCGCCATACACCGCTAGCACAAGCGCGCCGCCCCGGTGATACTAGCCTAGCCGCTCCCGTACAAGTTCGCGTGGCTGCCATCGATCTCCACGACGAGGCCATCTGAGGCTGATTCCCGGTGCCTGATAGTGCACACCGATGACGACGTGATACCCTGCTCACCGTTGCACTGCCGGTGCCACTGTCACGCTCTTCTTCATGTCTATGCGCTCGAGCTCCTCTAAGCCATGCGCTAATTTCGCTCTTTGCTGGAAAACAATCACTGCACGTCCCAGCCACATGTCTAGAGACTTGACGAGACTCATGCCCAACGGCGGCCTAGCGTCGCGCGCCCCCGACCCAGCATCCACCGTGCAGCGGGGTCGCGAACGGCAGCCCGGCCGTCCGCGCTTCATCGTTGGATGCGCGACCCCGCCGTTCGGGCCTCATCATCAGCCACACTCCCGTTGCATGCGTGACCCCGCCGGTCTGGGCCTAATCCGCGGCCACGGCGCCATCCTCGACCAGTTGTTGTGCGACCACTCCCGTTCGGGCCTCATCATCAGCCACACTCCCGTCCTCGCATTGCCGTTGTGCGCCCCCGCCTGTCGGCCATCCGCACCGTTGTACAATGCAATTGTGGCGTGCTTCTCTGGTGTGTATAGTCGTATATGCATCAGACTGGTACGTGTGTTCAATTCAGATTGCTGACTATCTTGGCACTTGATTATAGTTAATGGTTCAGACAGGTACATGTGCTTCCATCCCAATGACAAAGAACGAGTTCGGACTGTGCATGGTCCAGTAAGGATTATATCTTCAGTATATTTGTACAATTCTCTAATCCCCAACACCTAGAAATAATTTTGTACAATATGGCTTTCAGACTTTTACTTACTTTTTTAGTGCTGATTTGGTAGAAATGACTATATGTGTTCTGATGCTACATACTTCCTCCCTTCATGATCAGGTTGTGAACTTGGCGGGCACAGAAGTCGGCTTAAATAAAATCTAATTGCAGAATTTGATCAGGAACAACCTGTAGGTAGAAAAAAATAAAATAATGATCAATTTATTCCATGCCATTTTAAACTCTTATAAAAGTTCGTATTGTTATTTGGCTTTGAATTTATTCTTTAATAATGCTGTTGTTCTGAATTGTCTCCTCTTCTGATAGTATCTCATGGTTGCTTGTACAATTTCTATTTCTTAAAATTAGAAATCAGATAGAAAAATTCCAGAGGCCTTTATCACTTATGGATTTTGTGTTCTGCAATCCAGTTATCTCGAGATGTTTTTCCTTGTTACTGCTGCGATATGGAACAACCCTAAAATCCTAGACAAGAAAATTTAAGGAGGAGAATGCCCTGGTGAAGGAGTATGAAGTAAGCAGGACTAACGTAGTACTCCAAACCTTTTAAAACATAATATATGTCGTGTTTTTTCTGATACGCAGGAACTGATGGAGATTAATTCAGATGGAGAATTTTAGTATATAATTTGTATATGTGAGGTGGAGAGGGGCGTCAACCAAGAATGTTGTACTTGGGCCACTCGGGGGTGCTTATCACATGGCCAACCTGTCGGAGCGTGTCACCCTCACCGGCTTCACTTGTCCCGCGGGAGCCGGGAGGAGGAAGCCGATGATGTAGATATCTCCAACACGCACACCACCGGTGGGGTACGCGCCTCTGTCGTCGCCTACCGTACTAAGAGACAGGGTAGGGCACCAAGAGCATGCTGACATCGAGCTGTAACGAGGAAGGGGGGCTGTCGTGGCGCAGTGGGGGAAGCAGGGTAGGGCGGCCACGGGGAGGAGGCTAAGGAGGACGATGTCCTCACACCGGCGGTAGGGAGGCGGTGGAGGATCTACATCGACCGCGGTGGGGACGCAGTGGAAGGGATGGTCATGAAGATAAGAGGGGGTTTGAGAGTGGCGACTCGGGACTGAGGATAGATAAATGATGTCTGGTCTTTTTTTTCTCATTTGTAGGCCGTAGCACAATAGCACGTTATGTTAAGTTTGAGGAACCAGCATGGTGTACGGTCCTGTTCAAAACATCAAATATCAATTGTAACACTTTGCAAAACAAATGGTATCAATTTGCATAAGCAATCTTTGGTACATATTTTGAATGAAATTCTTGACAAAGAAGCTATGTACAATATCCCTACAATCGAGCGATACAAAGTTGTTCTTTAAGTATTGATTCAAATTGGGATTGGACTGTCATATATTTTTAACTCGGTTTTAACTAATGTCGTACATTGTTGTTGGTAGATAAGATCCATATACATTTTGTTTTGCTGGTACATAAGACCAATTTAATTGGAGTATATTTAAAAGACATGTGTAATACTATTGTATAGACGTGCATGGCACGTGCACGCTTACTAGTAACTAAAAAGAAAAAAACATCGGCAGCATCCTCGTATGGGTGAGGAGAAGAAAAACGTTAAACGTCTAGCGTGTACACGGGTCCCGCGCAACGGAAATGCTAGACATACGGACGACGACGAGCCTCCGGAATTAGCCTACGCGCATATGTGGTTCCTCCGTAGATGCGCAAATATGCATACGACACGTATGCTTTGCATTTTGTTGCACGAACATTTTCCCACCGGCTTAGTTCAGTATTTACGTACGTGCCATCTTAAATGTCGCCGTAAATTCTTATGAACAACTCTATTGTTACTCTAACATAACATGTGCCGCACTGTCACTATTTTGACCACGGCCATCCCCTAAAGCAAACCCCAAAAGTCCTATCAAGTGTACGGATGGCCCCGAAACTCGCAAACCCGACGGGTACCCATATTAAATGGGGAGGGTTTGATAAAATGTTATACCCACCAGGTCTAATGGGGCGGGTATGGAGGTGACAAACTCGTACCCGCAGACCCGCTCTAAGTCCTAATCATATCCCTAATAATCATATGACTAACCACACGTCCACGAGTTATGAACAATACAACTCACACATCACATGTACGCGTTGGAATCTCGAGTCCGGGAGACAACACACGTACACACGTGTCTATCCTCACCAATCGTATCAATATTCCATTGTTTTATTCCCCACATGTGTCGAGGTCGCTCATTAGATGGGTACCCGTTGGGGCCCCAAACCCAACCGGGTCGCGGGTATGGTAAGAAATGAGACCCGACAAGTTAAATGGGGCGGGTATGGAGGACGCCGACCCGGCCCCGAACCCGGCAGGTGCCATCCGGAATCAAGTGTGAATGCAAAAAAAAACACTTTCCAGACTGAGCCCGTTTCATCGGTACCTCCGCCCCATCCTACAAACTTGGGGTCTACTCAAGCCTTCCGACAGGCGGGTCCGCATGTCATAGACACGCCGGATGGAAACATCCGATTAGTAGAATAATTGTGTCCTTGCCGGTTCCCCAAACAGTTCGGCATGTTCCCACGTGCCACCGTGCAACCCGCCCACGCCTCCGCCACAATCGTTGATGTCAGTGCCTCAGCCACTTCGTCTACCCGCCCCTCTTTATAGCGTAAGACGCGTGCTCGTCAGAAGGCAATCGGTGCCTCTCCTCCAACTCCAACCTCCAATCTCCCCCCGTCCTTAAAGAACGACGCACAACTACGAGACCAACGAATGTGGCAACGCCTTCCAGGGCCACAACCTCCTCAACGAGGCATGGCTGTTCGAGCGGTACAATCTTTACATACCGCCGGACTACCGGCTTCCAAAGAGGTGACGACTAAGACCCGCGAGCTGCTCTGTGTCACCGTTGCCCATCGGCAAGGAGCTCACCCTGCGTATCCTGCAGGCGGCGGAGTGAGTTCATGACGGCGACACAACAACGCCACCCCGACATCAACTACGCGGCGTGGTTCAAGCGGTTCTAGCGGGAGAGGGATGAGACCCTCTAGCGTAGGATGGGAGAGAGAGGTGGCGCCCTAGCGGTGGAGGGACTAGTGGCATGACGGTACGCTGGAGGGCGTGCTCGCTTAGGTGCGTGAGCGTGCCGCCGGAGCTGTTGTCCCGCCCGAGCCGCAACATGCACCACCACACGCGGCTCCACTTCCACACCCAAGAGAGGAGGGCGACACCGTCAAGGAGGAGTTCGGGAGCCTGCTCGTCAAGCTAACATTTCCTGAAGATTCAAACTAGTAATTTCGAAGATAGGCTGTCACAAATAATAGGAGAATCTTTCAACACGGGAAGAATTAGGTAGGAAGAAAATGACGAAAGCAGCAAAGAAATTCAAAATAGCTCGCGAGCTCATATGTTTCAGCTGAGTATAAAATTCGAAAACATAGAAAAATGCTTCAAAATTAAGAATTTTATTTTAAAACAAACGTATACAAGTGTTCTACATCTGCCCAAAATTTGGCAAAGAAATGACATTTTGTACACTCTATGCGAAAAAGACAAAATCACTGGACATGATTTTTAAAATATCTTTTTAGAGCAGTGATTTTGTTTATTACATAAAACACAAAAGATATAATTCCTTTATGAAAATTTTCACGTATGTAGTACCCATGGATATGTCTATGTCTGATTATTTCAGATTTTCAAAAAATATTTTACTATTTCATTCGATTTTGTAATCAGGCAAGATCACATATGGTGGGCACACGAAACTACTCTCCGTAAAACAACATTATTAATACTACTCTAGGGTATGTCTCGTTTATTCGGTATATATGCAGTTTTGATTGCTTAATTGGTAAGTAACGTGCACTAGAATCCACGGCATGTCTCGTTTATTCTGCATATATATACGCGACTGGTCTCAAATCTCAGGTCAGCTCCTAACTCAAAGTCTCGAGTCGTCTGTTTCCGGTCTTCGTATGACAAAACATAGGAATCTTCGAGTTCCACACGGGACCACACAAGTTGGATATAATTTGTTGATAACCGTAGGTGGGAGTAATAGGGGTTGGTAGGACGTGTCGTCACACGTCAAGCGTTAAACTTAGTACAGATGGAATGGACGGTAGGAAAATTTCAGTAACGATCACACCTGTTTTTCAGTAATTTGAAAACTAATATATTTTTAATTTGTTTTGAACGTTGGCTTATTCTGTGCTTTTCAATAACAATACGGTACAGATACATTAGAACTAGAAGATACTCCCTCCGCCTCAAATTAATTGTCAAAAAGATGGACAAAAATGGATGTGTCTTAACACTAAATTATGTCTATATACACCCATTTTTTTCCATGTTTGTGACAATTAATTTGAGACTGAGGGAGTTTATAACATAAACGAATTTTGCGCGATAGAGCAAAACCTGCGCGATAGACTGAGGCCGTGTTGTGGGCTAGTCGAGGTCGTAAGGTTACTGCTCCGGGTCTTTGGTTCTGACATGGTGTTTTCGCAGTTGCGAGGAAGCCGAGACGCCGGCCGTAGATTGGTAGTTTTAGCACGGGATGTGCGCGTATGGCCTTCCACGCCGTGGACGGAGTCCTCGGGTTGCTATGGTAATATGGTATGATTGTCGTTATGTGAGGTTTCACGACCCTATGACATGTGGTTGAGTTTGGTTGTTGCTACTTGCCTTGTTGGTCGTAGAGTCAGGGTACTCGGCTTGTTGCTCATGGACTCCCCTGTGAGGCTTGGTGGTTAAGGCCTAGTTTGTCATCTCAGCTTTTTTTAACTAGAGTATTGCAAAACTATAGTATTTCGTTGCCAGGCAAAGCAATACTTTAGTTTTAGTAAATACTTCAGTTTAGAAAAAAAAATGGATATGACCTCTTTCTCAAATATTTCAAAAAAACTACACTTTTAGAGAATACTTCAGTTTTAAAAGCATATTATTTACTTGATCCAAACACCTTAAAGTATTCAATACTTTAGTATTTTCAGAAACTGAAGTATTATCTCTATACTTCAATATTTGTTTGATTCCAAACGGAGTCTAAGATTGCTTCTGCACGAAAACCCCACATTGACTTGAGTGAGTTGAGTCAGTGCACTGCCTCTGTGCCCGTGGGAGTTGTTCTCCTTCTTGAATGTGACATGGACACCAACGATGTCGGAGCCGCGACCTTAGGTTGTTATGCACTCCCTCTATATCAAAATATAACATGTTTTAGTTTTTTCTAGACAAAATGTATCTAGACATGTTTCAGTATATATGCATCTTACACTAAAACATGTCTAGATGCATTTTATCTAGAAGAAGCTAAAACATCTTATATTTTGATACGGAGGGAGTATCACAATTACATGGAGGGTGTAACTATGGCCTATACGGTATTGGTGGCGGTTTTGTGTGAGTAGAAAGTTTGTCACCCCGGTCATTGTGATCAAAGAGTCGGTTTGGTTCACATGTCGGTACGACGACCTTGGATGTTTTGTGTGGTGTCCGTGGTCTGTTGGTGGTCCTAAGAGCATCTCCAGCCACCCCTAAGAGCCTCCAAGAGGCATTTTTTTGCGCCGGCGCACGAAAATTCGCCCAGAGGCGCCCCATCAGGCAGGATTCCACTGGTTTGGGCTGAAATTTGCACCGGCAGAACCAGGCCAAACCCAGCGTGCTCGGGGGCGTTTGGGGGCGCCGGCTGAAGGGAAAAGGCGCGAAAACAACTCCCGCGCATTTTTCCGCCACGTGGACCCGCCATGTCGTCGAGATAGAGTTTCACCCTTCTTGGATCCCGCACGCGTTAATGCCGCCACCGCGGGCACTCACTGAGTAGCCCAATCAACTACGGGGCGACGTAATGGCGATGCACCGGTGCAGCTTCCCCCACGACCTTTTACGCCACCCTCTAGCCTCCTTAAACCCCCCATCGCCGTCCACAGAGCACCCCGCTCGCGGAACACCTCCTCTCGCCCACCCCTTCCTCGCCGTCCAGCATAAACCGCCCTCGCGCCCAACATCTCGCGGAAGATGATGGTCGAGCGTTTCCCCGACGATGGCGCCGCCACAAACGGCTTCGGCCGCTGCTGGCTCCACGACAAAGAAGCCTAGCTTCTCTATGCGGCATGGACGATGTACTTCACCGAGCGCCGTGCCTAGCAACTTGAGGCGTACGATGGACCCCTGCCGTCGCCGGCGTGTGGCAACTCTGAGAGCGTCGCCGCTGGTGTGGCGCCCCTGTCCACACGGTGGCTGCTCTCGCGCACATCGAGAACGGCAATATCCCATGGCCGGAGTACCCCCCGCGCGCGCCGCCACGCGTACCGAGGTCCTCTCGGCGTTGTGGCGGGAGCGCTTGGATGACGACCACGTCGTCCTCATCGTCGTTGTGTTCTCAATCGTCCGGCGCGGTGCCGCCGCCGACTGCGCCCTGTGAAGGCCGAGCCTTCTTCGGCTCCGCCCGAGGCATCGTCATCGGGGACCGGTGCACGCCCTCGCCGCCTAGAGGCCATCTCCTCCTCGTCCCATCCAAGAAGAAGGAGGACGTGGCCTAGAGGTGGACTTGACGACATCCCTTGCCGGGTCCCGTAAGGACCGCATAACCGAGGAGGTTCAGAAGCAGCACCGCGCCCTGGGGAGTTAGTCGCGAGGAGGATGGGGTCACCATGCTCGATGACGACGACGCTCCAGGGCCAAACAAGCCGTGGAGTGGTGGCGACTACGGCCCGGGCTGCAACCATGCCGCCCTGAAGGAGGAGTCGCCAAGCGATTCCGACTCCGATGACGACGACTACTCGAGCTTCTACCGCCTCCTCGGCATGGACGCTATTTTTAGCCCAAAAACGGTCCGGAGGCACTAACGAGCCAGAGATGCTCTAATATGTACCAAGGGGCTAGACTGGGTCTAAGTTGGTGCGATGTTGCGGCTCGCACGCGAGCAGGGAAAGTCAAGATGCGCCCCCTAGATGTTGGGCGTGGTAGTCTGACATTGTGCGACTAAGAGCATCTCCAGCTATTCGCCCCCATAGGACTGTTTTTCGGTGGAAAATAGTGCCTTTGGGGGATTGTTGGCGCTATTTTCGCCCTAAGGGGTGGGGAACGGTTTCTAGCCGCGAACCCAGGCTTCCAGCCTTAGCCGTTTGGTTTTGCCAAAATTTGGCATAGATTCCTCATTTTTTGCTCAAATTCACCACAATTTCGGCATACATTCGACGTAGCATGATTTTTGAACCAAATTCGGCATAATTCCAGCACAGATTCGATAAAACATAATTTTTATCACAAATTTTGCGACACAAATCGGCGAAAATCAAATATTTTAATGTAATAAGACCTTTAAAAAGTTTTGAACACAAATTAAAACACATGAAACTAGCGGTTGCCCTTGAGTCTCCATAGATGCTCCACCAGATCATGTTGCAGCTCTTGATGCACCTGTGAGTCTCGGATCTCCTGTCGCATAGCGAGGAATGTAGCCCATGGTACCGACACCTGATGATTAACAGCTGCAAGAGGACTCTGCCTGAAATATGATTCAATGTCAACCACTGGGTTGTCCCGCTCGCTCTTGATGATCATGTTGTGCAAGATCACACACTAATTCACCATCTCACACATCTGAGTTTTCAACCAGGTCAGAGCAGAATACCGGACAACGGCAAACCGAGTTTGGAGCACACCAAATTTCCACTCGACATCCTTCCTGCAAGCCTCTTGGCGCCGAACAAACCAATACTGATTGCCTCCCGGCACAGAGTTGGAGATAGTCTTCACAAATGTTGACCATCTTGGATAGATACCATATGCTAGGTAGTATTCCTTGTTGTATTGGTTGCCATTGATCTGAAAGTTCACCAGAGAAGCATGACCTTCAACAAGCTTTGCAAAGACATGGGAGCACTGCAGGACGTTGATGTCATTGTGAGTTCCTGGCATGCCAAAGAAGGCATGCCAAATCCAGAGATCCTTTGTAGCCAGTGCCTCAAGTACCATACTGCAGACTCCTTTCGCGCCTTGGTACATCTCCTGTCAAGCAAACAGACAGTTCTTCCATGCCCAATGCATGCAGTCGATTCTTCCAAGCATCCTAGAAAATCCTCTTGCTTCATTCTGCGAGAATCCGAGCAGTGTCTTCAGCATTGGGTGATCTTAAGTACTTTTCTCCAAACACTGTCACCACCGCCTTACATAATCTCTTCAAACAACCAGTGGCAGTGGACTCGGCCATGCGCAGATAGTCATCTTTTGTATCGTCTGGAGCATCGTATGCAAACATCCTTATAGCCACTGTGCACTTCTGTATTGAGGAGAAGCTAACTATACCGATGCAATCCTTCTTGCAAATGAAATAGTTGTGGTACTCCGGAGTCATACACAGTGGTGAGGAAGAGCTCCCAGCTCACCCGGAAACGGCGCCGAAACACTGGCTCGCCGTGCAAAGGAGCATTAGCGAAGTAGTCGGTGTAGAGAATGCAGTAGCCCTCCATCCGATGCCTCGGCTTGCTCTTCTGGCAACCATATATATGACGAGCCTCCATGCCGGGGCTGCGTATTCTGTGTGAACAAGCCGACGAGAGCGACGAGGATCATGAGGTGCTCTTCGTCGTCGATGCCTGCCTCGGCTTCCTCGTCCATCAGAGCGGCGAACATCTCCTCGTTGTTGGAGTCCATTGCTAAATAGTCATAATGCCGAACATCTCACGGGCGTGGCGGGCCGGTGGCTGCCTGTGACCTCGCCGGGAAGTGGCAAGTTCGGTCAGAAGGGGGAGGGAAGTGGGCGTGGCTACAACTACTATTTGCAACGGAGGAACGGATGTGTAGCGACGCACGGCGGCGGCGGGCGGAGGGGTGTCGCCGACATCGGCATGGAGGCGAACGGGAAGTGGCGGCCTGCGGCACGTGAGGGGAATCTAGGCGTGAAAAATTTGTTTATCGCTTGACTATGCTGGCCCACAAGCCACTTTTTGTTTCGCCGGAGCCCCCAAGAGCCCTCCGGTGCGCTCGGTTCTGCCTAGGCGTGCCAAGCGAAAATTTGGCCCAACCTGACATTGTTGGCGCGACTAGACGAAAAAGGGCTCCTCGGAGCTATTGGGGAGGGCTGGAGATGCTCTACCGTAACTCTTTTCTCCGTGTCTTATGTAGTTTATGGCCAATTTCTCTCACAAAAAAATCGCCCTGGGACCTAATTTTTCTTGCGAACTGTGCTAACTCTTTTCTACTTACACCGACGCGGGAACGCCCTGTGCTTTCAGCTTACGAGGTTTAGGGAAAGATTGCACGGCAGTGAGTCCGTCACCCTGCAACTGTGCATTAAGAAGACTGAAAGCGCGTAAATGCGTGTGTACGGTATTCACATGGTGGCGTTTGTCCCGACGTGCAATAGACACGCGAGAGCTAGACTAGAAAACAACAGCACCTCCTCACTCTCCTGCTCCTGCCTCCAAACAATCCGCCGCCACCTTCGTCTCGCCATGGCGGCCGCCAGGTTGGAACCCATCGTCTGCCTCCTCCTCTTCCTTCTCGCCGTCGCGCCTCCAGCGCGCGCCTCGACGTCCGTCGTGTTCCAGCTCCAGGGGGACGTCTATCCCACCGGGTACGTACGTACGCGCGCGACCCTCCTCCAACCTTGTCAAATCCATCGGCCCTTTCCTCGCCATTGCCGGGCTCTCTCCGCCTGGATGCAAGGCGTCAAGATTTTTTGTTTGTTTCATATTCGACTCGTGGTCGTCCCCGCGGGCGTTGATCTCCACTCCACCAACATGCGAATTTGGACTTTAGCGCTTGTCTTTCTTGCTGGAGGAATCTGATGACCTAGTATTTTTCATCAGCAATTTTCCTATTAGTACACTGCGGATACATAATGATTTTTTCCTTAGATTCGCGTTTTCTGCATTTGTTCAATCGATGCTTTTGTTATGGTTTCTGTGCAGCCATTACTATGTCACCGTGAACATTGGGGACCCGGCGAAGCCCTACTTCCTGGATGTGGACACCGGCAGCGACCTCACCTGGCTGCAGTGCGACGCTCCCTGCCAAAGCTGCAACAAGGTGCAGTGCGTCTCAATCTTAATATCCTAGTACCAAATTGCTCAGAGTTGCACTGAAACTCCCACCTCCTGGTTTTTGTATGGCTTCAGTTCTAGTGCTTTTATGCAAACAATTTAGATATATACGAGAATGCCACATTGTTCAAGATCCAGGTTCGATTGCCAACTGCAACGTTTACGGGGTCAAGAAAAAAATGGGGGCAAAATGACTAAATTAAACTAGTACTAAATATTTACTGGGTGATTGGGATGAAATGCACAATCAATCTTGACCTGATATCTGGCCCAAGGTCCGCTGCTTAATATTGTCTTTCCGATGGTTACTGCAGGTGCCACACCCGTTCTACAAGCCAACGAAGAACAAGCTTGTCCCGTGTGCAGACTCGCTCTGCACTACACTGCTCAGCTCACAGGGCCCTAGCAAGTGCCCCGCACCGCAGCAATGTGACTACCAAATCAAGTACACGGACACCGCATCTTCTCTCGGCGTGCTCGTCACCGACAGCTTCACCCTAACCCTGCGGAATTCGTCCCGTGTTCGTCACGGCCTCGCCTTTGGGTAATACTGAATTTAGTTCCTGATGTCGTTTTGGTTATGCCACTCTGTTTCAAGCAATGCCTCATCAGTGGCAGCTGAATCTTGTTATTGATGCCTGGTGACTCCACCTTGTGAAGCATTTCCTCTTGATGGTTTGATTCTGTTTGTGTAGCTGATGCCATTCCGGTGACTCCACCTTGTGAAGCATTTCCTTGTTAGGGTTCTAGGATCCAGGAGAGTAATAAGCAGTCGATTCGGGTAGCTAGATAGATCTGATACAGGCTCGGCGTCACGCACGAGCAGAATCACGAACACGCAGGTTCGGAAGAGGAAGGAGAGAGATTAACCCAACAGGGCTCTACGAGTTCATACATCCAACTTGCCTCACTTCTCTGTGTCGATTCCCCTTTTGTGGTCGACGACGCGACGATCTCCAGTGCTGGGCCGACCCTCCAGTTGGGCTGCACGCAAGGCCCGACGCTTCCCGGCCCGTCTCGCAGCCTGTAACGCCCTGGGTAGATGACGTGTCGTGACATCACCCCCTTCTCGATCACCGGCTTGTCCCCAAGCCGGACTGTCCGGGAACGCCTCCACCACGGCATAGAGCTGCTCCCAGGAAGAGCATGAGGACGGCAAGCCTTCCCAGCGCACCTGTATCTGTGGCGTCATTTTCCCTCCTTTGCGGATCATGCGCTCACCAACGATGCTCCCAGGTTGCACTTTCACCTGCATTCGCAACATAGCAATTGGAAGTGTTGTGCTCACCTCGTCAGTAGGCTTCAAACCTTTTTTGAGTTGCGACACATGCACAACCGGGTGTATGCGAGAGGTTGGTGGAAGCTGAAGCTTGTAGGCCACTGGCCCAATGCGTTGCAAGATGAGGTATGGCCCAAAGAATCGGAATCCCAGCTTCTGCGATGTTCTTTTCTCAACGCTCGACTGAACATACGGTTGGAGCCTGAGATAGACATAGTCCCCGACCGCAAATTCTCTTTCGCTGCGTTTCTTGTCAGCTTGGGCCTTCATTCGTTGTTGAGCACGTTCGAGATGTTGCCTGATCAGGGGAACCATGGCAGCCCTCTCCCGCAACCATTCTTCAACGTCAGTATGGCCTGGTAGCGACGCATTCTCTACCGCAAAATGTCTTGGCAATCTACCATACAACACCTCAAATGGTGATTTTCCCAAAGCAGAGTGAAACGTTGAGTTGTACCAGAATTCTGCCTGAGGAATCCATTTAGCCCAGTGCTCTGGTTTGGCATGTACCAAGCATCTCAGATACGTCTCCAAACATTGATTTAGGCGTTCTGTTTGCCCGTCCGTTTGCGGGTGATACGAGGAGCTGAGGTTCAATGTCGTATCTGCCAGCCGGAACAGATTCTGCCAAAAAGTGCTGATGAAGATTTTATCCCGATCTGATATAAGCACTTTTGGCATCCCATGATGCCTGTACACATGATCCATGAATACCTGTGCAATGGTGGCAGCTGTGAATGGATGTTTGATGGGAATGAAATGCCCAAATTTAGTGAACTTATCCACTACCACCAAGATTGCATTGAACTTGTTGGAAGATGGCAGGCCTTCAACAAAGTCCAAACTCACAGTATGCCAAGCAGATGGTGGTATATCGTGTGGTTGCAATCTGCCAGGTAGCCTCACATGCTCACTTTTTGCCTGATTACACACTCTGCACTTAGCCACATAATCCAAGACATCTTTTTTCATTCCTGTCCAAGAGAAAAGTTGTTTCACCTTCTGATATGTTGCAAGAGTGCCAGAGTGCCCGCCCAATCCACTGCTGTGCAAGGCTAACAGGACTGCAGTGTGTGCCTCTTTGTTGTTTCCCAGCCAGACTCTTCCCTTGTGTCGAATGATTCCATCTTGCAGGGAGAAGCCTTGATCATTATGGCCATGTATGCTGAGGTCAACTAACAATTCTTTGGCGCGAGGATCCTGCTGGTATCCTTCAATGACCGTCTCCACCCATCGCGGCTGTACTTCGGAGATAGCATGGACTGTATAAGAGCAAGGTCGTCTAGATAAAGCATCAGCTACTGTGTTGGTGCTGCCCTTCTTGTACACAATGCGGTAGTGCAAACCCATCAACTTGAAGAAAGCTTTCTGTTGGATCTTTGTATTAAATTTGTGATCTCCCAGGTGAATAAGGCTACGATGATCGGTGTGAATCGTGAACTGACGGTGTTGGAGGTATGTTTTCCACCTGTCAATCGCCATCAGAATGGCCAGGCACTCTTTGTCGTAAATGGACAAGGTTTGATTCTTTACTCCCAATGCACGGCTGAGATAAGCCAATGGGTGCCCATGTTGCATGAGCACGGCACCAATCCCAGTCTCACACGCGTCAGTTTCCAATACAAAGTCCTTGGAGAAATCTGGCAAGGCCAGCACAGGGGCTTGTGTGAGGGCAACTTTGATTGCTTTGAATGATGCATCCGCTTCAGGTGTCCAAATAAACGGCACGTTCTTCTTGAGCAAATCTGTCAATGCACGGCAAAGCATGCCAAAGTACTGGATGAATTTCCTGTAGTATCCTGCTAACCCCAGAAATCCTCTTAATTCTTTTAGAGTTTGTGGTCGCGGCCAATTTTGTATTGCCAAGATTTTATCTGGATCCGTTGCAACCCCCCTAGCACTGATAATGTGTCCCAGGTATTCCAGCGATCTCTGTGCAAAGGAACATTTAGATTTCTTCACAAATAGCTGATTCTGAGCCAGTAACTGGAACACGGTACTCAAGTGTTGTGTGTGCTCTGGCAGAGTTTTGCTGTAGATTAGGATGTCGTCTACAAACACAAGCACAAATTTTCGAATGACTGAAGCAAACACTTTGTTCATTGCTGCCTGAAATGTTGCCGGCGCTGCTGTCAATCCAAAAGGCATCACACGGAATTCGTAGTGGCCGCTATGTGTTCGAAATGCAGTCTTGCATTCATCTTCTTCTACTAATCTGATTTGGTGGTAGCCCGATCGCAAATCTAACTTAGTGAAAAATTGGGATCCCGACAGTTCATCCAGCAACTCATCCACCACTGGCATTGGGTAACGGTCCTTAACTGTCACAGCATTGAGATGCCTGTAATCAACACAGAAGCGCCATGTCCCATCCTTTTTTCTCACCAACAATACAGGAGAGGCAAATGGGCTACGGCTTGGCTGAATGATTCCCTGTTTGATCATCTCTTTGATTTGTCTCTCGATTTCATCTTTTTGTTGTGGCGAGTATCTATAGGGTTTCACATTGACCGGTTGGACCCCAGGCAACAGAGTGATGTTGTGATCATAGTCGCGGTGTGGAGGTAAGCCTTTTGGAGTGTTGAAACAGTGAGAATATTGCTGCAGCACCTGTTCAATTTCTGTTGGGATTGTCTCCACTTCACCGTTCTCTGCCACATTCAACTGCACCACATGTTCTAGTGCTCGATCAGCAGCCAAGGTGTGTAGTTCTTCTAATGAAATAGGTGTGCAATTCTGCACCTTGCTAGAAATTCCTTTGAGCACCACACGTGCGCCATTCATCTTGTACCGCAGTGTCTTCTTGGACCAGTCCACCCACATGGGTGGCAAGCTCTCTAACCAATCCATGCCCAGCACCATGTCATATCCAGGCACACTGAACACTTTGAAGGAAGTTGTGAATTGAGTCCCTTGACATGACCATTGTACATCTGGAGTTGCTTGGTTCACTGTCGTTCGGTTCCCGTCAGCCACTGCCACTTGAATGGGTGATATTTGTACAACAGGAAGGGCTAGCTGGTCCACGGTGTCTGCACTCACAAAGCTTCCTGCACTACCAGAATCAATCAAGAGTAGGATTTGTTTCCCATTGCACTCTCCTTGTAATCTGATGCTTTTCTTGGACTGCACTCCAGCCACAGCACACAGGGATATATGGGTCAATGGTTCTTCATCACTTGAAGTGTCCTTGTCAGGCTCACTGTCCAGAGTTGCCACCTGTAGCACTGCCAACAGCTCCTCCACCACATTCAACGGTACTGTCTTGCTACACTTGTGCCCAGGCTGAAATTTATCCCCACATGTGAAACATTCCCCTCTAGCTCTTCTCTGATCTCTGAGAGTTTTGATTCTATCATCCCATTGTGCTTTTGGTTTGGGTTTTTCCTCTGTGAATTTCCCCCCTTCATTGCTTGTAGCTGAGAAAATTCCTTTGCCAGGAAAGCCAGTTCGAGAATAAGATTGCTTGAACTCTGACTTGTACTTGCTGCTTGAATAGCCACGAATTTCTTCCAGCATCTCCTCCTGTTTTTCAGCAAGAATCAACGCAGCATCAACTGTTCTAGGATTGTGTAATCTAATAGCTCTCTGAATATCTTTCTTAAGACCACCAACGAATTTTGTAACAAAAAATGCTTCATCATAATGCTTATTGTAAATCAAAATTTTGTGTCTAATGCCCTCAAATCTATGGTAGTAACTTTCTACAGTATCAGTTTGTTTACACCTCTCTAATGCCTCTAAATGTTTGTGGTGTTTATCTTTGCCAAATTTGGAATGAATGGCTACACAGAGCTCTTCCCAACTATCCACTTCATGCTCAGCCTCATAATTTTGTAACCAGAGAGCTGCATTTCCAGTGAAATGCATAGTAGCAAAGGTCGCCCAAGTTTCACGGTTCACATCATATAAGCTAAAATACTTTTCGCTTGTCTGCTTCCACCACTTTGGGTTGTCACCATCAAATCGTGGGAAATCAGTTTTAGGTGGCCTAGACGATCTACCATGATTGTATCTCGATGCAGAATAGGGAGTGTCACAGTATGCATCAGGGGGATCTCCTAACTCAAAGCGGACAGGGGTATGAGGAGTAACACGCGTACCCTTGTCCAGGGCCGGTGTCTGAGCCCGTGAGGCAGCAGCCACGGTACCCTGGTGTATTGTGTCGTCGCCGTGCCATTCAGGCCTAGTGGTGTTGACGGGAGGTAGTGTAGGGCCTGCCTCCAGCGCCGTCACTCGCGCGCCGACCTCAGTGACCGTCCTCGCGAGCTCCTTCACTGTGGTGTCCACTTGGGGCATCCACACATTCAGGCTCTTGAGTGTGTCGGAGATCAACTGGATGGAGGTCGCCGTTTCTGCCCCTTGCTTGCGCAGCTCCACCAGGTCTGCCTGCAGCTTGTCCATGGTGACGGAGTCGCAAGTTGTCCAGATCGCGTCCGTGGGTGCCAACGCCTGCCGCCTCCTTCGAGATGCGCCTCCAATGGCGCCGAATCCGGGTTCGTCGACACGGGATTTTACCGATTGCAGTGAGATCTGCAACCAACCGTTCGATGACCGCCCGAATTACGCCTCTAGCAGTCTACCGCCACCAACGCCGCCGTGCGAGCTCCTTAGCTAGGCTCCGCCATCACCGCCGCCGCAGGGAGGAGGCTGACCAGAGGGATTTTACAGGAGATCCAAACCCCTGCGCCCCCAATCTACCTGTAACGCCACCGGACGCACCAATTTGTGGACTGGATGTGAACGAATTTTGGGTGTGGAAAAATTGGAAGCACTCGATCTATGGCTCTGATACCATGTGTTAGGGTTCTAGGATCCAGGAGAGTAATAAGCAGTCGATTCGGGTAGCTAGATAGATCTGATACAGGCTCGGCGTCACGCACGAGCAGAATCACGAACACGCAGGTTCGGAAGAGGAAGGAGAGAGATTAACCCAACAGGGCTCTACGAGTTCATACATCCAACTTGCCTCACTTCTCTGTGTCGATTCCCCTTTTGTGGTCGACGACGCGACGATCTCCAGTGCTGGGCCGACCCTCCAGTTGGGCTGCACGCAAGGCCCGACGCTTCCCGGCCCGTCTCGCAGCCTGTAACGCCCTGGGTAGATGACGTGTCGTGACATTCCTCTTTATGGTTTGATTTTGTTTGTGTAGCTGTGGGTATGACCAGCAAGTGGGAAAGAATGGCGCGGCGCAGGCGGCGACTGACGGCTTGCTTGGGCTTGGGAGGGGATCGGTTAGCTTGATCTCTCAGCTCAAGCAGCAAGGGGTCACCAAGAATGTAATTGGGCATTGCCTCAGTAAGAATGGAGGAGGGTTCCTCTACTTTGGGGATGATATCGTGTCCACCTCACGCGCAACGTGGGTTCCCATGGCTCATACCACATCTGGGTATGCACTCTATCCATGATATTTGTTTGCTGTTCATGAAGGGAATAATACTTTAGTTTTAGACCTATACAATTACACTTTCTAATTTTTTTTTCATGCATATGGATTTTCAGCCATTTATTGCTGTCACGAGTAAATCTTGGGTTTGCTCTAGTTCTATGAATTGGTATTTAGCTGAGTTCTTTATCACCAAAGACATGTCATGCATCCATTTGATTGCTGTATTTCTAGTCTTCAAATTACCGTGACCATGTAGAAATAACTAAGCATTTAAGTTACCTTTTTGTGCATAGCAATCACAAGATTTTCACATCAGTTCTACATGAAAAATTATTGATGATGCTTTTGTACAAACAAACATTTCTACTCTGTTTACTGTTTACAGTCTATTACCCACCACGTGGATCGCCGATCGTTTTTGACCGAGGGAATAATCAGATGATGCTCTGTTATATAGTTGATTATAATTGTTATTTCAAATAAACCAAAATGCCAAACAAACACCCTTTTCTTGTTATAATGTCAGAACACACACTGTTTATGGCCTAAGCTGAATTCCATGTATTTGGGATTACGTAATTCACGATTCCGTATGTAGTAAAACAGTTGTAATTTCAGGAATTACTACTCACCTGGCACAGGAACACTGTACTTCGATAAACGTCCTCTAGGTGTGAAGCCAATGGAGGTGGTATTTGATAGCGGTAGCACCTATACCTACTTTGCTGCCCAGCCATACCAAGCGACTGTTGCTGCGGTAGGTTTGAAGAACAACACAACATTCCCGATGTGAATAATTTGAAGAAACAAACAATGAACTGATCAGATGCATGTCTTGCAGCTCAAAGCTAGTCTCAGCAAGTCACTTAAACAAGCGTCAGATCCCAGTCTGCCTCTTTGCTGGAAAGGACAGAAGGTGTTCAAATCTGTATCTGACGTCAAGAAGGACTTCAAGTCACTGTTCTTGAGCTTTGCAAAGAATGCCGTCATGGAGATCGCTCCTGAAAACTATCTCATTGTCACGGTAAGCATTCGATGACCCAACGGATGACTAGTGCCGAATCACAAACTTTTTATTGGAAAAATGAACGCTAAAACATCCTCATTTGTTTATGCCAGAAAAATGGGAATGTGTGCTTGGGCATTCTTGACGGATCGGCCGCTAAACTGACTTTCAGCATAATTGGAGGTACAAAGTCCAGACATACACAATCCACTTTCTGAAGTCAGGATACAGTGCACCTTTGTGTATTAAGTGGATTTGATCTTCTCGTTTGCAGACATCACAATGCAGGATCAGTTAGTAATTTATGACAATGAGAAAGGGCAGCTCGGATGGATCCGTGGATCATGCAGTAGGGGCATTAAGTCGATTATTTCTTCACTGACATGGTATCTGCTCACATCTCAACTATTAGCACATCCATTAAAAGAACTATTGTATCATTATTGATGGAAAGTGCCCTAGATCCCCGAGATTATCAGCACTATCGCAACTGAAGGAGTTCCAGCTATTGCCATCCAAAAAATTTATATTGTAAGTTGCCTGGGAAAAATTTGTGATGGAAGGGGAGAAGCATGAGCATGCCATATTATACAAGGCATATAGGAAGATACTGACGTATATGCTCCATTGCTTCTTCCCGGCCAAAAACGTGTGTGTCCTACTGTTCATCGCAAAAAGAAATGAGATGGATTCCCAGCCAAAAACCTGTAAGCTCGTACTGTTCATCGCAAAAAGGAGTGAGATGGCATTACATGAGGCTCTCAAATTGAAATATAAAAACGTGATACATATATGCTTAGATTGGTTTCAATGTTTCATTGTCTGAAGTCTCCAATTGCTGCTTGATGTGCATAGGGGTTCCATCTTATACTAACCTAAGCAACTTAAGAGCATCTCTAGCAGAAACCGCAAATTGTGGACCTCCAAACAGCGGATACAGTTCAGTGAAAACCTGTGCAGGCTGCTAACACTGTCGCGCAGAACAGACACGGCATTTGGAACTGCAAATTTAAAATTTAAACTTCCCTAGAGTTTCTTCATCGCGTTCTTCATTTACATAGTGATCAAACCGAGCCAACATTGGCCAAAATGAGCTTAATTAGCTCACCGGAGCTTAACTACGCGGTCTTAAGCCAAAACAGACCAAAAATAGCTCACGGAAGCTCGCAGGGTGCGACCGCGCCTTCGCCGGAGTGCGTTCACTCCTCGTCGACGTAGATGGCGACGGATTTGCCGCGCTCGCGCGCCTTGGCGGCCTCCCGCTCGCGGTGGAGGCGGTTCTGCTCGAGGCCCCGCTCGAGCATCAACTGGTCGATGTCGACCTCACGGCGGCGGCGCCTGCCGTCTTGTTCGACCCTCTCCTCGGAGCGCGCCACCATCGCGCCGGTCACCGCGGCGAGGACCTCGTAGGGGACGAAGTCCTCGCGGGTCACCGAGCCCTCGAAGGCGTCCGGATCGTAGATCTCGAAGTCGTCCTCGTCCACGGTGACCTCGCGGGCCGGCACCGGAGTGTACGGCGACGACGCCGTGGTGGAGATGGTCCGGGTGCCGGAGGAGCTCCCCTCCTCGAACTCCGGTGGTGGCGAAACAGGAGGCGCGGGGGCCGGCACGAGACCATGGAGGATGTCGAACTCCACGGCCAGCCGGAGCAGCGACTTCGACACTGGGAGCCCACTCCCGTCTACTTATGGGAGACCGCTTCCGCGCGGCGTAGGCGGCGCCGCTCCTGATGCAGATGCGGAGGAAGGGCGTCCAGCGGCGGTGTACAAGAGACATCGTAGTAGAATTCATAGACGGGGGTGCCATGAGACTACTGATAGAGATGTGGGGGGACGTGATTGTGCTAAGGACAATGACACAGGGTTTTTACCCAGGTTCGGTACGTCGCAGTAATGCGGCGTTCCTACTCCTGCAATCTCACTATTCAGGACTAAAGCCTGTGAATACAAAGTACAATGTGAGGTTCTATTAGCTGCTCGTCAAGGATCAACCTCTCGGCGAGTTAGCCAGTAGCTTCTTGTCTATCTATCATATCTCCCGTCCGGCTTTATATAATAGCCTGGTTAGGGCATACAGAGTAGGAAACCTAGAAGACTACGGTAACTATGAACTTGGAAAGTAAGGAATCCACCTTCTACTCCAAGCCAGATCACATGGGCCGTGATCCGGGTTCTTCTAGAATCCGGCTTCTGTGCGTCAGCTTACAGGGCCGCCCAATGGACCGTAGCCCACTACCATTTGGGCCACCCGGGTAATCCGGCACTTTAGACCGCCATCTGATATACCCCTATTCGGTATATATCCGACAGGCGGAAAATCATGCGGCTAGAGCAGAGAAGTGAGGGGAACGGCGGCGAGGAATTCGGCGGGGCTGCGACGGCGGAAGCGAGGGTTTGGCCCCGCAAACGGGATTCCGGCTATAAATAGCCGCCTCCGTTCTCCGAGGAAACCTTCCGCTCTCACTTCATAGCACCATTACATCGCCCAAGTTCTCGCAGAGCAACTCCCGAGCGCACGAACGCACCCGAGACCTCACCAGAGCAACCGCGCGCCGCCAATCGATGGCATCTCCGAGCTCCTCACCGCCCCGTTCCGTCGCAAAGGACATCGATGAAATCATCGATACGATGGATCCACAACTGGATTCACCGGTGCACGCCTCCGGCGACGAGCCGGCGAAGGCCACTGGCAGTGCGGCGGGCGAGGAAATCCGTCCCACCGCCGCAGATCTTGCGGGGTCCTCTTCCGCGCCTCCTCCGCCGTTCGCGCCCGAGACGGTGGAAGAGAAAATCGCTCTCGTCGGAGACGAGCTCGCGGCCACGGAGGCCACGGCGTCCGCCGCCGCCGGAGCAGAAGACGAGGCGGAAACTGCCGGCAACTGGAGTGCCAGCAGTATTCCGCCATCCCTCCTTCCGACAATGGAGAAGGAGGGGCTCGTGCTGAAAGGGAAATGGCGGATCCCGGAAGACGAGACCGAGCCTGCGCCAAAGGACGGAGAACGCGTCCTCCTTACCTCCCATATTGCGAGGGGTATGGGTTTGCCGCCTTCCGCCTTTTTCCTAGAAGTCCTCAACCATTATGGTGTTCAGCCACATAATCTTCCATCCAACTCCATTCTCTACCTAGCCGGCTTCCAAGCCCTTTTCGAAAGGTATTTAGGAATAGCACCTAGGCTAGATTTTTGGCAATACTGCTTTAGAGTGAAACGTAACCCCGCAGATGGCGTTCTTCCCATCTGCGGGACTATGTCTTTCACTCTCCGGAGATTTAGGGAAGACTTGTACCCAAAGATAAAAACATCAGAATCCGTCAAATTTTGGACGTGTTCTTTCTTTTATCATCATGACGTCCCGTTTCCCGAGAAAGAAAACGGGGTTCCTCCATTCGTCAGCTCCGCCGCCATTCCTCAAGAGAGTTGGGCTGTTGACGCGGCGCAAACTTTGCCGGAAGACCTGATGAAGATAAAACGGAGTATCGCCAAACTTACTTCTTCTCAGCCTCCCTTAACTGGAACAGATACTGTTCTGTGCTGGTTTGGCCGCCGCATTCAACCTCTCTCTTTCCGCCCCTGGCTCCTCTGTGAATACGAAGGGCCAGAAGACGAAATGAGAGGGACGGAAAAAGCCTACTCCAAAAGGGATTTCAAGAAACGAGTCAACCAATTGGTTGCTACTCGCGATCAATACGAAGAAAGTTTGGAAATTTATCACGAGGAAAACCCGGCTCCCAAGGTATTTTTTCCTTGATTTGGGTTTATCTTGGATTGCTTCTTTTTCCTGTCTTGACCGAGTTTTTTGCCTTCTCCATAGTTCGACGAACTTAAGGGAGCTGATCTTGCATCCGACGCCGAACTCGACGAATTACATGCCAGTTTTTATGGCGGCCGGAAACGTAAGAGGCAAGTGACCCCCGAGGAAGCAATAAATCTTGATGGAATTCCCATCGCCGCATCCGGGTATTTTTTTTGGAGCTCTTTACTTATTATTCCCGTCCGGTTCTTCGAGATATTTACTTCTCGGATGTCTTCCCTTTCAGCTTTGCTCCGGTTCCTTTGAAGACAAAGAAATTGAAGAAACATAGAGCTGCTGCTAGCAAAGGAGAGCCGTTTTCCGCTGCAGTTTCTCCCTCTCTAACTACATTTGGTAGGGAGGAGAAGACCATGAACCCGGACATACGATTTCAGCAGTCCAGCCAGCCTATTGCATCTAACATGGATGCGAGGGAAAGGGCGGAACCAGAGATGGGTGGACATCCACGAGAGTTTGGGGAGGACGAACCTATTCCCACTTTTGACAGGAACTTCCAGGTAAAAGAAGAACCGTTTGATGATCTCGGATATATTCGTCCGGAAGCTAAGAAGTTCTTCGCTCCCGCTCCTCTGATCCGTCCTTGGCCACAAGGCGGGCTAATTTTCCAAAATAACTTCGTATTTTCACCTCGTCAGGTCGTGCAAGACGGCCTTCATCACGTTGGAATTCTTTTTTCTGAATATGTAAGAGACTTCAACGAAACCTTGTCAAGTTTGTAGCAAATGAGCCAGGTAATATCTCTAGCCTCCAAGCAATAAGTCGAAAGCACGCTATCAACTTAATGCTTCTTATCACGCTTGTTCCAACTTAAGCGTCTTGCTTTTATTTCTGTGTTTCAGCAAACCGCTGATACAATAAACTTGGAAATTTTTAACAAGCTTAACATAAAAAATGAGGAGGTTAAAACCCTTCTATCTATTATTGATGTTAAAGAAACAGAGCTGGCATCGTCTCAGCTACAGCTGTCGGAAAAAACAGGTATACTTTAGTTCTCTGAAGTTCCTTGTCCATGATTTTTTCTAAGTATTTTTCCGAGTTTTCTTAACAGAGAATTTTATTTCTTGCTTTCCAGCTGCTTTGGTGAAGGCCAAGCAAATTGCTGAAGATGCCGGCAACGCCGCGAGTCTCCGCCAGGAGAACTTGGACCTTCATAAGGATCTTATGAAGGTTCGGAAAGATCTGGAGGCCAGCGATCTGGCCCTTGGGATTGCTCAATCCAAGGCCTCTCAACAGGCGGACAAGGACAAGGCCACTATCCAAGATTTGGAGAACGCCTTAACCCTGCGCCTGGAGGAAGGCTCCGAGATGGACAAGATTCTCGGTAAGTTATCAACTGTTACCGGATTTTCCATGTCTTAATTCTTTTCTCTGCGTTTTCACTAACCCTTCGGTTATTTGTCTGAAAAAACAGGAGTAACCCAGATCTTACTCGGATTGAAAAAATCCGAGCTGTTGGGAAAGTATTCACCGCGATCAAGGCTGCGGGCATGTTGCTCATCAACAGGTACCTTCCCGCGAAGTCTGGGGAACTCTCGGAAGTTGAAAAACTTCCAGGAGCCATCATAGAGATTGCAGATGCCAAGGAGTCCGCCTTGCGCTCTGCGGCCCGGGGTGGTGCACGCATGGCCTTAGGGCTCATGCGCATGCATTACCCTGGTGCCAAGTCTTGGCGCGTGGCGTCCGGTATCCCTCAAGGATATACGGAAACCCAGCGGGCCACCATCTTTGATGAAATCAAGGGTCACGCCACCAAGATCGTCTCTATGGTGAACATCTCCATCACCTATCCAGAAGAGGATACTCCAGAAGACCCCGAGAATGACAACAGTGAAGAAGACTCGGATGACTGAAGGATTCTCCTTAACCTGGATGGTAGAAATAGGAAATAGGAGCATTACTGCACTTTACAATGTAATTTATATTGTAATGCTTCTATTATTTTGCATGAACAAGTACTCCGCCTTTTGCAGTTAATATTTATGAAATCCTTTGCAAGTTTTCCGGGTTTTATATTCCTTTATCTTCTAAGTTCTCTGGTTTATGTGCCTTAACTGTCCTTAGTGTTTGAAATGGCTTAGTAGTACTTTTAATCTTCATGCCGAGTTACTGGGTAAAACCGATCAGTTTAAACTCGGAAACATGGATCATACTAAAGGCATTTTTACTTTAGCTCCAGTGAACTAACACATAAACAATCAGATAATGCTTAGAGAATAGTAAGGAAGTTTTTGAATGAAACTCAGGCACGCAGGTACAATCCGAGTTTCCTTTAACCTTTAGTAGGCTGAAAATCATTCAGTTTTTAAACTCCGAGCACGCAGGCACAATTCGGGTTAACATTGAGTATTTTATAAGATCATTGGGAAATAGATAAAGTGGAATCATGTTTTGCACTATAATAAACTTGTAAAAAACATGAACATAAGAGTTTCGGCAACTTCATTTCATGATCTCAAAGATGTTTACATAGAACTTGAACTAAGTATAGAAGGGACGTAACTGCTGGATACTCCAGGGCCTCTTTGTCTCTCCTAGCTCAGCATCTATTTTTCTCTTTCTTTTGCGATTCGGCTTGTCAGGATGATCCTCCGTATCCCGAATATCTACAAAGTAGTATGATCCATTTTTCATAGCTTTGCTAATGACGAATGGTCCGTCCCATACTGGGGCCAATTTGTGCTTTCTTTGCTGCACCAATCTTATCACTAGGTCACCTTTTTTAAAAGAACGATGCCTGATTTTCCGACTATGGTAGCGTCGTAAACCTTGCTGGTAAATGGCGGATCTTTGAAGCACAAGCTCTCGTTCCTCTTCTAAGAGATCGACGGCATCCAGTCGTGCTTTTTCGGCATCCGAGTCGTCGAAATCCTGCACTCTTGGGCTATCGTGGATTATGTCCGTTGGAAGGATTGCTTCGGCACCATAAACTAGGAAAAACGGGGTTTGCCCGGTTGACCTGTTTGGTGTTGTTCGAATACTCCAAAGCACAGAAGGTAGCTCTTCTACCCATGCTCCAGCTGCTCTATGAAGAGGAGATTCGAGTCTTGGACGTATTCCTTGTAGGATTGAGCTATTCATTCTTTCAACCTGTCCGTTGGATTGCGGGTGTGCCACAGATGCGAGATCTAGGCGAATTCCCGTTTGTCGGTAATATTTTGCCAACTCTCCAATGGAGAAATTTGTCCCATTGTCGGTTATTATGTTGTGTGGAACGCCATATCTCATGACTACGTCAATGATGAAATTTCTGGCAGTTACACCGTCAAGCTTTTTGATGGGTTTAGCCTCCACCCACTTGGTATATTTGTCCACAGCTACTAGTAGATGTGTGAGTCCACCTCGTGTAGTTTTGAATGGTCCCATCATATCTAGCCCCAGACCGCAAATGGCCATGTAATGGGGATATTTTTGAGTGCTTGGGCTGGCATATTAGTCTGCTTGGCGTAATACTGACATCCTGCACATGTATTTACTATGTGCTCAACGTCTGTCTTGGCTGTTAGCCAGAAAAACCCGACGCGGAATGCTTTTTTGACTATGCTTTTTGATTAAGCATAATGTCCGCAATCTCCGGCGTGGATTTCTTGCAGGATTTCTCGTCCTTCTTCTGATGAAATACATCGCAGAAAAATTCCGGAAGTACTGCGTTTATACAGGCAATTGTTAATTACCGTGTATCCTTTGCATCGACGCTGGATCTGTCTTTGGAAGACTTCATATGCTCCCTCCGGGTACTTCTGATCAACTAAGAAGTTTAGATATGGGATTGTCCAATCCGGGTTAACGAGCATGACTTCAATTGACTCGGAAGCCAGAGGATAATCAACATCTCCACCTTTTATCGATGGTTCGTACAAATGTTGGACGAATACACCCGGTGGTAGGATGTTTACCCTTTCTGATCCCATGCGGGCTAATGCATCCGCGTTCCAATTGATGGAGGGATAATAACCCGGTAGGCCAACTCCAAGGTGTAATCCGGCCCAAAGGACGCTGCGCGAGATCCGGCTGAGGATAAAGGAACTTCTGGAAGGCCCAAGTTTGTAGGCCTGGTAATCCGGATTGTGGGTTACGGTAAGGAAAGCTAGGGTTTTGTATGCAGTGTCCGGGTAGGATTCAGGGTACGCCTTGGATTGCAAGCTAAGGGGTTCGGGTGCTATATAAACCGACCCCTAGGCCTAGTTTAGAGAAGGCTAAGAGTTCTAGCAATATCGCCTGATATCGAATATCCAGTGTAATACGAGAGTTGAGTTATTATCGTGAGATTGGAGACTCGGCGACTTGATTGCCGGCTACCAGATCGAATATCATCATGTTTTCCTCTGAGCTAAAACCTCTCCCAAACGCCCGTGTCGTCTTGCCCCAAGATAAGTTACCCCCGGTAACGTCTGCCGTGATTATCCCATGACAGTTGGCGCCCACCGTGGGGCCTACGTCCAAGGGTGTTTACATCACGGGAGAAGCTCGGAAGAACATGGAGAATCTAGTCATCGGCGAGATCTACACCGACCACGAAGGAGAGAAGATGGTGGACGATTCCGGCTGGGGGCTAGAATCGGATCACCTCGAATCCGGATCTATCATGACAATCGGCCAGATCAGCATCTTCATCGGTATGGTACGTACATCTGGTTTAAAAGGACAATATCATGTGCATACTACAGGAACTTCTAACAGGGACAAAAAGATACGGAAGCAAGCGGTAAACTCGGTTTCCTCGGCTGTCCCGGGATACCTGAGATGGTCAGAGCAAGATGTAACATGGAGCCGAAGAGATCACCCGGAAAGGATAGAACACCCGGGAGTCTTAGCATTGGTAGTGGCACCACAGGTCCATGGTTACGAGTTGAAAAAGGTCCTGATGGATGGTGGGAGCAGTATCAATATTCTGTATTGGGAAACCTTTTTACGCATGGGTCTCAAGGAATCTCAGCTACCGAAAAGTTCAACAATCTTTCATGGGATAGTACCGGGTCACTCAGCGTGCCCCAAGGAAAAAATCGCATTGGAGGTAGCTTTTGGAGAATCAAAGGATAATTATCGAGTTGAGTGGCTCACCTTCGAAGTGATCAAATTGCGCAGTCCTTATCACGCGTTATTCGGAAGGCCGGCTTATGCCAAGTTCATGGCTAGGCCGTGTTATGTGTACCTACAGTTAAAAATACCGGGTCCTAGGCATACCATCACCATACATGGAAGCCGGGATATAGCAGCAGAGTGCGATGAAGGAGATTCAGTAATGGCCGAGCAAGCTTGCAGAAAAGAGGAACTCAAGTACTATCGGTCTCAAGTAGATCCGGATGATAGAACAGCATTGAAAAGGCCGAATACCGAGGACGAGAGAGCAAAATTCAAGGCAGCACAGGATACCAAGATGATAGCTTTTGTTGAAGGTGATCCCACCAAGCAATTTACTATAGGGTCTAACTTGGACAGCGAGCAGGAGAAGGCACTTGTGGAGTTTATTCGCTCGAATGCGGACGTATTCGCCTGGACGCCTAGCGACATGCCAGGTATCCCTACAGAGTTGGCAGAGCACAGTTTGCACGTAGATCCCAAGTCCAGGCCCGTGAAGCAGGGCTTGAGGAAGATGAATGAGGAAAGAAGGAAAGCTATAGGAGAAGAAATTGCTCGGCTGTTGACAGCCGGCTTTATCATGGAAGTATTTCACCCGGATTGGTTAGCAAATCCGGTTCTCGTGATGAAAAAGACCAATGAGTGGAGGATGTGCATCGATTTTACGAGTCTCAACAAGCATTGCCCAAAGGATCCGTTCGCACTACCAAGGATAGATCAGATCATAGACGCAGTAGCTGGAAGTGACCTATTATGCTTTCTGGACGCATACTCCGGGTATCATCAGATTAAGCTTAAGAGGGAGGATTGGGAGAAAACATCATTTATAACCCCTTTTGGGGCCTTTTGCTACAAAACCATGACATTTGGATTGAAGAACGCTGGCGCAACTTATCAACGGTGTATTCAGAAGTGCTTCGAGGACCAAATTGGACGCAACGTCCACGCTTATGTGGATGATGTGGTTATCAAGACTAGGAAGGCGGAGACATTTATCGATGATCTAAAGGAGACGTTCAAGAACTTGAGGAGGTATCAGATGAAGCTTAACCCGACAAAGTGCGTGTTCGGGGTTCCAGCCGGGAAATTACTCGGCTTTATCGTTTCCGAGAGAGGAATTGAGGCAAACCCGGACAAAATCAAAGCTATCCAGAGTCTGAAAAAGCCGGAAAATTTGAAGCATGTTCAAAAGCTCACGGGCTGCGTAGCAGCCTTGAGCCGATTCATATCCAGACTCGGAGAAAAAGCAATACCATTGTACCGACTCTTGAGGAAATCCGATAAATTCGTATGGGATCAAGAGGCGGATGAGGCGTTTGAAGCACTAAAGAAGCAGTTATCTGAAGCACCAGTACTAGCGGCCCCGGGTCCTAAAGAACCTATGTTACTATACGTAGCAGCTGGCCCCCGAGCCGTCAGTGCAGTAGTTGTTGTGGAGCGTAAAGAGGATGGGAAGGTTACCCGGTCCAGAGACCGGTTTATTACGTCAGCGAGGTGTTATCAGAGGCAAAACAGCGCTATCCGCATTGGCAAAAGCTGGTTTTCGGGGTCTTTATGGCCAGCCGGAAACTGAAGCCGTATTTCCAAGAACACCCCATAACAGTGGTTAGTTCAGTACCAATGTCGGATATCATCAGAAACTCGGACGCGACAGGAAGAATAGCCAAATGGGCGATAGAGATGGGGGATTATCACATCAACTACGAGCCCAGGTCAGCAATCAAATCTCAAGCTTTGGTCGATTTCGTTAATGATTGGACACACACAGGCATGACCACCATGGCTCCAAGCTCCGAGTCTTGGATCATGCACTTTGATGGGTCAAAGCAATACGAGGGATCAGGAGCCGGAGTGGTGCTAACATCACCCAAAGGAGACAAATTGAGCTACGTACTACAGATTCACTTTGATTGTTCCAACAACGTGGCCGAATATGAGGCCCTATTGCATGGCTTAAAGGTAGCCAGGGAGATGAACATTAAGAGGATACGATGCTTTGGAGATTCGGACCTTGTGGTACAGCAGGTATCAGGAACTTGGGACAGAAAGGACGCAACTATGGCAGCATACCGCAGAGAGGTTGATAGGGTTGCAGGATGTTTTTCCGGGTATGAGGTGGAGCACATAGACAGAAGAAAGAATGAGGCAGCAGACGCCCTCGCTAGACTCGGCTCGCGCAGAGAGCCGGTTCCACCTAACGTTTTCCTGGATGAATTATGGCGACCATCAGTTAAAACCGAGTCTGAGGAAGAACTGGCAAATCAAGACCCGGATTTGGAGCTCGTGGCCACTGTACGCGCTGTTCCCGAGTGGACAGAACCGTTTTTGGCCTACCTATCACGAGGCGAGTTACCACAGCAGGAGGTGTTAGCAAGGCAAATTTTGAGGCGAGCAAAGGGATATTCTATCATCAATGGGGAGTTATACAAGAGAAGTGCAGCGGGAGTCTTTTTGCGCTGCGTAGCACCAGAAGAAGGCCGACAGATTCTCAAGGAAATCCATGAAGGTGATTGTGGGCATCATGCATCCACAAGATCCCTTGTGGCCAAAGCTTATCGACACGGATTCTTCTGGCTCACGGCTCTAGCAGATGCGGAGCGCTTAGTGGCAAGGTGTGACGGATGTCAAAGGTACGCTCGCCAAACCCACGTGCCGGCTATGGAATTACGGACCATCCCGTTAACTTGGCCGTTCGCTGTCTGGGGTATGGACATGGTTGGTCCCTTTCACATGTCACCTTGCAAGAAGACACATCTTTTAGTGGCTATTGATAAGTTTACCAAGTGGGTTGAGGTTATGCCAGTTACCAATTGTGAAGCAGCTACAGCAGTCAAGTTCCTGAAAAGAATTATCTACCGGTTCGGGTATCCACACAGCATAATTACCGACAATGGAACCAATATGTCCCTTGGCGAGATGGAGAAGTTCTGTGGCAACAATGGAATCCGGCTTGACGTAGCATCAGTGGCTCATCCACAGGCCAATGGACAAGTGGAGAGGGCAAACCAAGAGTTGCTTCGCGGATTAAAACCACGACTGCGAGTCCCTTGTATCAGGGCTGCCGGTGCATGGGTTGAAGAACTACCTTCCGTGGTTTGGGGTATCAACACTACACCTAACAGATCTACTCAGATGACACCGTTCTTCATGGTCTATGGTGCGGAAGCGGTGTTACCGAGTGATATTATTCATGATTCACCCCGAGTATCAGCTTACGTCGAGGTGGAAAACGAGAATACCCGGCAGGACGCCGTAGATATGTTAGAAGAACAAAGGGAACAAGCCCTGGAAAGATCAGCCATATATCAGCAAGATTTACGGAGGTATCATAGCCGGCGCGTGAAAACCCGGGTCTTCCAGGAAGGAGACCTGGTTCTGCGCCTGGTACAGTCAAACGAAGGAAAACACAAGTTATCACCACCATGGGAAGGACCGTTTATCATAAGCCGAATTTGCATAATGGATCATATTACTTGATAGATGCAAGGGAAGAGTCGGCTACAGTTAACGACACCGCTCGCACCACTTCATCTATGCAAGAAAGAGACAGACCATGGAACGTGGCTCAGCTACGTCCCTACTATACTTAGTATAGACCATATTGGCAAGTGGAATTGCACGATGTAACAGGCAGCAGGTTTCAGACGCACTCTTTCCCTACCCAGGGTACCCTCGGGGACTGGATAGGTTTTTAATGAGGCGGCTTGCTGACCTAATTTTTTCATATCAAGTACAGAGGTGGTTATTCTTACGTTCTTCAGTCTCAGTATGTTGCATATATCTTAGGTCTTGGGGGCTGATTGCTTGAATAGCACAGTTACAAACTCAAAGACCCGGCCTTGATGCCTATGAGTTATAAGGGCCGATTACTCGCAAACGAGTACGGCTGCAATCTTATAACCGGACAAAGGAGCCAAATTTTCTTGACTTTTCTTACTTAAGCTCGATGTGACTCGCACTAAAATGGCATGATTTGCTCGCTTACGATTACAATCAGCCATGAAGCCCAATGGGACTTGACTGACCCTGTTTTCGTATAGATGTAACAACATGATATCCATGCGAAAGCCGGCTTATAGTACAAGATAGTCAAAAGGGTCATCTAAACCACAAGTTATGCAGAGTACAGGGCTAATAGCCGGAAACTCAACGATTATTAAGCATAACTTCAAAACCTATGTGAAACGGCTCTGGGTTTTGGGCTTAGCAGCAAACAATTTGTTCTCTTCGAAAGGCCAAGTATCCCAGACTCGGAACTTCGGGTCTTGGGGACTCGGGATTTCGAAAAAGAAAAGTTGCTCCGTTACTAAGGCTCAAAAAACCCAAACATCCGAGTCTTGGGGACTTGGGGACTTAGAAGAAAGTCCACTCGTCAACACCCATGAAACTCGGAAACCGAGTCTCACAAAAGGAACAATAAAGAAAGTCGGATATCAAGGACAAATGGGTTCAAAAGTAGATAAATTTCAAATCATCCAAAAGGCCAGAAGAGGCACAAGGTGTATCAAGAACTTATAGTGCATTACAAGACTTCGGTAAATAATATCAAAGGTGCACAGGCGCACCATTCAAAAATAATTGTTTAAATGGCACATCGGACGACTGACGCATGTGAAGTGGCATCAAGTAGCGGGTATCACTCGGCGTCCTGGGGTGCGGCGTCCGTCTTCGCCTTGCCCTTGCCATCACCTGTGGTAGCAGCAGCACCCGGATCAGCAGTACCAGCTCGCGCAGGAGGAGGAACGGTTGGTGTGGAGGTAGCGGGCGCAGAGTCGGCTTCGGCCTTCTTTTTGGCAGCTTCCTCCCTAAACTTAGCAGCTTCCTCCTTATATCGGGCAAGCATGTCAAAAGGCTTGGGACGATCCGCCTTAATCACCTTGTCATCAGCATCGTAGGCAGGGAGGATAGAGTCGACATCCAATTTGTCAGCAATCAGACTGGCCGGGTGACGAACTTCCTTCTGGATGGCCTTGAAGTTCTTCGGTAAGAACTTAGACCCGTCTTGGTTAAATTCTGGAAACCCGCCTATCAGCTTGGCCGGCTCTAGCTTAGGAAGATAAGCTTTAGCCAGTGCGAGCCCCCGGGTTACCCCAACCCGGCATGAAGAGCGTTTCCAATGCCAAATCCACTCGGGAATGGTGGAGCAGACATCCAGCAGTTTCTTCATGTTACCTGGCCCAACACCCGGCAGTCGCAGTTCATCAAGGATCCATCCGATTCCGGCACAGAGCTGCCGGACAGTATCCTTAATATTCTTCAGCTTGGCAATATCATCTTCATCAGGGATCGTATCATCCGGGCCTGCACAAAACAAGAAAAGCAATGAGTAAGGAGATCCGGCTATTTATTCAAAGGAGAATCCGGGTCTTAATTATTAAAGTTAAGGATTGTACCAGTGGCTGCACGATAGGTATCGGCAATCTGAACAGAAAGTGTCGTCAGCTTGTCCTCTGCTGCGTGAGCCCTCTTTCTATACTTCCTTGTGATCTTTCCGCTCCTCCGAGCTTCAGCTTCAGCTGCTTCGCGTAGAGCCGTCTCCTTCTCAATGCGTTTGGTGGCCTTCGCCAATTTCTTCTCAGATTGGGCCACGAAAGCCTGAGTGGAGGCACAAAGAAGGATTAGTCGGGCATACCACGAAGTTCCAAGCAAATTATTAATAAGTTCACTCGGAACTTGGGGACTAGACAAGGATACAAGCAAGGTTATTCGGACTTACCTCATGTTTTGCTATTAAGGCTTCCAGGATATTTTCTTCATCAGCCCTTAAGGTGTGAAGGGCACTAAGCATTTGGGCGAATGTCATATCTTCGGGGCGAACACCAGAAGGGCCGGCGGATTGGTCGTCTGGCTGACGAACTTTTCCCGATCTTGGGGTCGAGACCCGGACCGTCTGAGTATCCGGGTTAGGGGTATCCGTCCTCGTCTCCAGGACCTCAATCTCCTCATCCACTTCTTCGGATGATTTTGGAGACCCGGCTTCCTGATGAGCCGGGTCATTAAAGGGGTCTTGTTCCTGGCCGTCCTCAGCTTCATCGCCAGCCGCAGCGTTCGCGTCATCAGTCGGCCCCTCCGTCCCCCGGTTCTCTGTGTCCATGTTCTCCGGGTCACTAACGGTGACTTGGGCGCTAAGGAAAAAAGAGAGAAGCAGTTAGTAATAATGGCTGAAAGCTATCAGGTATGAAAGGGTATCGTGTAACGGAGACTTACCCGGCATTCACCGCGTAATCCGGTGGGAGTTCGCTGCTGGAAGCAGATGAAGTCGTCAAGGGGACCGATAGCGGGACCCGGAATTGCCCAGCGCGTGGATGATTGGGGGATGGATGACGCTGAGGAGATTTGGAGGGTTGAGGTGGAGGAATACTGGCCTGGTGGGCTGGGGAGGTGGAGATGCCCGGGTTAAGGGGATCGTCGCCCGGAGAACTCCGGGTCACCCTACGTTTGGCCGGGATAGGATCCTTCAAGTGTGAGAGCGTGACAACTGTTGGTTAAGTCTATGCATGATATCGAAGGAGTAAGGTTCAGAGGATATAGAAGAGAAAGGAACCTTGGACACCACCCCTCTGGCCTTCCTCTTGGCCCCAACTGTTGTTTCTTGGTCAGATTCGGTAGCCTCCGGGTCATCCTCATCCTTTTCATCTTCGTCCTCCAGCCCTGCGAGCCGAGTATGTATCAGTGGGAGAAAGTTGAATGGAGGAGAATAATGCAAGTGAAAATGGCACAAGATCCGGATAAATACCTTCATCATCATCAGCCGGCTCGTCTTCTTCTTCCGGGTCTCGGGAAGAAGGGGAGGTTTCAATTCTCCAGAAAGGATCATCAGCCTGAGACAAAAAGATAAAAGTAAGAATTAGAAGTTGTATCAAGTTGAAGTGCGGAAATAAGTTTGTGAGTATCGGGTCTTACCGCTGGAGCCGGGTTTTCCCGAGTGAACGGGGGTAACCCGGTGATGTTCTTTATCACCTCCAACTTTTCCGTCAAGAAACCCTTGATGGTTTTGTTAGTGTCGCCGGTCGCAAAGCTCTTGGTGGAGTATCGGAGCGCGTCTGTGGTATGCCCCGAATACTCGCACATCAATTTGGTGCGGATGGAATTGGGTTGGATCCGGAAATCAACCCAAGTTTTCACTAAATTGAGCCCAAGAAGACCTTGGGCTGAAAGGACGGCTATCTTAGCTAGTGAAGGTTGGATCGCCTCCCTGTCCGAGTCAGGGGCGAAAGCATTGAAAGACTCGGAAGGCTCGAGGAGGCCCTACGAGTAACCCGGCAGTTTCTTCTCACCGTCAGGGGAGGTGTCGTGGCAGTAAAAGAAGGACAATTGCCAGTGTTTGACATGGGAATTTAGATTGAGGGTTGGCATTGGTGAATTCTTGCGGCGTTGGATGGATACCCCGCCGCAGGCAAGAAGTGCCCCGTCACCGCTTTCGCGGCACGGCTTGCACTGAAAGAGTTCAATAAAGAGAGCCAAACTTGGCGGAGTGCACAAGTATGACTCGGACAGAACTATGAAGTGGGTAATATTCAACATAGAGTTAGGCCCTATGTCGAATACCCGGAGGCCATAATGGCTTAGGACCTCTCGAAAGAAAGGGTGCCCGGAGGACGGAATCCCCGGGTCACGTGCTCTATGAAACAGATTACCTCGTCTTTGGCGGGTGTGGGCCGGGTCTCGTCACCCGGCGCCCTCCAGTGAATGTCCTTCTGAGAGGGGAGAACCCCCAACTCGGCCAGCCCTTCTAGCTTGGCCTTCGTGACCGTGGATCGCCCCCAATTGGCGGATATGGATTGGGTTGTCTTCGCTGGAGCCGGCTGCTTCCCTTGCTTTTTAGGAGCCATGGGGTCGGCCTGTGAAGCGCGAGGAAAAAAGATACAGGAAATGAGACTCGGAAATACTAGGTTACCCGAGTATATACATGGAGTATCAAGGAGATATGCAAAGTAAGAGTTATCCGGGTATCATGCCGCAGAGTGAAAATTACGAGGTATCCGGGTATCAAGTATAATTATAGAAACTACTGGTTACTTACATATTGAGAGGTGTTTGAGGAAGACGGATGATTTCCCATATATCTACTGCAAGCGAAAGAGCCGGAGGAGTAGTATTTTCCGGGTGTCAACGATGTGCGCGGAAAATTGGGATGAAATGGATCTAGATTGGAAAACTTGCGGATGATTCTATGAAGAAATTGATGATTAATAACGGTAGGAGGATGGTGTGTGATCGTCAATCAGGCTGTTGGACGAGCTAGCAAGCATCTAAGCAATCTAATCCGGCGCCACAAGAAAAGCGGCCCGCGGATCGACCTAGATCCAATCTAGAGTGAATTGAAAAATTGCAAGATTGGATTAATGGATACAAGGAACTTACTGAAAGGGATTGAAGTTTAACGCAACGGCGGCTGATGGCGTGATCTGAATACCCCTTTGCAACCCTTGATGAGCAGGATGAGGGCGCGGTGGCGGCGCGGAGCGGCTCGAGGGCGAGCGTAGCCGGCGGCGGTTTGCTCCGGTGGCGAGCTTGGGATTTCTGTGGTGATGTTGCGTGGGCGCGAGAAGTGAGGGAGGGGAAGGAGCTGGAATGAGACGTTGGGGTCTAAGTTATCTGCTAGGCATCTATTTATAAGGTGCGGGCGGATAAACCTATTCCAACGGGTGGAAGCCGGATATTTTGGGGATAACGGTTACCTGCACGGATTTTGCGAGATACGCCGTAAGTAATGAACGAGATATCCGGACAGAGATAAGAAGGAGATCCTCTCCGCGACATCAGGGTTAATTATCGAGTAAAGTTGGTGGGATCTTTAACATTCTTATCAGGGTGTTAACCCGGGAAGATAAGCGAAGACTTGGAGAAAGTCGGGTTACTATATGGCCACCGTGGAGTTAGGGCATCTCCAGTCGTCCCCCCCAGAGCCCCCCCAGGACGCAAATTAGCGCCGTTTTTGGCGAAAAGCGCCGTTTTTCCACCAGTCGACCCCCCCAGGACCTGAAAAAGCGCCGTTTCGGCGGAAATTAGCGCCGCCGCCCCCAGGCGGAACCCAGCCTGTTGGGTTCGGCCTGGGGGGGGCGCCGAGAGGAAAAGCGCGCGTGGGCCAGCGCTGTCGGCGAGGGAGAGCTCTTTTTCCATTTTCTCCCCCCCCCCCCGAATCGTCTTTCCTACTCGCTCGCCCTCGCCGTCGCCGCCCCGCCCCCGCAGCCCACGCAACCACCGTCGCCACCATCGTACGACAGCGAAGAGACAAACCACCGCCGGCTGGTCCACCACGTCGTCGCCGCCGTTCGAGCACGTCTCCGTCGCGGAGGAGGCTGCGCCCCAGTGAGCCGCGTCCACCGCCCGCAAGGTGTTCGACGCTCTGTCCGAGCCATGGACTCCGACTCCGAGGAAATGCTCGCCGAGCTATTCGACGAGGAAGACCAGGCCGCCATCGACGACGAGGATCACCTGGTCGTCCTGAGCTGCCTGGCCGCGTTGCTGGCCCAGGACGCCGCGCCACGCCGCGCTGGATCGAAGCCCGGTCGCCGGAAGAGCAGGCCGAGGCAGCGGTACGAGGGCTACTGCATCCTCTACTCCGACTACTTCGCCGAGGATCCTACCAACGACGAGAAGGTGTTCCGGCGTCGTTTCAGGATGAAACGCACGCTCTTCCTCAAGATCATGCATGCCATCCGGGAGTTCGACACCTACTTCAAGTTGAAGAAGGACTGCACCGGCACGGTAGGGTTTACCTCTATCCAGAAGTGCACGATGGCCATGAGGTTGCTTGCATATGGTGCTCCCGCAGATGCACAAGATGACTACCTGCGCATGAGCGAGTCCACGGCCATCGAGTGCTTGAACAAGTTCTGCCGGGCAGTGGTTGCAGTTTTTGGCCCAATATACCTGCGATCACCCAATGCGCAAGACACTGCTCGTCTCCTCGCAGAGAATGAAGCAAGAGGGTTTCCTGGGATGCTTGGCAGCATCGACTGTATGCACTGGGCATGGAAGAACTGCCCATTTGACTGGCAGGGGATGTACAAGGGAAAGGAAGGAGAGTGCTCTGTGGTTCTCGAGGCCGTGGCTTCGTACGATCTATGGATTTGGCATTCATTCTTTGGTATGCCTGGAAGTCACAACGACATCAATGTCTTGCAGTGCTCGAATGTCTTTGCCGATCTTGTCGAAGGCCATGCCCCCCTGTGAACTATGAGATCAATGGACACCAGTATACAAAGGGATACTATCTTGCAGATGGTATCTACCCCAAGTGGGCAACATTTGTGAAGAGCATCTCCAACCCTATCCCAGGAAGCGCAAAAGCTTGGTTTTCCAAATGCCAGGAGGCTTGCAGGAAGGATGTTGAGAGGGCATTTGGTGCGCTGCAATCTCGATTCGCTGTTGTCCGGTACCCAGCTATGACTTGGTCGAAGTCCAACATGTGGGAGGTGATGCAGTGTTGTGTGATCCTGCACAACATGATCATTGAGATTGAGCGGGATGACCCGGTGCCTGACAGTGAGGCAAACACACCATACTACCGGCAGGGCCCTCTTGCAGATGTTGATCACCAGGTGTCGGCATCATGGGCAGACTTCCTCACCAAGCGACAGGAGATTCGACACGCTGCAACACACCATGCTCTGCAGGATGACCTGGTGCAGCATTTGTGGGCGCGAAAGGGAAATGGCAATGTTGAGGAGGATGACTAGTCTATTTTTTTCCTTTAATTTGTTGAATAATTTATTTGTGTGGCAAAACTCTATTTATTTGTATGTCAAAACTCTATTTATTTGGTGTGCAATTTTTCTATTGCCCAAATTGGGTCGAGTCGCCGCTGGGGGGGGCGGCCTGGGTTCACGACTGGAAACGCGCCCCCCCAGTTCCCAGAATAGCGCCGTTTAGCGCCGCGGCGCAAAAAAAGCAAGGGTTTTCGCGTCCTGGGGGGGCGCAACGGCTGGAGATGCCCTTAGGCCTAGCTATTTATCAAAGCTAATTAACCCGGCCTCCATGGAACTTGTATGTTCGATAATTTTGCAGGGAATAGCGTACGCTTCAAAGGAGGATCCTGTGAAGCCCAAACTATTCTGGGGACTACTGATGGAGGGATAATAACCCGGTAGGCCAAATCCAAGGTGTAATCCGGCCCAAAGGACGCTGCGCGAGATCCGGCTGAGGATAAAGGAACTTCTAGAAGGCCCAAGTTTGTAGGCCTGGTAATTCGGATTGTGGGTTACGGTAAGGAAACCTAGGGTTTTGTATGCAGTGTCCGGGTAGGATTCAGGGTACGCCTTGGATTGCAAGCTAAGGGGTTCGGGTGCTATATAAACCGACCCCTAGGCCTAGTTTAGAGAAGGCTAAGAGTTCTAGCAATATCGCCTGATATCGAATATCCAGTGTAATACGAGAGTTGAGTTATTATCGTGAGATTGGAGACTCGGCGACTTGATTGCCGGCTACCAGATCGAATATCATCATGTTTTCCTCTGAGCTAAACCCTCTCCCAAACGCCTGTGTCGTCTTGCCCCAAGATAAGTTTCCTCCCTTTTAACATGGAGCACTTCGAATCCGAAAAAACAGATAGCAAACTCGTCCACCGTTCTCCGGTATTCGGCCATTATAGGGCTTTTTGCATCCCAAGTTTGGTTGAGCTGGTGTTGTACCAAATCTGAGTCGCCGTAGCACAAAATGCGCTTGACACCTATTTCCTTTGCAATATGCAAGCCATGAAGCAGAGATTCGTATTCTGCCACATTGTTACTGGCGTTGAAGTGTATTTGTAATACATACTCCATTGTGTCTCCTTTAGGGAATTTTAAAACTACACCAGCTCCAGCGCACTCCTTCATCTTGGATCCGTCAAAGTGCATGATCCAGTACTTGGACTGTGGCATTGGTGTTTTTTCCATTGCTTCCGTCCAGTCGGCGACACAATCTGACAGAACCTGGGATTTTATTGCCGTCCTAGGCTGATACTTAATGTCGAATGCTGCTAGCTCGATGCCCCATTTGGCTACTCGGCCAGTCGTCTCCGCATTGTTTATTATATCCCCTAGTGCTGCTTTGCATACCACTGTTATGGAATGTCCTTGGAAGTAATGGCGAAGTTTTCTAGATGCGAAAAATACGCCATATGCCAGCTTTTGATAGTGTGGATACCTTTGTTTGGACTCGGAGAAAACTTCAGTTACATAATATACCGGATGCTGATCTGGTATGCTCTGTTCGTCTTTCTTCCTTTTCACAACAATTACTGCACTAATAACCCGGTTTGTAGCCGTGAGGTACAATATCATAGGTTCTTCGTCTTTTGGGGATGCCAAAATCGGAGTTTTCATCAAAGTTTCCTTCAACCGGGTTAATGCTGTGTCTGCTTCCTCTGTCCACTTGAATTTTTCGGATTTTTTCAACAATTTGTACAGTGGTAAGGCTTTATCCCCCAGCCGGCTAATAAACCTGCTGACGGCTGCAGCGGAACCCGTCAATCTTTGCACATCTTTTACACACGTAGGCTTGGAGATGTTTAAGATTGATTTGATCTTTTATGGGTTTACTTCTATTCCTATGTGAGAAACGATGAAACCCAGAAGTTTTCCTGAGGGAACCCCGAATACTCACTTTGATGGATTTAACTTCATTTTTTTAAGTGCGTAAATTTTCAAAGGTTTCTCGCAAATCCTCAAGGAGCGTGTCTTTTTCCTTGGTTACGACAGCAATGTCGTCCACGTAAACGTGGACATTTTTGCCAATCTGACTATGCAAACACCGTTGCATGCAGCGCTGGTAGGTTGCACCTGCGTTCTTCAGGCCAAATGGCATGGTTATGTAATAATACGTCCCATAAGGGGTTATAAAAGAGGTTTTAATTTGATCTTTCTTTTTCATGCGTATTTGACGATACCCGGAATATGCATCCAAAAAGCATAAAAGCTCAGAGCCTGCAGTGGCATCTATTATTTGATCGATTCGCGGTAACGCGAACCTATCTTTTGGACACAGTTTGTTCAAGCCGGTGTAATCTATACACATCCTCAGGGTAGTAGTATCTTTCTTCGGTACTAATACCGGATTTGCTGACCATTCAGTATGTATAACTTCCTGGATAAAATCTGCTGCTAAAAGCCGGATAATTTCCTTGCCAATAGCCTTCCGTCTTCTTCCGTCAAATCGACGGAGACCTTGTTTGACGGGTTTGGATCCTGGAATCACCTTAAGTTGGTGCTCAGCAAGTTCCCTGGGTACGCCTGGCATGTCCGCTGGACACCAAGCAAAAATATCCCAGTTCTCACGGAGGAACTTGATGAGCTCGCTTTCCTATTTGTCGGTCATCCCAGTTCCCACTACGACAAATTTTGTCGGATCTTTGGGATATAGGATTACCTGTCTTGTGTTCTCGGAAGCCTTGAAGCTATCTGCTGGCTTCCGGCTTTCTTTGCCTGCCGGCATTTCTGTCGGCGATACCTCTTTGGCCAGTTCTTTCAACTCTTCCTTTGCTATGACTTTCTCAGTGCAAAGGGCGTTTTCTTTTTCCAGCTCGTTTGCCAGCTTGAAGTCTCCAGATATGGTGATTACTCCTTCTTTTGGCCCTGGCATCTTCGACTTGTTATAGATATAACATGATCTTGCCATGAATTTTGTGAAAGCTGGACGTCCGAGTATCCGTGATACACGCTTTCGAACGGCACCACTTCGAACGATACTTTTTCTTGACGGAAGTGATCTTTTTCTCCGAAAGTGACATCCAGGGAAATCTCTCGTAGGGATCGTGCTTGTCTGCCAGGAACGATGCCGTGAAAACGTATGTTACTGTGGTTGAGCTGGGTCTCGGAGATTTTTCAGATGCTTCAGTGTATCCAGGTACATTATGTTAATGCTGGATCCTCCATCCATCAGCACTCTTTTTAGCCTAGTGTTCTAGACAATAGGGCTTACAACAAGAGCTTGCGTGCCGGGTTCAGGGATGTTTCCGGGATGATCAGACTGATCCCAGGTGATTGGTGTGTTCGAATACTTCAAGAATTTCGGGGTTGCCGGAACAACCGCGTTTATTTCCCTAAGCGTTCTTTTTGCCACCTTTGCTGAGGGAGTTGCCAGGAAAGTTAGGTTACACTCTCCATCAATTCTCGGAAACTTGGGCTCGCCTTTTCGCTGTTGTTCCTGGATTTTTTCGTCAATGTCCGATTCACTGTCTTCTTTCTCAGCTTCTGACTTTTGCTTGGAAAATTTCCTTTTGGAATTCTTCCCCTTGTTTCCGGATCCTGCAGTGCCTTTCATATGCTTGTTCAACCGGCATTGTGCGTTAGTGTGGGTGGGTTTCCCAAATCTTTTCCCACTCTTCCTTGGTGTAATTGATCGGTTCCACACTGCGTCCTTTCCACCTGTTCCCCTTTTCACTTCCAAAGGCTATGTTAACCTCTTTGGGCTTTTGTGTTGCATCTGGAGTTCCTTTTTTCTCAGGGCGAGGGTTCTTTTTGGCCTATATCAGTGTATCGATATTGCCTCCTCTGGCCCTGATATCGTCCTCGGCTGCAGCATGTTCATTGGCGGTTGTAAGCATAGATCCAAGATCTTTGTGATTTTTGGAACCAACCATGAACGGTACAAGTCCGGGTTTTAGGCCATTGACGAAAGCATGCATTGCTTGAACGTCAGTTACTCCAGAGAAACTATTCTTCATAGACGTCCATCTTGAGATGAAATCCACGTATGGTTCGTCCTCAAATTGGGTACAACGGTTTAGCTGGTTGATGTTGTTCAGGCGTTTGTAGGTTCCCCGGAAATGCTTAGTAAATACTCGAGCCATATCGTCCCAGCTGTCGACAGTTCTGGAAGGTAATCCATTCATCTAGTCTCTGGCTCCATCAAGTAACATTAGGGGAAGAAACTTTACAGCTTCCAAGTCTGTTCCGTTGTTGATCTGTACGGCTGTATAGTAGCATGAGAGCCAAGTATCCGGGTTTGTACTACCGGTATGTTTTTGGTACGTTGGACCAACTTTGGCAAAGCCAGAGTGAAGGGTTATCCTTCGGATCCTATCTGTGAAGCACTTAGGTCCAAAGTATAAATCATGTCTTTCCGCTCTATCAATGTGCGCGGAGTACATGCCGGCTGAATGGACAGAAGGGGATCTGCTTCTTTCTTTTCCATTGTTGCGCGAACGCGCTTTTCCGGGATCCTCTCTATTTCTTCCGAGATCACGCCCCTTTGGATGAGGTGGAGTTCTACTCCTGTGTCTTTCCTTATTCCTGGGGGGTGTCCGAGATCTCTCACGCCTGTGAGGTATATCCTGTCTTCCAGCTTTTTCAGCTGGGCGTCTCGGAGGCGGCATTGCTTTGCCGTCATTCCGGTGCTTTTCTTCCCGATCGTGAGGATTAAGTCCTCCTTTCGGGAGATGGGATCCGGTTCTATATGCTTCATCCTTGTTGTCGGGATTTTTCTTATCTTTTCTCGGATCCGCTTTCTTCTCTTTTGAATTGCTTGAATCTCCAGGTTCTTCCGGTCCAGATGCTCCAGCGGCGCATGTAGCTGTTTTGCATAGGGCGGAGTCGTCGTGCAACTTCCCTGATCGCTCTTGCCCTTGCTGTTGTTGTTGCATACACCCCTTGAAGTTTTTCACCGTTGGAGTACATATTGTTGTTGAGGATGGAGAACGCTGCTTCCGCGTTTTCTGCTGCGGTTTTGTATATTAGTTCGCCTCTGGCATCTTTGCCGTTTACCTGCTTTTGCCAAGATGGGTTGTGAAACCTTTCTTTTGGCGGCAGTACTTCCGGTCTTACGATTCCAGGTAACCTTGTAGGTTTAATGCCAGATCTATTCTTTTTTCTCGTATTACTCGATTTCTTCCTTCATGAGCTTGATGTCATCCGGGGTGTTTTGGAGGTGTTCGCGAGTTCTGAATAGATGCTGCTGTTGCCTCTGGAGAGCTCGTCTCCTGGCTTCTAGCACTTCAGGGGGTTCGTGCAGTCCCACTGGTGTTTGCAATAACTCATGTTCTTCTTGTTCTGTCATTGGCGGAACAAGGATTTCTTTTGTTTTCTTCTCCGCGGGCTTTATTCCGCTTGCATCTCTTACTTCCGGGCTTTCATTGGCTGGATCAGCTGATTTCTTCTTCCGGATTTTGTACTGGAGCTTTTTAGCGGCCTTGTGCTTTTTCTTGGAAGAGGGAGGTTTTTTGTTAGGTTCATCCTCTGTCAATTCTTTGACATCGGGGTATCTTGGAGAAGTTCCTCCGTCTTCTCTCTCTTCCTCTGGCGGAGGAGTTCTAGGGCTTCCCTGACTGTCGGCGTCCGTGTTTTCAGCCGGGTTTGCCATCATTACTTCATGGAATCCCTCCTCAAGAGATTTAACCTTTCTTTCGAAGGCATCCTCGTCTTCGTCTTCGGAATCAAAGTTGTCTGATCCAGTTTCTGACTCTAATCTCGCCACAATGGCGGCTAACACAGAGTCAGCTTCCGAGTTCGTCGCTATGTTGACGGATGTCGGATCTTCCACCTCTGCAGTGGGTTTGCTGTTTTCTGCCTCCTGCACGGGATTGCCTTCATCCGTGTTTTCGGCGATCTCGGATTGCACCATGCCGACAAAGTGTGATTCACTTGTATGTGGGCGATCTGAGCAAAACCCGGTATCGTAGTCATCTTCGACTGGGTATAGGGCGGGTGGGAGAAATCTACGTCCACCGCAAAACCCCATGGCCTCTGCAGTTAATCCGATAAAGATGTTTGCAGATCCAATCGGTAACACGCAGGCACTTACCAGATGATTTTGCGCCGGTATGTAAGATCCGTTGTCGAGGAAGCGTCCAATGTCGTTGTCGAATTCCAGGCTTCCGACAGTTATGGAACTGCCAATTCCACCGAGTATCCGAGATCGAAACTTAATGCCTAATGTCGCCGGCCCCACGGTGGGCGCCAACTGTCGAGACATCGTAGTAGAATTCATAGACGGGGGTGCCATGAGACTACTGATAGAGATGTGGGGGGACGTGATTGTGCTAAGGACAATGACACATGGTTTTTACCCAGGTTTGGTACGTCGCAGTAATGCGGCGTTCCTACTCCTGCAATCTCACTATTCAGGACTAAAGCCTGTGAATACAAAGTACAATGTGAGGTTCTATTAGCTGCTCGTCAAGGATCAACCTCTTGGCGAGTTAGCCAGTAGCTTCTTGTTTATCTATCATATCTCCCGCCCGGCTTTATATAATATCCTGGTTAGGGCATACAGAGTAGGAAACCTAGAAGACTACGGTAACTATTAACTTGGAAAGTAAGGAATCCACCTTTTGCTCCAAGCCAGATCACATGGGCCGTGATCCGGGTTCTTCTAGAATCCGGCTTTTGTGCGTCAGCTTACTGGGCCGCCCAATGGACCGTAGCCCACTACCATTTGGGTCGCCCGGGTAATACGGCACTTTAGACCGCCATCTGATATACCCCTATTCGGTATATATCCGACAGGCGGCAAATAATGCGGCTAGAGCAGAGAAGTTAGGGGAACGGCGGCGAGAAATTCGGCGGGGATGCGACGGCGGAAGCGAGGGTTTTGCCCCGCAAATAGGAGCCCAAACGGCTTTTATGCCTACCCTCCGCGTACATTTGTGGGCCGGGTTACGAATGCGGAGTCTGCTCTGCGCAGCAAACTGGGCCGACCCGCAAACTCACCGGAACTTTGCGGTTTTCGCGTTTTTGTAGTGTCCGCTAGAGATGCTCTAAACAAAGTGCTCAATGATGCCTCATGCGCACATGCACATATGTTTTCTTGATTTTTTTCTCTCTAAAATATGGACGAAAAAGGAACTATCTGCTAGATAAATGTGCACCTATCGAAAGTTGTCGGGAATTACGTCACCAAACCCGGCCGAGATTGTTTGACTTACTTACCTCACTTTTTTCTAACTTTAAGCCATTGACATGTGGGGCCCACTAGGTACGGGACCAACATGTCAGTGACCCAAAGTCAGAATAAAGTCAGGGTGCCTTAGCCGGAGAATCCGCGCCGAGATATAATCACCGGACGACCACATCAAGATTAATTAATCTGTATAGTGACTTTTCTCACTCCGTAAAGAGAGATGGTTAGGGTTTCATTGCTAGAGATCGTGGTGACAATGTTGCTGCAGCGGGAGCCAGAAAACTTGAATGGTATTTAATATTATAATACGTCCAATTTAACTATTTTGGGAAAGCGGATAAATTTTGGTCTATGCTATTAACTGCGTTCCCCTGAGCCCTCATTCGAATGCGAGTTAGCTTGGTTCTCATTTGAATGATGCCACCCACATTTGAAAAAAGAAATTCAATTGCAACCATAGTTCAACTGAAAAAATTTAGTTGCAACCATGATGAAAGTAAAACACTTAATTAAAAATTATAAACTCAGCTGCAACATATAACTAAGAAGAAATCGGTTGCAATCATAGTGCAACTAAAAAGGTCCTGCAACCATGGCGCGGCTGAAAATTTCAGTTGCAACTAGTGTTTAAATCAGCACACAAATCTCCGCATCGACATCCAATGGCTAAAGAATTGATTGGGATCCAAACAAATTCTCGTCTTACCAAGTATTAGCAAAACCATATTAACTATTGAACAATGACAAGAAAACTGGCATTTGCTATACAAAAAAGCATAAAGGACAATGAAACATAATCCAAGATTGTTTTCTTCTCTAACATCTACGAGACTACCACAAACGCCGATTACAAAATAACAAGAGGCACAAACAAAAAGTATACTTCTCCAAGACAAAGACTTCAAGAAGGGACTGCCACACGTATGTCGATGTTGACATGTCAAACTAAAGTTCGAACTTGGAATCGTCACCCCCGAAGAAGAATCTCGAGCCAACACATCCAATAAGGGAAGTGCGAGTGAATCTTCTATTTTCAGGTTGAACCTTAGGGAAGATCTTGCGCATCCTCTATGATTTCTTATGCTTGGATAATAGAGGGGAGGCCAAGAATGTAGATTCCACAGACACATCAGCACATGGCACCTTGTCCTGGCCATCAAACCTGACAGCACATGCGACACTCCTTCTGACAGAAACCTGAGCAGCAACAGACTTAATATGAGAAATTGACTGAGAGAAATAAAATCTCCCCACAACATCAAAAGCAGCCTCCTAATTACGCTTGCAAAAACCAAGACCATTAAAAGAATAGGATGGAATTGCACAAGGAAGCTTAGCAGCCATCAAATCTGGCATGAAAACATTCAGGATCTTCTCCCACTACATAAAAGGGGTCAAGACAAGCCCAAAAGCTGTTCTGGCCATACCAATGTGGAGCACATGGTGTGCATTATCCTGGTTAGGCATCTGAAGATCTTGCAGCTGTGGATCCCGGTCCATTTTCCTCATACTGATAATGCAACCACTGCTTTCACTGCTTTCATACTTCTGCTACTGTTTTCATAATGTTTTCCACACCATACGTTTAACCTCTTTGTGTTCAGCAAAACCAGTGAGATTGACAACCTCAGTGCTTCGTTGGGGGCAAAGTGATTTGATTGTGTTGTGTAGGTTCCACGATGCTGCTGAACCGGTAGTGCACCCTGCCATCTCAGCTGCATCAACCTTGTAAAGTTACTCCTTCCTCCTACTGGTCGATTCAACCTTGGTTTCTTTCTAAGGGAAACTTGCTACTGCGCTCTTCATACCTTCCTCTTGGGGTCTCCCAATGAAGGTGTGCTACACGCGCATCACTATGCCACTAAGATCATAAAATACTCAAGAAGGCAATAACATGATCATCAACGCCCACATACACTTATGTGTCCTACCTGTACAAATCATCTACGCATAGATCCGACTCTGATACCACTGAAGGGTTCGTTGCACAGAAAACAATAGTTTTCCCACATGAGAGATACCTGAAGGGCCAAGATCTAATCTAGGAGATGAAAGCAACGGACATGGAGAAAGTCTTAAGGAGAGCATGCCCTCAAAGACACAAAGCATTACGAGATCGAATCTCGTTGGTGATGTAGTCGAACTCACATCAATCTCAAGATCGCGAAGAAGAGCGCTGCAATCTGGCAGCGCTTTTGCACCCGGTCACACATACAGCTTGATGACGACATCTGTTCCCTTGATCCAGTGGGGCAGCGAAAGTAGAGGATCCAACGAAAACTCCAGCAACACAACGGCTTGGTGTGGTGGAGAAATTAGACGGCCATGGCTTCACAAAGCGAATGACCAAGAGGTGGAGCAGCGGGAGGAGGGAGAGAGATATGACACCAAGTTGTGTGGGTAGAGGGAGGTCTAACCCCTCTTTATACTAGTAGTCGTGCACGTGCACGCACGTCTCTACAATAAATCCATTATAATTTACTCTGCGGTAGAAGTCATACTTTCATACATGTTCAAACCTCTTCCATTTTTTGAAATTTAAAACTCTTTCTCGTGATGCTCCAATCCCCCTTATCAAAGTAAGACCTCTAACACTGGAACCAGCCACCGCCAATCCTAGTGTGTCTTCACAACAGTAATGATAATGAGACGTGTAGTGTTTATTTTTTTCATAATGACCCTTGCATAGTGGAATGAAAGCCTTTTTTATATTTCAGAGAGATACTTAGTGGAAAAACATTTCAAATATTTCAATGAAAACATGGAATCTAGTTGATAATAGGAAAGTGTTTATTGAGTATATACATAATTATGTTACCTTATCTTTCATTGAGTACACACATAATTACCTCAGGCGATTGTCAGTTTGTCACAACAGTGAAGACCTACACAAAAAAGGTTAGCACATTTGATGGCAAGATATACTTCGAGTGCTAGAAATTGCTCCCGAGACCACATGTACACTTCTGCAGTAGTGGTCAATGTAACCGATCCTGCACAATCACTCTAGCTTATGCAACCGCCAGACGATTATAGATACAGGCGTGGGCCTACTGATTAATGTAGAAGTATAATATAGAGAAGTCTCTTATTTCTCCTTCGTATCCTGTGAAAACAAACTCCATTTCATCCAATTGAAGAAAAGTAATATAATTTTAATGTAGCAGATAATTTCAGATATAGGAGAGGACAAGATAATACTTCTGTATGGAGAACCGAGAGCTTGCTACTATAATTTCCTGCAGAACACTTTAAACATAAAGGATAGAGTTCAAAAACTTGGAATAGCACATTTTTGTTGTACTCTACAAGTTGTATAGGATATCCTACACAAATGAATTTCATGTCCCACTGCTCCAGGTTTTCATTTTAGTTTCTATGACACTACTCCATAGAAAGAGCAGATTTCACACTGAACTAAATCTATAAATTTGAGAAGTCAAAATGCCTCAAAAACATGGAATTTGGTCTGTGCAGTCACAAGTCCTGATAATAAAATGCAGCTTAGCTCGATAATTTTCAGATAACCAGATTCAATATATATTGCATGTCTGTCAATAATATTGTCGAGCAGCAGTGCAGATATATGTTCTTGTGTTTTTATTCATGCATGCATTATGGGGAGAGGATTCTGCGTTGGTGCAGTCAACTTCACGACGTCGTCGCCATCATCTGATCATAATGGATCGATCTATTCTCTCCTGCAATTTCAGATACCTACATGCACATATACACGTTCAAAAGCTCAAGTAATTAGGATCGATCACCAGTAAACAAATCACATTGTTGAGCAACCATTACCCTTATAAACTAAGCTATCTGCTGAATCACCAAAAATATCGGCGAACACATATCATGGAGGCGTTTGTGTCCTCAGTGACGTAGACGAAAGGCGACCGAGTCGGCTGCATGCATCATCCCTGGCTGCACAGAGGAAGAGCTGCAACATATTCATAATTCACCGTCCCGGCCATGCGAAGAATCAAAGATTCAACCATAGTTCCCAGTTAAACCAAAAAAAAATATCATCAGAAACAATTGAATGAATATTGGAATTATCAGACCAACAGTTGCTAAATATGATCTGAAATATTTGCAAAGCCGAGATAACCAAAGGTTGGGTATTACCAAGACCTAGAGGAGGCGTGCTAGTGACGGCATGACACACTCTTGGGTAGAAGTAGAATACTCCCGCCACCTCCATGTACCTGTAAATTTCGACCAAGGCTGCACACAATCAGTACATAGCAAGGAATACACAATTTCATACTAATTCAAACTATGTGCACTATCCGATCTGAATCCTATCATCTAAGACCTAGCAGGCATCCCCGATGCTGCCATGCCATCCAACGCTGTCGACCGCTGCCGTAGACAAGTTTCTTATTGCAGTTCTCCAATGATAGGCAGGCTTTGTCTGCCTGCCTAGCACCAACGTCCTGATCGACCCGTACCGTTCCGCGACCACCTTATGGGAGGCAGGGACCATGGCCCATCATATCACCATCCTGCTTGCAGTTTGCAAAAAAAACTAAACAAGACACACACAATCAACGTCCCTGGCCTGTAGCATCTGGAAGAAGATCGCATCAACGTTCTCTCACATCATAGAGGCATACCTACAAACACTATAGGTGCATCAATCGAACTATCATGCCAAATCTTTTATTACCAGTGGAAGTAAGAAGGCAAGTGTGCGCTGGGACAATGGGGAGTAAGAATACCATCGGAGCAGCAGGTGCACGGAATCGTGCATGCCCAGGTTGCCAAGTGCGGCCAGGACAGTTCGAATTGGATGATCCGTCAACTGGTTCGGCAGCTTCGCTGTCCACGGCGGGCTGCCTGTTTGCCGTCGAGAGAAAGCTTCGTGTGGGTATGCCAGTTCGCCAACACCTACGGTGAGGCCGCAGTCGGTGCCAGTCCGCCGGGACCAGGCTCCATGTGGGATTTCCCAGCCGGTTGCTGGGAAAGGAGGTTCCGCGAGGGACGCCGACGCTACTGCTTGCGACACCGCTGGCATGCGCTTGGCGCGTCGATCCTTGGGCGGAGCCTTGGCGGAAGAGGAGAAGCTGGGGGGTCGATTGGAATTTGGAGGAATTACCTACGCCGGTTACATGAGCGAGGGAGTTATTTTTGTTAAGAATGGTTAGCTTTGTAATTAGGCTAAGCAAGCAGTTAGATATTGCGTTGGCCAAACGCTACTTCTGCCGAACAGACGCTTGTAACCGACTTTGTATGCACCCGTTGGGTACCTATATATACCCAACTCAATCATCAAAAAAAAAGTTCATTCTCTCAATTCTTCCATTCACAAACACGTTATCACGCACGTTGTCTCCACCGAGAGCATAGGCCACGGAAAAGAACAGGAAGAAGCAGAGGTAAGTCAAAGACTACCGGCACCGCCAGCGTCTCCATGGCAGCAGTGAAAGCCGGCGCCGTCGGCTTGCCACACCGCGGTTGCCGCGGCCCTCGGCCAGTCTTCCCGCGGGGCGGCCACATACCTCGGCGCGGCTGCTCCCGGCGCTGCAGTCCGAGCCATGGACCAGGACCCGACATGGCGACGACGGCCCACGGCTGCGCCCTCAGCGCCGACTCCCCATGGCGGAGGCGGTCCCGTCTTGCCTTCGGCAGCGGTTCCTAGCGGCACGACTCCTGGCAGTAGGCAGTAGGCCGACACGACGCATGGCAGCACGCGCGGGGGCGCTCCTCCGAGCGTTGTTCCAAGGCACGCCGTCGGTCGAGCCATCGGCTCCTGCAGAGCGGGACTCCGGCGAACGACCGTCTCACCGCGCGGCTACGCCTTCCGGCGCGCACGTGACCGGCACGGCGGTGGTTCTTCGCGAAACGCGGCTCTCTTGCGCGGATCCCGCGTCGAAGACGACGTCCTCCGCGCAGCCGTCTATTTCGGCCTCGTCGCGAAGCACAGCGGTAGTCGAGCCCGCGGCTCTTCCATCCGCGAGGCGCATCATCGGCATCCGATGGCCAGAGCACCGCTCGCGACTGCGCCATTTGGCGCACGCGCGGCAAGCACCAGGCACTGGCCATTCCACGAACGGTGGTGCCGGGCACGCGCAGCAGCGTCGTCCGACGCGCGGCGCAGCCGACGACGCGGCCGCATGGGCACAGACGGCGGCTGCGACCGAGAGCCAGCAACCTCGCTCCTCCTGGCCGAGAAGTCGGACAGCGCGGCGGCTACAGTCCAGTGCGCAACACTGCCACGGCCCTCGGCCTGGATTCCTTCGACGCATCGCGACGCTCCCGGTGCCTCTACTACTCTTTGCGCGACTAAAATCCTTCAACGAAGGCGAGCGACTAAGGAATCGGTCGAAGGAGGAAGCTGATACTGGCTCGCGCGGTGACCCTCGGTCCCGACGGGAGACGCAGGCGCAGCCTGGATGCTCTAGCAGCAGCGATGGTCCTGTGTGTAAAGTTAGCTGAAAGTCTGAAACGAATCGATTGATTCGTACACAGGATCCTTATCTCTTGGATTGTTTACACTTTAGTACTTCAGCTTATGTAATTTATTATATGTTTCAAATGAGCCCTCAGGTTCATGGGACTTTGCATTTTAACCCTCAGATTGTTCATTACCGCAAGATTGAAATATTTGTCATTTTGACAAACTAAAATTATCTCTAAAGTGCTCTTCCAGATATATTTTGCCAAAGTATAACACAAGAGAGTAGGATAAAAATGTCTACTGACATATATATAAGAATATTTTTCTATTCCCGAGAGCATACTCGACAAATATGGAGACTACGTACAATGTGTTAACTTAGAATTTGAGATGCATGATATAAAAGCATCAGCTTAAGTCCTCTAGAACATATTTGATATTTACCTATCTGAATTTTACTATAAAAGTAAAATAAAACCATGCATGACTATTTCATGCTTCCATTATATTGGTAAAGGTAACATAAAAAATGGAGCCTATATCATTGATATGACCATTGCACCTTCAATCTATCAAGATAATAGTACATCATATTGCAATGGTTGACTTTCTCACAAAGTAATATAGGTCCTATATCACGTGGTGATTATCTTCACCACGACTAACCAATGTCACAATACATATCTATGTTTTGGAGGTGAATATAGTATCACCCACCCCTCTGGAAATGAAGTCCAAAACATCGATAGAAATATCATTTAATGTATCAACATTGAATGGATGGCCTATGGTCATTAAGGATTCATATTGACCATTTATGTACTCAGTCTAAGCATTTTTCATTTTTATTTACTATCAAAGTAAAGGAATTGCATGATCATCTCATGTAGGACATGGCTGACATTTTCACACATAAATTCATGAACTCACATTCGATGCGGGTAAATTGGATAAACACTCGTTTCCCTCAACCTCCATCAAGGAGACATATGTTGCATACACAATGTGTATTCACTAATTTATTTTGCTGGACTTCTAATCCATTGCAAATTATAATTCAGCTTGTCTATTAAGTCAACTCCAAGTTGATAATTTGTGATCAGATAGTTGAGAAATAGATCTGATCCAAATCTATAAATCACTTTACATCCTCGCTTGATGATAATGCAATAACATCATCATCTCTATTTCAGAATAAGAATTTCTTCTTATGCAGAATCAACACATACACCCTACGGGTGGTACACCCTATCTTAAAATTCATATTAGTACTAATATACTAAGAATCTCAATGGTCTCGAAAAGAACTACGAGAAATTAACGTAAAGTGGAGGTAAAATGACAAGAAGAATCGCAGGAGACCTACCAAAAGTGATAGTATAACTATAAAGTTTTATCATACGTATAAATGCTCTCAAGCATTTGGTTGGGTTATTCCTCAAATTCATTGATGAATGCGAGTTCAATGGGATAATTTCGAAGCTCACTTCGATAAGTACCATAAAATAATCTAGGTATGGACAGTACTTATAATATTCACCAGAACAAGAACATAAGTCTTTGTCCATAGGAGATATATCCCTTTTTGCAATAATAGTTTGCATGTTGGATAAAATCCTTAAGATATTTCAGAGACCTCGTTTAGTCTCATAACTATCCCCACATGCCTCCAACCTATAAGCATACTACTTCATGCGGTATGTTGTCCATTATATCATGCTCCACTGACATGACATTTGAATGTATGAATAACATTCATACTACTTATTTGTTGCGTAGAAACTAATTTTTCAAATCTTTATAACTTTAAGAGTTTTGGCATGATTGCCAATGTCACCCTAAAATCGAGGTGATACGAAAAATTAGTGACAATTTTGTTGGTCACAACCTAAAAGCTGCAAAATTCTCAAGTCATCAGATTTTCTGTGCACCCAAGTGTCATGAGAAAATTGATATTTAGGACACTCACATCTTAAAATTTAGAAAGTAGCCACTTCAAATATCTTGAACACATCCAAGAATATATATGTGGACTACTCAACCATTTCTGGGACATTTATTCATGGTATCAATAGACATATAAAGATGATCTTATGTGAGTCTCTAATCTCCACAAACCCATGAATTTCTAAATTAATCGCTCAAATTATCAAATCAAGAGCGAATTATCCCAACATATGGGTTAAACCCATTTGAATGACGCTTTCACGGGCATTATGGTTGTTACTAAGTACCTCATGTACATAACCAAAATTGTGCAGCAAAATTCTTTATCAAAAGAATAAAACTAATCATGTGACCACTTTTACAGAATTATAATATGCCAACATCTTGTTGGAAACATGCGGTTTTACACGCCGCAGATCAGATCATAGTAACTACATATCATACTGCTTCCCCTTGCAGTAAGTACGTGGAAATCAAACAAGTATTTCCCATCTGCAATAATTCGGTTATATATCGATATCACCACTCCAGTGTACATGGGCCCTCACATAAATTTGGGATCCATGTGAGGTATAACTATTTATTTATCCGTAAATTATAAATATTTTAAACTCCTATGAGGAGAATTAGTTATTGCCCTTATGCTGATTACATTTAAAATAAGGACATTTTCGGCATTAGGGGGAGATTCGTACCACAAATAATGTCGAGAAATTAGAAATGTCATAGATATTTAGTCCTCATATTCACGTACTTCAAAATTTGAACCTAATGTTCAATCATATATTTGCAACACTTTACAAATCTGCCAAATACATTTACTTATGACAAAGATGTCATGAAATCACATTATGCATGCAAGCAATGTGCCATGCAAAGTGGAAGTACATAATACAACCACTATTCTCCCCAAATGAGAGCAAAAGGGGGAGAATCATGGTCACATGAGGAATGAGTTCTCATATGCATCCGCAGAAATAGAGGAAATTGTATCCTCAAATGGTAAATGTAGTTCAACATCAAGTTGAATAACACATAATGGATGCTCATCATCCAAACCCAACATAAACGTGCACACAATTTGAAGTGTTGGGACATCGAAACACCTTGACTCCATTCTTATGGGAAATCACGAGGAGTTAAAAGATGTAAATATAATTTCCACAAATTCTATTGATTCATCAGAATCATATAACATAAGACTACATATGTCGACATATATTAGTTCTTAAATTGCTTAAACCTTTAGGGCCCTGAACCAAAGTCCATGGCAGAATGCCTAATGCATTTGTATATTGGTTCAACTAGAAGGAAGCAATTAAATAAGAATAGCACTCGCTCAACATATAAGAGAGGTATTTACCACTGTAATACATTCTCCTCGTAACTATCTTCCCTTTTGGGAGACAAATAATGTTTCGATCATAACGAAAACAATGAGGTGGTGAAAAGCGATGTTGGTAGCACTAGGGTTCATGCAGAGACCCGACATCAATTATGATGTAACATACCCTCTTGGTATATGTGGAATTACGTTTCGATATAAATATTATTGGCAGTTACAAATAAACTATCCATACAGTTGATAGACTCGGTGATTACATACTCATATGGATCACCCAATTCATATATCTATATATAAGTCCCTAAGAAGATTTGGAAATCTGAATTAATGAACAAATCACAACATATATTGTGTAAAACATCAAAAGTCACTTCATGACTTAAAATAGTCAAAAAAATGGTGGTACAATCGACTATATGAGTTCCTTATTCAAAAGGATTACTCGGATATGATTGCTTACATGTACTCAACAGCAAAATCCCTCACTGGATTCTACATGACCTATGTATATGTTAGTGATTTTATCATCATAGTCTATACAATACATCAAAGGTTCTTGCAATCATATTGTGATGGAGATTTGGATTAAACCAAATATTAATCAAGTTTACAACTTGAGAATATTCCCTAAGGAATACATATCTATCAGTCTGTGTATATCCATAATATATTACAAAATTAAATGTGTATAGAACATCTGAAATACACATATGGTTATACTATCCCTAATATGGATGCAAATTCATCCATACATAGTATCAATGATGAAATGGTATCGGTACCTCTAGTGCCATATTGAATACCCTCATTGCAATGTATTGCAATTATTTAAAGTGCTGACCCAACTAAATGGTTGATGTACGTAATATCTTTCGATATGTACTAAGCACAAAAGATCTTGATCAATTCCCTCAGGAACATCAAGAATTTACCATTGTGTGATGTACATATATTGGCTATAATTATCTGATCCCGAAAATGCCATATCAATGACTGAATTTAGTGGAATATCCTATTAAGGAAACAATTCAAAAATAGACCTTAATGTCTAGTATTGTTAATCATTTTGGTATAACTACTTTATATGAAGCCTCATAAACTATGTATGGCTTCACAAAATGATTGACTACATTCAAGATTATGTGGTTATGATTCAGCATAATCACCTACCATTATATATCAAGATAACATCACTTGTATTGCTCAAATGCATATGGGTTATATGGGGAACAATATTGCAAAGAAAATTATTGAGATTTGCAAAGTTCAGGGGGAGTAAACTCCCTTATCATAACCCGTCAATGATCATAAGATCATATATATATATTGTACTCTTTTTACCTTGATGAGTTTTCCCCTAATGGTTTCTCATAAATGGTTTTTAATGAGACAATATAAATACAAGTGTTCGGATATGCCATTTTACTTTCTCCTTATATTTTTTTCCATTGGGTTTTAAAGGAGTTTTCTATGGCACATCATATTGCAATCTTTTCACTTTATGAGTTCACTCTCAAGGTTCTCATATAAAGTTCTTAATGAGGCAATATCTTCTCATTATCATATGTCATACTTTCTATTTTCCCCACCGGGGTTTTTAAGTGAAGTATATAAGGCATATTTGTTGGTCTCTAAACTCACCAATGAGATTTTTCCTCTCTAGGTTTTTCTCATATGAGTTATCCATGAGACACTAATCGTTATATATGTTGCATCATTTTCTCCTTATTTCCCGGAGGGTTTTAAAGGAGTTTTACCAACATATCAAATACAACTCTCCTCATATTTTTCCCACAGGGTTTTTGGGGGAGATAATCTAAAGATAAAGAATTTCGAGATGATTGAATCTACAAAGTACATGGTTGTTTACAAGGACCTCATCCTTGATACCCAAAGACACTCTCAAGACTATGCAAGAAGGTTTCTAAAGACTATACAAAATATTTCAAGAAATAGCGTTGTCCAAGGGGGAGTGTTAAGAATGGTTAGCTTTGTAATTAGGCTAAGCAAGCAGTTAGGATATTGCGTTGGCCAAACACTACTTCTGCCGAACAGGCGCTTGTAACCGACTTTGTATGCACCTGTTGGGTACCTATATATACCCAACTCAATCATCAATACATCAGTTCATTCTCTCAATTCTTCCATTCACAAACAATTTTCTTGTTTTACCTCGGGTGCGGACTGCGCGTGCGTTTCGCTCGCTCGGCAGAGCATCGTCCGCCAATTGTATTTGCTAGGTGCACACGAAGTATCAGATTGGTCTTGTGTAGATCGTTGGATCTAACTTAGTTGGACAATCTGATGGTACAAATTAGACTGGTGCACTTAATGGGGTGCATTTAGAAAAGAAAATGTTTGCTCTTTTTATAGTAGTGTAGATAGGAGGGCGAGACAGCCACGAAATTTTGGTGCCTCCACCTCTCCCCTCATCATCTGGGTGGAGTCTCCACTCAACCCACTCATTCTCTCATCAATTCCCACTCAAAATTCCAAGGGTTTTCTTTAATAAATAAATAAAACAATTTCATTTCTTTATTTTAATATATTTTTTAATCCTATTAACAAACATTAACACTTACCCCCTTGAACTATTTTTTAATCAAACATTAACATATACCACCTTGAACTATTTCAATATTCGCCAAAACAATTCCGATGACTATTTCAATATTCCTCGAAACAATTTCGGTGTTGTCCAAACTTTTCTCCGATATTCCGTATCCACTCAATCGCGCCATCAAACTTTAAGTGTGTCACCCTACTACGGTTCGTGAATAATGTAGACATGATCGAGACACCTCTCCGATCAATATTCAACAGCGGGACCTGGAGATTCGTAATGAGTCCTACACATTTAACGATGAATCTAGTGATTATGTGAACCATAAACATCGTAACCAATTACCTTTATCTCGCGATACTTATCCGAGATCCGATCATTGGTATCAACCGTACCTAGTTCAATCTCGTTACCGACAAGTACTCTTTTACTCGTTCTGTGATATGACATCCTTGTGACCTAGTCACGTGCTTGCAAGCGGTGTCGATGTGATATCACCGAGAGGGCTCAGAGTATATGTCTTCGTCAATTGGATGGAAAAATCCCACTCTTGATCCATGAGCCTCAACTAATACTTTCCAAATACCCAACGACACCTTTATAGTCACCATGTTACGGTGTGATGTTTGATAACATCAAAGCACTCTTTCGGTGTTAGTGACTGGCATGATCTCATGGTCTAAGGATTAGAGTTACTTCGTATGTTTGATATAACAATGTAAACTTAATGACTTGATTGCATTGCTATATTCACTTTGGTTCTACGTTCATCACATCATTCTACCAACGACATGATCCCGTTATTAACAACATCCAATGTTCATGATCAGGAAACCTTGATCATCAGTTAATCAACGAGATAGTTAAACGAGAGGCATTACTAGGAACTCTTTTTTGTTTATCAAACACACATGTATCAACGTTTACGGTTAATAAAATTATAGCATGATAAATAAACTATTATCATAAACAAGGAATAAGATAATAACCACTTTATTATTGCCTCTCGGGCATATTCCCTTCAAGTCTATCACTCAAAGAGGAGGTTTCTTCAAGAAAATTTACCTGCTTACCTGTTGGAGCTCTCTCGGTATGCCATTCAGAATAATTTACCATCGTATCATCATGAAGCTTTGCTGCTTCCCCCAAAGTCATGGAAATAAAGGTTCTTCCAGCAGCTGAATCCAGAAGGTTTCTTGACGAAAAATCCAGTCCTGCATAAAAAGTTTGGATGATCATCCAAGTAGTCAGTCCATGAGTAGAGAAATTCCTCACTAAAGATTTCATTCTTTCCCAAGCTTTAGCAACATCCTCATTATCAAGTTGCTTAAAATTCATAATGCTACTTCTTAGAGATATAATATTAGCAGGAGGATAATATTTTCCAATGAAAGCATATTTACATTTAGTCCAAGAATCAATACTATTTTTAGGAAAATATAACAACCATTCTTTATCTCTTCCTCTAAAAGAGAAAGGAAACAATTTCAGTTTAATAATATATCCATCTACATCTTTATATTTTTGCATCTCACATAGTTCAACAAAATTATTAAGATGGGCAACAACATTATCAGTACTAATACCAGAAAATTGCTCTCTCATAACAAGCTTTAAAAGGGCAGGCTTAATTTCATAAAAACCAACCGTAGGAGCAGGTGGAGCAATAGGTGTACTAATAAAATCATTGTTGTTGGTGCTATTAAAGTCACACAACTTAGCGTTCTCAGGGGTACTCAATTTTAGCAAGATTAAAAACAGGATAAAAATAACAACTAGAATAAGAACTGATTTTTTTTTGTATTTTCGATATAGAGAAGCAAACAAGACAAAATAAAATAAACTAAGCAAAACTAAAACAAAGTAAAGAGTTTGGAATTGAGGGACTCCCCTTGCATAAATCCTATTTCTCCCCGGCAACGACGCTAGAAAACTTGTTGATGGCTGACGTTGGTAAACCCCAAGAGAAATGTTATGAAGAGTGCAACGACTAGTTTTCCCTCGGAAAGAAACCAATGTTGAATCGACCAGTAGGAGAAATAAATCACTTTAAGGTTGATGCAACTGATGTTGGCAGGGCGCACTACCGGTTCAGCAGCAACGTGGAACCTACACAACACAATCAAATCACTTTGCCCCCAACGAAGCAGTGAGGTTGTCAATCTCACCGGTTTTGTTGAAAACAAAGAAGTTAAACGTATGGTGTGGAAACCAGTAGGAAAACAATATGAAAGCAGTAGTAGAGTGTGAAAACAGTGATTGTAGTGGTTGTATTATCAGTCTGAGGAAAATGGACGGGGTCCACAGTTCACTAGTGGTGTCTCTCCATAGAAGATAGATAACATGTGTGGTGAACAAATTACAGCTGGGCAATTGATAGATATTTAAGCATGCATGACCTGATGATTACTATGTGATTCATGCGGCATTACAACAAGACTCATAGACCATTATCCAACTGCATCTTTGACTAATGATCCATCCTCAGAATGTCATCCGAGCAAACTTTGGGTATTAAGTTGCAAGCAACAAATAATCGAATTAAGCAAATTGTGTAATGTAAACAATGTAGACATCGTTGTTTTCTCCCTAATGGCAACAACACATCCCCCATTCGTCACATTTCAGTCACTCGAGCACAAATGCAAGGGAGGCATGAATCCACTATCGTGCATAAATACCCCCTCTTGGAGTCACTAGCATCTACTTGGCCAGAGCATCTATTAACAACAGAGAGCGTGCAAGATCATAAATAACATACACATGAAAAGAACATGACAGATTGATAATCACGAGACATATCATTCAATATTCATCGGATCCCAGCAAAAAAACATGTAGCATTACAATAAGATGATCTTGATCATGTAGGGAAGCTCACAAGATCTAAACAAGAGGCATAAAGAGGAGAGAACAACCATCTAGCTAATGCTATGGATCCGTAGTCCAAGGATGAACTACTCACACATCATTCCGGAGGCGGGCATGGTGGTGTAGAGCCCTCCGGTGATGATTTCCCCTCCCGGTACGGTGCTGGGGAGAGCTCCAGAACCCTCCCAAACTAGGGTTGACGATGACGGCAGCCTCAGGTGCTTTTCGTGGAAAAGGCTTATATTTTTAGGTTTTACCTCCCGAGGGGTATAAATAGGCGAAAGGGCAACGTCGGTGGGTGGCCAGGGGGGGGCACACCACCCCTGGGCGCGGCCAGGGTGGCGCCGTCCTATGGTGTGGGGCCCCCGTGCCCCCCTCCGGGTATCCTCCGGACTTCGTGTGCGCGACAAATTTCTTAGACCCTTGGTTTTTGAATCGTCCAATTCCGAGAATATTTCTAGAACAAATTTTCTGAAAATAAAAACATCAAAAACTAAGAACTGGCTCTATGGCATCTTGTCAATAGGTTAGTCCCAAAACATTGATAAAAATGGCATAAAGTGTATAGCAAACATGTAGCATATAGCATGAAAACAACATGGACTATCATAAAGTATGGATTCGTATATGATGTATCAATTACTTATGTGCAACACACAAATGCATTAAGAACATTACATAATTTAAGCAATAATCCTCATCCGTAGACAAGAACACCGTTGTTTTCTCCCTAGTGGCAACAACACATCCTCCACCTGTCATATTTCTGTCACTCGGGCACAGATGTAAAGGAGGCATGCAATTACGTGATCAAGGTAACCGCACACATCAGAGAGTATTGCAAGAACACATTAAAACACTCTAAAGATGAAGCTTATCATATAATGACATGAACAAAATAATCATAATTCCATGGTTCATCGAATCCCAGCAAAGACAACATATAATATTACACTAGATGGATCTGAATCATGTAGGGAAGCTCGTGGGAACATTGTATTGATCATCAAGGTGGATAGAGTACCAACTAGCTACTGCTATGAACCCGTAGTCCATGGGGGAACTACGCACGAAGCATCATGGATGCAGAATGGTCAACGAAGAGGGATCCGGGGGGCACCTCCCTGTCCCGACAGAGTGCCAGAATGAAGACTTCTATCCCCCCGAATCAGGGTTTTTGATGGCAGCGGAGGTGAGACGCGTTTCTAAAAAAATTCTCCGATGTGCGATATTCTTAGGTTAAGAGTGATTATATAGGCGAAGAGGCGCCGAGGCCACGAGGTGACCCCTAGGAGCAGGTGGGGGGTGGGGGGGTAGGCCGCGCTTGCATGTCACGTGGTGTCCCTAGGGCCATCTCCAGGCGCTCTTCTGGCTCCCAGAGTCTTCCGGTGAATAAAATTCCTCAAAAATTTCCAGTTCATTACGAGAATTTTCATTTTTGGCCTTATTCTGCAATGCACAAATAGAATAAACATAAACCGTTACTGGGTACCAGATTAATAAATTAATCCAATAAATGATAGAAACATAGGAAACAATAGGGAAACATGTAGAAAACAAGCACGAACTATAAAAAATTATACATACGTCTGGGACGTATCAGGATGTTGTCGTCTTGTCTCTGTCCTCATCACCGTAATCAGCGAGAGCGGTGTTGTCAAGGGAGTGAGCGGGGGTGGGGGACTATGGCGGGCCTGGTGGCGGAGGAATAGAAGGTGGGGAACACAGGGTAGGAAGCAACCGAGGCCGTGGTGCTCGATCTGGCTGGCCTTAAGGAGGCGGAAAGAACAATAGCAACCATGGGGCGGCAGCCCTAGGGCATCCTAACGAGGGAGACCGAGAGAAGATACGAGTAGCATGTGGGTGGGTCGGACAAAGAAGTTTTGGGTAGTTCTCTTACTCGGATAGACTAATGGGTTAAGCGCGGGGACGAGAGAGATATTTGAGAGAGCAATGGTGTGCGGCAGACCACGACATACCAACGTACGTCGACTGCAATATAATAGTAAAGATGTACACAATGGAGGGAGTCCATCACGTCTGCGATCGAGAACGATTGCCTTGTGCCTGTTGTCCATCTCGTCTCTCCTATTCGCGTTGTCAGGAGAGGGGATGCACATGGGATGATGTCACCTTGTATCCGTCTTCAGCGTCGTAATCGGCTGGAGCGGTGTCGTCAATGGAATGAACGGGGGACTATGGCGGGCCTAGCGGCGACATAATGGAAGATGGTGCACGCAGGGTGGGAAACAACCGAGACCACAGTGCTCGATCTGGCTGGACTTGAGGGGGTGGAGATAACAGTAGCAGCCATGCGGCGGCAGCCCTAGGGCATCCCAACGGGGGGGGGGGGGAGGAGAAGAGACAAGTAGCATGGGGTGGGTCGGACGAAGACGTTGTGGGTAGTTCTCTTACTGGGCCGGAGTAATGGGCTAAGCATTAGGGACGAGAGAGAGATTCAAGCGAGCGATGGTGTGCGGCAACGTCGAACTGCAATATGGTAAAGAGGTACACACTGGCGGCGAGTCCACCACGTCCTCGATCGAGAGCGCCCACCTTCTGCTTGTTGTCCATCTCGTCTCTCCTATTCGTGCTATCAGGAGATAGGATGCACGTGGGGATGATGTCACCTTGTCGGCATCGGTGTTGTCAAGAGAGTGAACGAGGGAGGGGGACTATGGCGGACATGACAATGACGGAATGGAAGATGGTGCACATGGGGTGGGAAATAACCGAGGCCACAGTGCTCGATTTGGCTGGACTTGACTTGAGGGGGCTGAGAGAACAGTAGCAGCCATGAGGCGACCCTAGGGTATCCCAACGGGGAGACCGACAGAAGAGACGAGTAGCAGACTAGCAGCATGCCAGCATTTTTTTTTTTGATTCCATGCAGCATGCCAGCATGGGGTGGTGAACTAAGACGTTTTGGGTAGTTCTGTTACTGGGCCGGGACAATGGGCTAAGCTCGGGGGACGATCTGCAACTTATTACTCCAACCCAGAGGACCCCAGGCCCAAAACTACGGGACAGCGCTCCTGTATTGCCCGGGGCAACCCTAATTGCCCCCGACACCCGTTCATTTCTCCTCTTTCCCCTTGCCCACTCTTCTCCGAACCCCCGAGCTCGACGCCGAAGGCGGCGCGAGGGAGCGGCCAGGCCGGCGGCGCGATGAAGGTCTCCATCCAAACAGTCGAGGGCTCCATCTTTGAGATCGAGGTGGAGCCAACCAGCAAGGTACGCCACCGTACGCCCCTGATCTGTGTAGCTCCGTCCAAATCTGCTTGTTTCTGCGGCGGCTTTAGTCCGTCAGTCTCGTGGTTTGAATCAGATTTTGGATGAGTGGATACTAGGTTTTTTAGCGTCCTAGCAGGCTAGCAGCGTGGGGAACCTTAGGGTAGCGAGATTTGGCTTAGATTGGTGTTAATCTGTAGTTGTTCCGATAACACTGAGTTGTGGAGTAGATTCGTTTTAGGAGGCGCGGTTACCGCATGTCGATTAGGAGATGGCTTCTGTTCGCTGGAGCTGTCATTGAGTTGGATTAGATTCCGATAGCCCATCTGTTTCTGCCACTGTGTGGAGCGACATAAGGCATACGTACGTGTCAAATGCTTGATCTGAGGCCATGAAATGCGGGTTTTAATTGCCTGATGTAGAGTAGGATATAACACTTAACACATATCTGTATTGTTCGCTCGGGCGTAGTTGGTAGTTGGTGAGTGTATTATTGTACACTTCTACCTTGGGGGTGCATGCATGAGCATCTGTATTTAACCAGCCATCTAATTCGGCAACCGTTGTAATGTTAAGAGCTTCTTTCCTGAAAATGTTACATGGATAAACTTGTGAGATGATAATTAGGCAATATTGATCTCAAATCACAGTGTTTAGCTAATTTCATATGATCTATTTGTTTTTTTGTTTTTATGTGTGGCGATGATCTAATTGTTTCCGTCGGTGTGTGATTAACTATGCAGATATGTTCATTTACCTCAGAATATATCTCAAATGTGCATGATAAGTTATTCAACATGTATATGGAATAATTGTTGCCATTCTGGTAACTGGTCAGTAATAATTCCGGTTAGATGGCATGCCTCCAGTGAATTTAACAAATACCTTACAGTCTGTTATGCAATCTTAATACTTATTATCTGTTTTGATGATTTATTCACACAGTTTGTGAAAATGATGTTTTCTTCACACCTGAACCCCGATTCCAATAGTCTCAGTAGTCGATTGTACACACGAGATTGTGTTTGACTAAAATCGTGTTCTGCAGGTTGCTGATGTTAAAAAGCTTATTGAAAGTACACAAGGACAGAACAGCTACCCAGCTGATCAACAGAAGCTCATACATGAAGGGAATGTTCTTGAAAATGACATAACACTTGAAGAGAGTGAAGTTCTTGAGAACAGCTTTATTGTTATATCGTTACGTAAGGTACCATAACTCCTTCCTATAGCTGTGGTAGAGAGCATCAGAGCACTTTATAGTTGTACATGAGAGCTCAACACTTGTTATATTGTACTAGAAAAACGAATTTTTTTTTGTCACCTAACTTGAAATGATGATGAAGATATATGATGCAGTAGCCAACTCTATTCTTCGTTCAAATAAGGATATTATTCTATTAGTTAGAAAAACTACGATCAGCTCATCAGTACTCACTTTCTAAAACAACCGTGTAACTTTGTAGATTCATAAGATCCCCTGGCGCTTGATTAAGCTGCAACAGGATCACAGAAAAAGACAAATTCAGGGAGAACTAATGATGCCATCAGAAATACCAGCAAAATACAAGGATGGCTGGATCTGCCCACCTGTCATGATGGATTTGCATGTAGATGATGATAAAGCAATGCACGGCCTCAACATCTTGCGGAACAGCACTAGCAGAAATATTTTGCATGCAAGGCTGATAATGAATGGTGCATCTCGTAAGGGTGCATCTCGCATTATTTCATGGGTTGAGCCTTTTGCTGGTAACCTGCTAGATTATCTGCTGGCAAAAAATTTAGGGATTTCAGAATACATAGACATTGGATCCAAAATAGTCCTCCCAACTCCTCTTTTGAAATCAGCACTGTGGTATGTTTATGATATTGCTTATTTCAGTTTTTTGTAGAATAATATGAAAAACTTACATTTCCTATTATGATCTCAGCCAGTGTGTTGATGGGATCGAGGATTTGAGGATATCTGGTAATTATCATGGCAACTTTTCTCTTGCTGAAACGTACTATGTGATAGAGAAGATGGCCTGTGCATGTGAAGTAAAACTATGCAATTTCAGAAAGAAAAAAGGTATTTTTCATATTACTTGAAACAAAGTTTATATATTGTGGTTCATTGCACGTTAGCTCATGGATTGTAGGTATCATTGCTGCATTCTTTCCCTTCTCAAACATCGTAACTTATTCATTTCATCAAATCTTAATGTGCACATTCTTTTCCTCTGCAATAGCGGTATCTTCTGCCAGTTTTAGATTTGATTAGCAGGACATAAACTTACGAAAATTGTTGATGATTAGTGTTAACATAGTTAATCTTATCCTTCTTCACAATAGTAATCTTGCTTTTCTGAAACATCTTTCAATTTTCTTTTAGGAGGAACTTATAACAAGTACCTTGCCGAGGATTGGTCTGCCCTTTTGTCTGAATTGAAAAAGATCCTTGCAATAGCTAAATCACTGATACATGAATACCCAAATCTTGATTGCTCACAGCTAGAGGGGCTGATATCTGTAATGGGGAATATAACTATGTAAGTATAGGTTTGCTTAAAAGTTGAAGTCTTCTTCACTACTCCCTCCGTTCGTAATTAGATGACTTGTGTTTGTCTATATATGGATGAATCTAGACATATTTTAATACTAGATACATCCCTATTTAGTCAAACACAAGTCATCTAATTCCGAACGGAGGGAGTATATTTGACTGACACTTCAATTCACTTTTAGGTACAATGTAGAAACAGCTTTTGGATTGATAAAGCGAGAGCCTTTCTTTTGGGGAAAAGAGGAAAGGAAGTCGTTTTTTATCTACGAAATTCCTCTAGCCCTGAGCAGGCCTGATTTCTTTTCGAAAGTCGCAAATGAAAAACGTATTATTTTGCCATGGGATAAGGCAGATTTTCATGGATTACTCGAGTTAATGAACGACTACAAAAGAGCTAATGGACTAGAGGAATATTCTGCCAAGAGCCGAACAGGGCTTGTCAAGTTTGTGAGCGGTCTGTATACCCATGAAGATCAATTGCAGGTGATAGTTTGTGCCATTTACATGTATGTAGTGGCCTGAACAATAAAACTTGCATCTGAGTTTCTTTGATTGCAGACTGTGGTAAAGGTTGATGCAGTCATCAAGGAGGCCTGTCCCGACCTGTGCTATATCCTCTATGCACTTCTCTACATGCCTAACTAAGGTAGATACATATATATCTCTTTGGGCCCAAAGTCGCTGAATGTATATTCGGTGCCGTATGTGGAAGTGCAAGTTGCTGATGGCAATATCATACTGATATAGATTTAAATCTCTTGCTCGAATTCTCCAAAGCTCATGATTACATTCTTGGTGAGGTATTTCATATGCTTCTGTAAAGTGGTTCATTTACAAGTAAATGGAGGTAAATATTGGGGACATTGCATATATGTGTTTGCATACCAGGGCGTCGTCAAATAAACTTTGGAATAGGCGCACACAATCCTATGTAGTCTCTTATTCTTAAGGAAGACCTTCCCAGACTGTCTGCTTAATGCTTATCCCTATAAATGGCCATCTTTGAATGTTATACATGCTGTTAAATATGCTGTGATGATAGGCAATCATTGAACACTACGTAAGCTGATGTTGCAGCAGCATCCACACAAAACATGTTCCCTGGGCCCTGGCCGATCATCATGTTTTAGCTGTAACGTGTAACACAAGTCTAAACCTTCCTTTTTAATATACTCAAAGTAAGCTGTCCAAGTGCGCCATATCTTCGTGCCGCTGTGCGTCATCAAATCTTAGCCCTAGTTATTTACATAATGTATTTTTCAGGAACAATATAACAGACTTAATCTAGTTAAAATACAATTAAATAGCATTATCTTGCTTGTTAATTTACATTTGCTGTATCCTGTTAGTATTCATAATTGTTTTTGCATTTTTTGGAAGTTCTATATCTAGCTGGTTTGTACTCTAAATTTTAAACTATAAGCTATACAAGGAGCAGTCCCATTATAAGCTATATGCATGGTTGGCTATGTTATGTGAATCACCTGCTTATTTGTATACTCCCTCCGTCCAGAATTAAATGTCTAGATACATCCACTTTTGTTAAACATTGTGACATTTAATTCCGTACGGAGGGAGTATATGCAATCCCTTGAAGCAAGTCACTTGACCAGAAATAATAATGTTTATTGTTACATGTGTTTGTGGTAGGTCGGTGGAGGTTTGTGTTCATGGAGGCCTACCAAGACTTCTGTTTGCTGCACTTTCTTCAGGTCTCATGAGATGCTTGTCCAATTAGTCAAACTGTTGACACAAAAAGTATCTTCGCATATGAACTGCAGCCTTTGTCATTGTTATTGGAAATAGTTTGCAACACAATGTTCCGTGAAGCCAAAGTAATTTTATGTCAAGTTACTCCAACCTGCATTCTTCCTCAGACTCGGAATGTGTACTAGCTGAATTAGTCAATGTACGGTCCTAGTATAGTGTCTCTGTATATGTATATATCATTGTTATTAGTAATTATTACTCACTCCCAAATTAGTTGTCATATATTTGCCAAAATATGGATATCTAGGCAAGACAGCTAATATGGGACGGAGGGAGTATTATATACTCCGTATATGGGACTCCACTTCTATAGTCCACTTCTACATATATATAGACGCCGGTCACACCATTCGCAGCCACATGATACGCTTTTAGATCCGAACCCAAGCCCTGATAAAGGTTGTCTTTGCATATGTCTATTTAGCGTGGCTGTGGTGGTAATTCCTCTTTGGGCCAGAGGCCCTAGGGTTTCTTGTCGTATGTTTTCGGCTGCAATCCTCCAGTGCGACAGTGAGAGCTCCGGCAATGACCCAGGGCCTGCTTCCTCCCTTCCCAAGTTGTGTTGCCGGGCGACCATCGTCCCTATGCTCCGCTGTGCTGTACACCGGATGCAATAAGATGGTGTCTTTGCCAGGCCGTGTGATAGTGACGGCGTCACGGCGAGGTAGTCTGCACCTGTGCTTCAGGGTGCAAGTGGGACTGAATGCAGGGGCCCGCTTATGCTCCGCATCAGCCCGCAATAGATAAGTGGGATGCCCGCGAAAGCCCGCAAAACTAATTGCAGTTATGTGGGCGCCCGCTTGTGCCCGCATTCCCAATCATATACGAGAGGGAAACATAGTCTAATCGAACACTATCCAGTCACGTTTGAGCCTTCTTCTCGGCAACGGCGAGCTCCTTGCGCAAGCAAACGCGGAGGCCGGCATGGACGATTCACTACGGTCGTTGAGCCATTGGTCTAGACAGAACCCATCATCGGCGCTCCATATGCTCAGCATGCGTCCATGGCGTATTGGTGGTACATCACACAAACTCACCCTCCAAGCAAGTGCGTCCGGAGAGCGTCAGTGGTGGCGCATAACTTGCGATCGAACTGCACCAGCGGCAACGACCTCATGTTCTCGTGCAACACTGCATGGGTGAGGTGCTCATGGCCATACCTGGACGGCTTGTCGGCGCCGGCCGGCCACCGCGAGAATGGTGGCCGCGAGGGCCAAGACCTCAAGGGTTCTTCCAGAGGTGGATGAAGAGCGTGTTGAGCACGGATATGGACTCACAAGGGCTTCAGGGTTACCAGACCCGGCCGCAACAAACAACGGCGGGCAGACCGGATTCATCGGCACGTAGTCCTGATCCCTGGTCTACTACTCCTTGTGTCCATGCTAGTCATAACCATATATGTATACCCAAGCATCCACAGGTCGGATGAAACTGAAGGAACGGGACCAAAGTTATACAGAGCTGTTATGTGTCCAGAAAGTGCAACAACAATCGAGACTTACTGGGGTTACCTCGCCTCAGGCCGAATCACATCGGCAGACGGGCTCGGACATGGATCATCGGCTCCACAACCCCTCGACTGCGACAACTATGCAGGCATAGCTAAAACTGTATAACGATGAGCTCGAAACCAACAACCGATCAAATCAACACTCTAGACATAGAAGTTGTATTAAACATGTGTTACTAGAGTATAGCTTAGAAGCAGAGTTCACACGACCCAACATTACATCAGACAACGGAAGGCAAAATATGTTGCTAATCAACAAGAACCAAAAAGGCCTAAGAGGCCGCAACATAAGGCGACGTCCCAGCCCATAGATTCCAGGCTGCTACCTGGGAACCCCTAACTACTCGTCGATGTCCACGTCGAAGCACCACCGAACTGAGGAACTCCACCTGAACCAAGTTGAAGCAAACATGAGTACGAGAGGTACTCAACAAGACTTAGTTAACCTATTATATATCTTCTTATTTTCAGAAAGGGTTTTATGACGGCTATTTTGCGTAAAGCAATCTTTTTTTTTTCTAAATCGAGGAAGAATAACACGTCTCATGGAGTATTTTCAAAACAGATGAGAAGACTACTCAACTTCTGAAATCATCATCTTTTCATCCACCAACATCATTTCCCAGCACCTCACATGCTACAAGGATCACCCCTCCCGGCATCTCCGGGGAGGCACCATTCATTCATTGTTTAACAAGTTTTAGCCATTCCGTTTAAGTTATCTATGATCATAGAATCCGTCACCAAGTCGTCTTTAACCGCAGACACGGCTTTTCGAAAAGATTTAACCCTGCAGGGGTGTACAACTTTACCCACACGTACCAACCGATTCTTAGTGCCACCAGGTTGGCACTAGTCCGGGAAGTGCCGGCAGAGGGTGGTCGATTCCCGGCCTTTACCTTGTCGAACCATATCCATGAGTCAACCCAAACAAGGCCACCCCGTCAACAGGGAGTTGGCCACCTCCTGACGGCACCTGTTCTGTGAGTCGGGATCAAGATCCGTGTACGTCCATCACTTGTCCCGGTCACGACCTAGTTTTTTTCCTAAACATTTTCTGACTCACACGCAGATGGAAAGCTCAAACTACGCGGATCATGGATAAGGTTAAACAAGTTAGTTAGCCGGGCGGGGTTCATCGGCCCACGTGTGGCTCTATGCTCAGTCTTGGCTCGAAGGCGAGAACTCGCTCCTAGGGGCATGAACAGGACAAAACGCCACAACCCATTGTGGCCTCACTTCCATGCCGTGATTAGTCAAGTTATCAAAGATCAATCAAAGCATAACCATCTGACATTGTAGATTCACGCATTGACCAGATTCATCAACCGGATGGATCCGATCACAACTAGGCATGGCTAAGCAAGACTCATAGGGTTTAGCGGAGCGCGCACAAACAAACCTATACCTGCTAGGAGCAGTGGATCAGTATATCTAGGTTATACAGTATATAGGAGAACTCTATCTACTGACATCAAATAGTTTGGAACCGAATTGAAAGTACGAGATTCAAATCACTTTGAAATCATATATGAGCAGATAAGAGGTTATGCTTACCTTTGTTATAAGAAAACCAATAGAAATGTCTTCTCGGATAAGTTCTTGACTTGTCGGTTAGGATAAAGTATTCACCATTAGACTGCTGGCCTTCTCTTTGGGGTCACGTTCTACCGAGGGGGAAACAACACCGAAAAGAAGAACAACAATCAAACATGGCATCGATGCAATGCACAATATGTATGCATGAGCAAGTTAATGCACTGAAATAAATCACTAAACATGATCGATGGGTTGTTAGGGTTCGTATGTCGATTACACAATTTTACTGAGATTAGCCCCGAAAAGGACCCCGGAGGGTGTTTCGGGCGATACTGGAAGTGAGTACAATTTTAGTTGCTCAAATGGGTCTGAAAAACATCATAACTAGATTGCATTTGTCATTTTGAGCATTTTGGTATATAACTTTTATTTTTCTAATTTTAGTGATTAAAAACATAATTTTCTATTTTAAAATGATTAAACAACATTAAAATAATATTCATAACTGAAGTTTGTCAAACATGTATGAAAGTGACATATTCAGGTAGATTATATTTTTCTGAACATTTCCATATCTTTATTTTATTTTTCTGGTTAACAGAGATATTGAATTATTAAAAATAATCATTTTTATGGAATTTATTAAACATAGATTTATGATGTCATCATGACGATATCATGATGTCACCTGCTCTGTTCTTCACAGAAGAACCTCCAAATCCGACGATTTCGCGCGGGGTTTTGAAATCAAGCCCCACCACGGGGTGGAGGGGTGCATGGGGATGCAAGGGGTGGCCGCGGCTGACCAAATGGTTGCCGGAGCTCACACCGGCGAGCTGGGGCGCGGCGGCGGACAGAGGATGACGGCGGCGGCGAGTTTCCGAGGGGGAGGGAGAAAGGGGAGGCACTGGGGTGCTCAGAGGTTTACCGCGAGCTCGACGAGCTTGTCGGGAACGCGGGGAGATGCCGAAATCGGCGGCGGCCGTGGCGGAGGTGGGCGACGCGATTCCCGCGTTCCACTTCGTCCCGGCAAACGTGACTCGGTGGAGAGCTAGAGGGGAACCACACGGAGCTTCAGGGACAAACGGAGGGCCTCTAGGTGGTCTGCAGCAGCGGCAATCGCCGAAAATTGACGACGACATTCGGGCTAGGGTTTGGCTTCTCGGGAGGGATACAGAGAGCGAGGCAGAGAGGATGGGGATGTAATAGAGGAAGGCATCATGGACTTCTCCTCGTCGTCGAGCTAGCCAGCAGGAGGTGGCAGGCAGCGTCGGCAGTGCAGCCACGCAACTGCTTGCCTTCTGTCTGAAGGTTGAAGAAAGCCAAAAAGAAAAGGAAAACTACAATAACCCCGTGGAACTTTGGAAAACTACGAAAATGTCCTTTTCTATTTTAAAACAGAACATAAACAGGGTTTTTGAGGGCCTTTTTGCAAACAGAAAATTTGGCAAAAATAATATTTGGAAAGCTTATGAAATTTCCAACAAAACCATGTTTTTCTTTGGTGTATTTGAAATATTTTCCAATACATGATTTTGGAAACCAAATTAAGTACTATTTGTGGTATTTTTCTCAAACCATTTAAATTCATAACTTAAATTGGTTTAAATTTTTTTTTCATGCATGTATGAGATGAACACAACACCACACACTTTTGTTAGCAAAATTGGGATGTTACAAATCTACCCCCTTACAAGAATCTCGTCCCGAGATTCCCGAAGGAGAAGAAAGAAGGAACACCGGTTTTGAACGATCTTTTTGAACCTTACGATTCTTTTCTCGAAGAGGTTGATCCGTAGCATCTTGAAGTATTGAACGGATACACCTAGGTAAGAGGGAAAACTCTTAGGAACTGATCTTCACGAAGATCGAGTATCTCATGGGTAACTCATGACAGGAACGGTCGTAAAGAACTCTTGAGTTAACAAGCATGAAACACATCAAGGTAACGGAGTGAAATAAGAGAAGGTTTCAAGTTTATGGATGATGGTTCTTGAAAGGATTTAGAATATGAGCTTTGCACAAGACTTTAAGTCCTTTTGGAAAAGAAAGGTTGGACAACTTATTGCATCGAGGTTTCTTCAAACAGAAAACCAAGATGGAGAGGATGGTCTTGGATACCACAAAGTAATACCCATGGACGAGGAAGAACATGATACACGCTGGAATCATGCATTCAAGATAAAGGTTTGATACGAAATCAGGTTCACTCTTCGGAATTGACACGGAAGATGAAGGAACTTTCATTCCGTCAAGTTTTGTCGAGATCTTTGTCAAAGATCATTATGTTGCTTCACAACATGAGATAAGTAACCAAAGAATGTTGGAACACCATAACAAAGAAAGAGTTCTTGGTCACACCATAAAGATGAGTAAACAATGAGGATTGGAACACCAGAAGAAAATAGGGAATCTCTTTCCTATTATGGATTTGACGTAGCAATACGTTTACCACATGGTTAAGACCTCATGGCTGAAGTGACTTACAAATTCACACAATGTGTGAGATGAACGGAACTTCAAATACCAACAACTTGAAAAGGAAACTGATCATTGGCGGTTACGAAACACCAGGAGATGTTCTCACGAAGAACTTGTTTCCACTAGAACAAAGGTTTTGGAGGTTCAACGGAGAGATATCGGAAATTTCAACTTCCAAGGTTTCCATGATGTTCTAGATACAGACAGCAGGCTCACGACAAGCCTTCTCTAGGTCATCAAGTGAAAGATGAACTCCGGTTTGGAAAAACGGGGAGGGAAACATGTCAGAATGAGCCACACAAGAATTATCACGGAGAGTGGCTGTTCTTACGGATTCAAAGAGGTATGACATTAGGCCTTCCGGCTAATTAGGTCAACCACGGCATCAAACATGCCGGATTTTGGAAAGATCCCAAGTCAATACCCTTGAGGAAACACCAACCATCGTTGCTGCTTGAAATTCAGCTCTGATTAGTGGAAGGATAACTCAGACTCGGTATGTTTGATCAAAGAGATTTGCACCGTTTACCAACGAGATACATATGCTGGATTCTCAAGATATGGACTGTGATGCCACGCTCAAGAAGATGAGCAGGATTATGGAACTCATGTATTAGCAACTTGTGAAAGATGGTTGCACCTACATGACTTACTTGCAACAGAACACATCGGAGTTCTTGTGAGAAAGATGGTTACCGAGATAACGAAGTTCTTGGACTTCTTCTCTTTCACGAACAATCAGTCAGTGGGTTGGTGTGGATGTGAACTTTTCCAAGAATGGAGGTAACAATCCACCATATCAAGAATAGTCCACAGATACATGACCGACTTGGGATTATTCCCGAAGGAACAAGAAAACTTTACTCGGATCCATGGCGACAACTTTCACCAAAAGCACATGAACCAGAGTAGGTTACTTCGAACATCTAGAACCCAACTTCACGATGACACAAAGATAGTTCTCGAGAGTTTCCAACATTAGTTCCGGTTGTTCAAAATGAACCTCTTGCAACTTGGGGAAAATAGGGATGTCATCGATGGGTTCGACAACACACTTATCAAAACACTCCAAGAAGAGGTATTCATATAACACATGAACAAGGCAACATATTGGTCAGACTAAAGACATGAAGGTGTACTCGGGCGAAACACCATGAGTAGAAACACCATCAAGATAGTCCTTGACTCTGGACTTGATCTGACGATAGCCCAAATCAAATCAAGAGTGGAACGATAGCATGTCCCTTACAAAGATACTATTCTACTTCAGTATGAACAAAACCGGACATCCCATTGCAAAGGAACAAGTTAGGAAGAGCTGTTGTCTTTCAACTCGCCAAGTGGTTGTTTAAGCTCAACCAACTAGTCCAAGATATCCATCACAATTTCTTGGAGAAAGGAGTAATTCAAGTTACCCCTTGCTTAGACATTACGGTCAGGTAACCACCCGGTGATACTTCTAGAAAGACAAACAAAATATCACAACCTACCGTATGTCTCGGAGTTTGGAAGGGATCTTGCCTTTCAGGACAACTGATATGATCTTGAGAGCTTTGGCATGAACCTAACTCCTTGCCAAAGAATGTGCACAAGAATGAACGGATTTGATAACACAATCAACTTTAAGTAGAGACCGGGTGACCAGTAGTGCTAAGAATGATACAGATGTTTCTTAGACTTTTCAAAGAAATAAGAATTGCTAGGAATAGCTGATACACATGTCGATGAACAGACCCATCATTATCAAGCATTCAAGCTTGAAGGAAGGGGGAGTGAAGATGTGTGATAGCATCACTTCACCATTAAGGCCATGGAATTGAACATAGCCTCTTGCTATAAAGGAGTGTGGTACCCTGAGGTAGAACAGAATAGAAGCTAATGAAACTTCTTTAATCTACGAATTACAAAACTTTGACCTGGTCCTAGAGATGAACGAGGTACTGGAGTTTGTTTCTCCTGACATTCCAAGGTGGAATGTTTTGACATAAAACAAGAGCAAATGCATTGGAGGAATCCAATACCATATGTAACTTGGTTTCCAAACAACGGACGAAGTTCGGAAAGCAACCAAAGAGTAGGAACATGCTCTGGAAAATCCTGAGATGATGCACAAGGTCATACTCATTTGTATACCCCATGCTAAGACGAGAGGTATAGCAAAGTCAAGAAAAAGATATGGAATCATAAAGAACACTCTTGTCGTGACCCTTTTGATTCCTAGAGAAAACCTATCGCTATTGGAGCTGAGATTACCTAGCCATCCTGAAGTAGAAGATGTTCCTCAGGATCCAAAGAATCAGAACATGGGTTAAAGGTCAGCATCCTGTACTGATAGCGTGAGCATCGGATAGCTGAGAAACCACACGATTCAACCCACCGCAATTCAGCACATTCCGGGACCTTCGGTTCAAGTACAAGGTTATAAACTTAGAGAAAGGAGTAACTACTATCTTAGTGCCTTGGAGGACACTACGAATAGCAATCACGAGGTATCTTCCAGAAACCATACGTAGCTCCGGAAGTATCTGATCAAAAGACAAGGAATACATTCGAGATGAAAAGGAAATCTCGAGGGTCAGGATTTCAGACTTTAGAACAGGATAATGTGGAATCCACACAACTCTGAGAGACTAGGATGGAAAGAAATCTCCCATTTGAAACGAGAGATAACCGAACATGGAACACACACGACTCTAGAACCTAACACTAGGTCAATTTGGGTAAAAGACGTCCTTGCCAAAGAAGGCACCTAAGTTTTGAATGACTGGAAGAGATAGCAAAACCTTTTAAAATCAAAACAGGTAAGGTGACCCAGAGTTAGAGCGATACCAGATAAGGAGTAAAAATAATCCCAAGAAGGTTTTTCATAATCCATTTGAAGTTTTCAAATAGTTTTCATAAACTCTAGACTCAACATCGACCAAGCAGTAAGGTTTTCCTACAGGCAGTCCTGCTCTGATACCATGACTTGTCAGACCCTGGACCCAAAGATATACAAACTGTCATGTGCTCGTAGCAATGGACTCACAAGGGCTTCAGGGTTACCAGCCCCAGCCGCAACAAACAACGGCAGGCAGACCGGATTCATCGGCACGTAGTCCGGATCCCCGGTCTACTACTCCTTGTGTCCATGCTAGTCATAACCATATATGTATACCCAACCATCCACGGGTCGGATGAAACTGAAGGAACGGGACCAAAGTTATACAGAGCTGCTATGTGTCCAGAAAGTGCAACAACAATCGAGGGTTACTGGGGTTACCTCGTCCCAGGCCGAATCACATCGGCAGGCGGGCTCGGACATGGATCATCGGCTCCACAACCCCTCGACTGCGAAAACTATGCAGGCATAGCCAAAACTGTATAACGATGAGCTCGAAACCAACAACCGATCAAAGCAACACTCTAGACATAGAAGTTGTATTAAACATGTGTTACTAGATTATAGCTTAGAAGCAGAGGTCACACGACCCAACATTACATCAGACAACGGAAGGCAAAATATGTTGCTAATCAACAAGAACCAAAAAGGCCTAAGAGGCCGCAACATAAGGCGACGTCCCAGCCCATAGATTCCAGGCTGCTACCTGGGAACCCGAAACTACTCATCGATGTCCACGTCGAAACACCACCGAACTGAGGAACTCCACCTGAACCAAGTTGAAGCAAACATGAGTACGGGAGGTACTCAACAAGACTTAGTTAACCTATTATATGTCTGCTTCTTTTCAGAAAGGGTTTTATGATGGCTATTTTGCGTAAAGCAATCTTTGTTTTCCAAATCGAGGAAGAATAGCACGTCTCATGGAGTATTTTCAAAACAGATGAGAAGACTACTCAACTTCTGAAATCATCATCTTTTCATCACCAACATCATTTCCCATCACCTCACATGCTACAAGGATCACCCCTCCCGGCATATCCGGGGAGGCACCATTCATTCATTGTTTAACAAGTTTTAGCCATTATGTTTAAGTTATCTATGATCACAGAATCCGTCACCAAGTCGTCTTTAACCGCAGACACGGCTTTTCAAAAAGATTTAACCCTGCAGGGGTGTACAACTTTACCCACATGTACCAACCGACTCTTAGTGCCACCGGGTTGGCACTAGTCTGGGAAGTGCCGGCAGAGGGTGGTCGATTCCCGGCCTTTACCTTGTCGAACCATATCCATGAGTCAACCCAAACAGGGCCCCGTCAACAGGAAGTTGGCCACCTCCTGACGGCACCTCTTCTGTGAGTCGGGATCAAGATCCGTGTATGTCCATCACTTGTCCCGGTCACGATCTAGTTTTTTCCAAAACATTTTCCGCCTCACACGCAGATGGAAAGCTCAAACTACGTGGCTCATGGATAAGGTTAAACAAGTTAGTTATCCGGGCGGGGTTCATCGGCCCACGTGTGGCTCTACGCTCAGTCTTGGCTCGAAGGCGAGAACTCGCTCCTAGGGGCATCAACAGGACAAAACGCCACAACCCATTGTGGCCTCACATCCATGCCGTGATTAGTCAAGTTATCAAAGAGAAATCAAAGCATAACCACCTGACATTGTAGATTCACGCATTGACCAGATTCATCAACCGGATGGATCCGATCACAACTAGGCATGGCTAAGCAAGACTCATAGGGTTTAGCGGAGCGCACACAAACAAACATGTAGCTGCTAGGAGCAGTGGATCAGGATATCTAGGTTATGAAGTATATATGAGAACTCTATCTACTGACATCAAATAGTTTGGAACCGAATGCAAAGTACGAGATTCAAATCATTTTGAAATCATATATGATCAGATAAGAGGTTATACTTGCCTTTGTTATAAGAAAACCAATAGAAATGTCTTCTCGGATAAGTGCTTGACTTGTCAGTTAGGATCAAGTATTCACCATTAGACTCCTAGCCTTCTCTTCGGGGTCACGTTCTACCGAGGGGGAAACAACACCGAAAAGAAGAACAACAATCAAACATGACATCGATGCAATGCGCAATATGTATGCATGAGCAAGTTAATGCACTGAGATAAATCCCTAAACATGATCGATGGGTTGCTAGGGTTCGTATGTCGATTACACAATTTTATTAAGATTAGCCCCGGAAAGGACCCCGGAGGGTGTTTCAGGCGATACTGGAAGTGAGTACAATTTTAGTTGCTCAAATGGGTTTGAAAACATCATAACTAGATTGCATTTCTCATTTTGAGCATTTTGGTACTCCCTCCGTCTACATTTGTAAGGCGCGGAGTGAATCCACGCACATGTTTTGTCACGTTAACACGATTTTGTAGTTTCCTAAAATGCCCCGTGAAGGTCGCTCACTGTCTCACCCTTTCTCGCGTCGCTGTCTGTCTCTGCCTCTCTCTTTCTCCCCTCGTTGTCGCCTCCCTCCCCTGGCCGTCGCCTCGCTTGATTCGATGCCGGCGCCTTCTCCCTCGCCGGCCGTCGACTCTGTCCGCGTCGCGCTCGCCCTCGTCGCCAGCCGTCTCTCTCTCTTGCACCTGTAGCAGCTCCTCGTCCTACCCGGGCTCGACCACGGTTCCTCGAATTAAAAAAGGGATTTTTCCCCCTCCGACGACCGGATCTGCGAGTGCCTCATCCTCTCCGGGCTCGACCGCGAGCGCAGGCCCGGGCACCAGCTGATCCATGGCGTACCGGTCCACCTGTAGCAGCTCCTCGTCCTCTCCCTTGGCACGGGCCTTGTCAACTCGCTCGGAATCGGGAAGCACTCCCCCGACGAGTACGTTGACCGGCGTGTTGACGAGGAGCTCCAGGAGTACTTCGCCTCCACGACGCCCTCGGAGCGCGCTGCGCACGGCGCCGGGCTCGGCGAGGCCATCAGCTTGCCGGATCTAGGCGGACAGGGCTAGCAGCGCGAGCGGCAGGTACGCTACGGGCCAGGCCGGGTTCGCGGCGGAGGGGATCAATGTCTACGGCCTGGCGCAGTGCACGCCCGACCTGACAAGGGCGCAGTGCCGGGGCTGCCTCGCCGAAATCATCGGGCAGATGCCCGCGTCGTTGAGCGGGAGGGTGGGCGGGAGGATCCTTGGGGTGCGCTGCAATTACAGGTACGAGAAGGATATCTTCTTCGCCACCACCGGCGACATGGTGACGCTCACGCCGCTAGTGAGTTCCTCCAGTACAGGTGCGTCTCGATCGACCTTCTTGCTGATTTGCATCTGCATTTCCTACTGAGGACCCCTAGCAGGTTGTGACAAGCTAAATTGAATAGATAGAGGTTGTGACAAGCTAATTTTGGTGTGCAACTCTGATCGATGATGCTATCGACCTGCATATTTCCTGGATGCAGACCTTATAATCAACTTGGAGTAAATTAAAAATGTGATTACTGCTTGCTCTGACTCAACCATTAGCAACTGGTCGTGTAGTTCCTCGTCGTGTAGTTCAATGATTCATGATTCATACTTGCATATCTACTGGTTGTGGTCTGAATTGTACTGTAAAAAAATTCAGTTAAAATGCTTGCTTGTGTTTGTAGTGCAAGCACTACTTGTGGCTGGCTGGCTGGTTGTCGATTTTCATGTGTTGTGCTCACGGTATATCCATCATGTGTTGTGCTCACGGTATATCCATCATGGAGTATCAACAAATAACATTGTTTTAATCGAAAATGTAAATATGCCATCGGTGTTCTGATGCTTTAGCGACGAAATTTATTTTGGTCTTCAATTAAGTGTTGGATCTCTATTCTTGCTTGATTATTTGGATGGTAACATCTTTTGCCAAATGCAGTTGTGGCAGTTCTGTCAATGTGCAGCTTTTTTTGTCTGCACCGAGTTCCTTTAGGACCCTGACAGATTATGTTGTTTTTAAATATAACTCAAATTTTTTTTATGTGAGAATTTTCAAGTTTCAGTGATGTTGATTCACATGCATTTGTAGGTCGATAGCCTGCGAGAGCATGTGGCAAAATGTGGACTAGCAAAAAAGATTGAGCTGGTTATTGTTTCCCCTCTATTGAGGTATAGTTTTGCTTGACCTCCTGATCTTCTTCTAAGCTTTTAATGCTTGCGAAATTATGTTCTCCCAGTGATGGCTTCAGTCAAAATTATTAGACTTGATGCACATCCTTCGCACATAATATTGACCTCTTATGATGGTCAAGCAGATTTTAGATTTGGTTTTTCCTTGTTCGTTAATGGATATCTTTGCTGTCTGCACTATGCAATTTTTGTTACACGTACATGACCTATGTGCATAGAATCTAGCAAAAATAAAATTCAGTTCCAGTTAAACTAAATGTTCTCTGAATGTTCAGTCTACATATAGTACTGCTTCTGCAACATGTTCAGTCTACATATAATACTGCTGTAATTTTGCTTGGTTCTGCTTAAAATTCATGTGCCACTGGAGCATATAATCCCAAGTATAAGCTGGAGTATAGCATAATATATACTCCAATATATAGAAATTATTTCAAGTATAAACTGGAGCATATAATCTCCAAGCATAAGCTGGAGTATAGCATAATCTATAATGTGGCGACAATAAGCTGGAGTAGAATACACAACAACTACACACATAATACACAATGGAAAACATGTCTTACAAACACACTACACACAATACTCAATGCGCATCTTGTCCAAGTATCACCAACAGTAGCTTCAGGTCCAGAGCCCGAAGTAACAAATGCAAATACTAGCAGCTACTTATTATTCCAAATATAGTTACATCATGAGTAATTTTTACGCCTTCTACGGGTGTAATTAAGGTCGATACCTAAATTCTGATCAGCTTCTTGTTCTTCTTGTTCTTCAGGTTCTCCTTGGTTGCCTGTTTCACAAGTTGGTCAACACTTAAAAGATGGCATGAATGTGATACTCGGACAAAAAAGTACTGCTGCAGGTATTATGAGTCCTTTGCCAACTCAATCATGTGTTGTATTCCACCACCAGAGAGAACCAGACTAGCGAGACAAGAAACTTTGCACTAAATATTTTTAGAGTACCTGCATTTTCATCTTCAGGATTGTTTTCTTCTTCAGGTGGAGAGAAATTTAGGTCTGGAACCATTGCGGGCAGGATTACAGAGGAGGAGCACACAGGGACCGTCAACTTGCTCGCCTTCTCCCCTGGTTGTCGGCGAGGAGGAGCACAGGCGACGTGCTGGGCGAGCTGCTGGAGGTTGCCCGACCTCCTGGAGGTTGCCCGACGTGCTGGGCGAGCGCTGGACCGTCAACTTGCTGGCCTTCTCCCCTGGTTGTCGGCGAGGAGGAGCACAGGCGTCGTGCTGGGCGGGCGGCTGGAGGTTGCCCGACCTCCTGGAGGTTGCCCGACCTCCTGGAGGTTGCCCGACGTGCTGGGCGAGCGCTGGACGTGCTGGGCGACCTGGGCGGCAGCGAGGTCCACTTGGGCGAGGGCGAGGAGACCTGGGCGAGGATGTCCCGGGGCGAGGGCGAGGGCGAGGAAGACCTGGGCGAGCTCGGGGACGGCCCGGGGAGGCGGCCTGCACCTGGGCGAGTTGATCTGCAGGGCCAGGAGGTGGGGGCGGCCAGGGGAGGCGGTGGACCTGGGCGAGCTCGGGGACGGCCCGGGGAGGCGGGCTGCACCTGGGCGAGTTGATCTGCAGGGCCAGGAGGTGGGGGCGGCCAGGGGAGGCGACGGACCTGGGCGAGTTGATCCAAAGGGCCAGGAGGTGGGTGCGGCGTGCACCTGGGCAAGATCGAGGATGGCCGGGGAGGCGGCGTGCACCTGGGCGAGTTGATCTGCAGGCTAGGACGTGAGGGCGGCCAGGGGAGGCGGCGTTCACCTGGGTGGCGACGCGGGGAAGAACGGTGCGACGAGGAAGACGATGATCCCGATATGGATTTCAAAATTTGAACCGAACGACTCGGGGGTAGTATTGTAAATAGACTGTTTTTTATCCCTGTCGGAAAATGGCTTCCGCGCCTTACAAAAACGAACGGAGGGAGTATATAACTTTTAATTTTCTAATTTTAGTGATTAAAAACTTATTTTTCTATTTTAAAATGATTAAACAACATTAAAATAATGTTCATAACTGAAGTTTGTCAAACTTGTATGAAAGTGACATATTCAGGCAGATTATATTTTTCTGAACATTTCCATATCTTTATTTTATTTTTCTGGTTAACAGATTAAAAGATATTGAATTATTAAAAATAATCATTTTTCTGGAATTTATTAAACAGAGAGTTACGACGTCATTGTGACGATATCATGATGTCACATGCTCTGTTCTTCACAGAAGAACCTCCAAATCCGACGATTTGGCGCGAGGTTTTGAAATCAAACCCCACCACGGGGTGGAGGGGTGCATGGGGATGCTAGGGGTGTCCGCGGCTGACCAAATGGTCGCCGGAGCTCACGCCGGCGAGCTAGGGCGCGGCGGCGGACAGAGGATGACGGCGGCGGCGAGTTTCCGAGGGGGAGGGAGAAAGGGGGAGGCACTAGGGTGCTCAGAAGCTCACCGCGAGCTCGATGAGCTTGTCGGGGACGCGGGGAGATGCCGAAATCGGCGCCGGCAAGGAAGAAACGGCGGCGGCCGTGGCGGAGGTGGGCGGCGCGATTCCCGCGTTCCACTTCGTCCCGGCAAACGTGACTCGGTGGAGAGCTAGAGGGGAACCACACGGAGCTCCAGGGACAAACGGAGGGCCTATAGGTGGTCTGCAGCAGCGGCAATCGCCGGAAATCGACGACGGCCTTCGGGCTAGGGTTTGGCTTCTCGGGAGGGATACAAAGAGCGAGGCAGAGAGGATGGGGATGGAATAGAGGAAGGCATCATGGACTTCTCTTCGTCGTCGAGCTCGCCAGCAGGAGGTGGCAGGCAGCGTCGGCAGTGCAGCCACGCAACTGCTTGCCTTCTGTCTGAAGGTTTAAGAAAGCCAAAAACAAAAGGAAAACTACAATAACCCCCCTGGAACTTTGGAAAACTACGAAAATGTCCTTTTCTATTTTAAAACAGAACACAAACAGGGTTTTGAGGGCCTTTTTGCAAACAGAAAATTTGGCAAAAATAATATTTGGAAAGCTTATGAAATTTCCAACAAAACCATGTTTTTCTTTGGTGTATTTGAAATATTTTCCAATACAAGATTTTGGAAACCAAATTAATACTATTTGTGGTATTTTCTCAAACCATTTAAATTCATAACTTAAATTGGTTTAAATTTTGTTTTCATGCATGTATGAGATGAACACAACACCACACACTTTTGTTAGCAAAATTGGGATGTTACACTCCCCTCCCTCCCCCTCCCCCTTGGCTCCCGCTTATGAGTGTTGTCCGGCGAGTGCTACGATGAGGAGGAGCCTCTATCCCCGCAAAGAGCGGCGTAGTGCTCCGCCCCCCTCCTCGATGGACCCACCGTGATTCGTCACAACGGCTTCATCGCCAAGTCCCTAGCTCCTCGTCGCCCCTCCCATCTCTGGCAGCTCCGCGTTTTCGCCTGGAGGACGACCTCCCCGTCGCTACCGGCCGACCGGAATTAGCGCGGTTGCTCCACTGGATAGGTCAGATCTGGAGTGCCCAGATCTGGATTTCGAGGCCTCCCCCCATTGCCCTCCCATGCTTTCCCTCGGCTGCTTGTCGCAACGCTGCCCGTTTCACCGGCGTCGGTGTCCCTGCGCTTTGGCTCGGTGGTGGTGCAAATCTGCGTGTCGCCGACGTTGTGCTTGCCTGCAGCAGTTGCCCCGTGTTCCAATCGCCTCCACGAGGAGGTGGGGGTGGGCTCGGCCCATGTCTTGGGCTTGGGTCTCAACCCTGTGCCCAGCATGGACCAACCCAAGCCATCGTGCGGCCCATCTTCTCTAGGTGCATCCCATAATCCAATTGTTACCCCTTCGATGCCTATCCAACCGTCCATTAGAGAGGTACTTTGGTCATCTACTGATCATGCGGTGCCCGCTCCTCTCGCCCCCCTGCCAGGCCCCGCACCGCTGGTCGCCCATATATAACTCAATGGGTGGCGAAGGAAACCCTATCCCCCATTTTCCTTCCTGCCTCTAGACCCGATCTAGAGCGCCTCCACCTCCCTGTCTCCTTCTTCATGGAGCGCGGCTATTCCTCCTCCCGTGCGGCGGGCAAGTGCTCATACTCTCAGGTGAATCCTGTTAACCACACCTACGAGGAGAACATCCGCCTCCAACTCAAGCTCGAACAAGAGAAGAATCGGCGTTGTGCGATGGAGCAAGGGCGCGCGCCCTCCTCCTGGCATGGCAGTGACCAGCGCCACCAACCTGAAGCTGAGCGCTTCGTTGGTTGTGCTCCCTCCCGGGACCATGCTTAGGGTGAGCGAGGCCCCCACGCAAGAAGACGACGGTGAAGAAGTACACCACCAGGAAAACCCCGCCCGCGCCACAACCTCCGTCCGCTTCCATTAGTGGTTCTACTCCGGCAGAGGTGCCAGGGACCGAATCGACCAAATCCAAGGCCAACATAACTTTTTTCAACTGTGGACTGGAGGGCCATTAACAATCAGGTTGCACACTCCTGCCTCAGTGCATGGTGTGTGACATCAATGGCCACACCACTGGCATGTGCCCTGTGGCCATCAAGCAACTAGAACTTAAGTGGTATGGCTTCGCGATTGAAGGTACGGGTTTTTTTTGCCTTGGACTTCCCTGCTTCTGACGTTGTCCCTTGGGTTGACAACTCCATGCTTATCCTCTGCGACGACCGAAAAGCTACGCCCCAACTAATTGCAGTGGGCCTGTGCAAGTTGGTTGATGAACACTGGTAGTGGACGATGGTTCCCCTTCGTGGTGGCGAGTTCTCGGTCACTTTACCCAATAGCTCCAACCTCCCCCTTTGCAAGAATGCGACTGTCCTCACTCTTCCACTCTCCAAGCTCAACATCGTGGTTATGGATGTTGTTAAGACCCCGTCGCCGATGGATGATCACAAAGCTGTGTGGTTGAGGCTCAGGGGTCCCAGCTCAGATGTGAGCATAAAAAAGGTCCTTGCAGCCTTAGTCATGGTGGGCAAGCCGATTCTGGTGGACGTGTTCTCGCTCACCAAGGATGAAGATTTGATGGTCAAGATCGCCAAGTTAGACGCTACTATCAAGCTCTTTGTGAACGAGGAGGGCTTCCCGACCAGAATCTGACCAGAACTGGGCCGGACTGGCCTTAGTTCCAACAACCCGCCTCCCCCTCCCCAATGCCCAAGGACAAATACCAACACGACGTTGTGAATGACATTGATTCACACAAACACTAGAAACACAAAAAAAAGGTCAAGTGCGGACCCTCCCTCCTGATACGTACAAAACATATCTACTTTTGCGAACACATTTGTTGTTGTTTTCCTCTAAACTTGTGAGTTTGAATACAACTAACACAGACTGCCGATGTTTTCAGCAGAATTACCCTAGTGTCTTGTTTATGTGCAGAAATTCAACTTTCAGGAAAATGCCCGAAAAATACCCCAAAGTCCCTATTTTACTCGGAGACCCACGGAGGCAGAAGACGAGACGGAGAGGGGCCACGAGTGGCCCTGAGGTGGGGATGATTCCTAGACCTATCGGGTGAGCCTACCCGGTCCAAGGCCCAAGAACTAGGGCCAAAGATAGTTGATATCCCACGGTTCTAGAAGGCCCAACAGAAGCCCACCCGCAAGACTTGCGGGTCAAGACAAAAACTCCTATTCGTAGTCTACTAGGACTCATCTAACCCCCTCCTGGTTGCATATATAAAGCCAGGAGGGAGAAGAGAAAAGGGGATCCAATCTAGAGAGAGGAAGATACAAGCCACAACTAGACTAGGCAATACACGTGATACCCCGTACGCCTCACCACGACATCGCCATTGTAACAGCTCGACTATCTCGCCATAATACAGATCAGAAAAGCAGTAGTAAGGGTTTTACCTCTACGAGGGCCCCGAACCTGGGTAAATCTTGCCTCCTTGTTAGCCGTCGAGATCACCAGCGGGTACATCGTTCCTCTACTCGAAACTCTAGCGGATCACCCGAGGGATTTGTCGACACGACTCTTCGACAATTGACGCCGTCTGTGGGAATGACACACGCTGGATCTACGGTCTCGCCGGCCTCATCAACATAAAGATTAGGGTCCTCAACATCATGGTGATTCGATCTATTTCGACTCCTTCAACTTCAACGAGCACTCGCCGGCATCACGCACGGCATTCATCGTCTACATCGACATCGTTCTTCACGCGCAGGCAGCAGGACAGCAGAAACGTACATATTGCGGAAGCCATCAACAGCGGCTCGAAACTCATCTGGAAAATTCCTTTTGTGGACAGATGCGAAATCAAATTATCTACCGGATACAAAAAGAATAGGAGAATTCCAACGGTTAGATCTCCGTGGATGACCCTAACACTGAAGCACTGTCAGAATCTGACGGAACTCCGCGCGACATTGGAAAAACAATTTTTCACAGTCGACTCGAACATCAATTCGAAGATCACACCGTTGAACAGCTGCGGAATACAATCCCGCACCACTCCGTCTTTTTTTAGTCAATTCCAATGGTTAGATCTCCATCAGGGACTCGCGTACCGCGACACGTTTTGGATCTCTGCGAGGCCACGAATTCAAATCGTGAATCTGGATCCTATTTCGGCAATTTGCAGGTTGACACAAAGACCAAGCAACGTCAACAAAACATGGCGACTCGCCATAATACTACCCTGGGGCTCGACATCAACATTGCCCTCCGTGTACACACAACAAACATCGCGACTCCGCCGCGTCGAGTCCTTCGAACAAATATCGCAACTCCGCCGCGTCGAGTCCTTCGAGAAAATATCGCGACTCCGCTGCGTCGACTCGGTCCACCGCGTCGAGTCCTTCGGGAAGCAGCGCGACTCCGCCGCGTCGTGTCCTTCGGGAAGCATCGCGACTCCGCCGCGTCGACTCGGTCCGCTGCGTCGAGTCCTTCGGGAAGCATCGCCACTCCGCCGTGTCGACTCGGTCCGCCTCGTCGGGTCCTTCCGGCAAACATCGCGACTCCGCCGCACAACTCCACTACATCGAATCATCTCGACTAAGCATCTCGGGGCTTGTCCTTCGCCGCAGCCACACTTGTTGCTTGGGGGCTATGTTGGAAAGTAGACGCACTTGGGAATTCGCCGCAGCCGCACTCGACACTCGGGGGCTGAGGGGCCAAACAGCCGCACTCGACACACGAGTCCGGTTCATCGATTCCGGCGATATCACTCGGCTCCGCCTCGTCGACTACGGCAGTGTTATACAAAGACAAGTTCCCCTCATACGAGTCGACATATTTACCTTTTTTATGTGTTTCTAATCTGCTATGAAGCTATACCTAACACTCGGGAGCTGCGCCCCGTAAACTACATGTATATTCGAGAGCCGTCATTCTGCGTGTTACACTACCACATTTACACGCTACAACCCGAGTAGCTGATACTGCCTGACGTCGACCCTTGACTCTGACCCGGTTTGCAGCAGCAACAGACAGGTCGGTAAGCAGCATAGACAATGGCTGTCAGGTTAACGAAAGGGCACAGCGTACGATGCAAAAGTGTCGCGTAGGGTCAAATCATTGCCTACCAACAGGCCATACTCGACTCCGCGAGTCGATACATTGTTGGTTCACAAACAAGATTAACCCGAGCAACAAATTTGTTCCGTACATTTTGTTATACACAGCAATACTGCTACATTATTTAACCACATCCGATTATATGGCTGCAACTGCAACGCAGGAACCACAACATCGACACATCCTCCGCTCGGAGTCGACACATACCCTCCTCCGGGAGTTGACGCATGTCCTCCTCCGCGATCCAACAGAAGACAAGCACAAGGGGTTAGCTTCAGAACAACTTGAGCCGTGCACCCGATAAATCGAAAAAGCAACGTTGGAAGATCTTTGAGTCTAAGCCCGATTACAAATAATCACACATAGACTCGGGGGCTACTCCCATCGGGAGTGCTGTCCGCGCAACCGACGAGCACTACATGCTCACTCGACGTATTACCGCGTCGGAAGCATCTAACACGCTGGCCGCGTATCTGAGGAGCTCTGTCAGATTTCTTTGTCCAGGTCCTTATTGTGGTCGTACAAACCGCATATTAACTCGGATGAAGAAAAGCAAAACATTAAACTTGTCCGTCTCGACGAGGCGCATATGACAACACGGGCCAATTTGCGAAATCAGAACTTCTTGAAGACTTTTCGGGTTCATCTTCTTGTGTGGACTAGGTGGCTGGGCGTTCGCATCAACTACACGACTTCCACGTCATCGTGCCACTCCGCCACGTCCACGTCAACTACACGACTTCCTCTTCGACTCCGTCCGCCGTGTCGAGTACACCTCCAACGCGTCGAATCTGCCCGCCGTGTCGAGTTCATCTCCACCGCGTCGACTTCCTCCGTCGTGTTGAGTACACCTCCACCGCGTCGACTCTATCCTCCGTGTCGAGTACATCTCCACCGCGTAATTACGTCATGCGAAAAAACGGGTGCACGACGGAACGCTTCCGGTCAAAAGCTGACACGATGGGCTCTACGTGCCCTGCCCCACAGCGTCACGTCCCATCGGGAGAAGGCAAGTGCGCGTTGACGTCATTGCACACCTCATAACATGAAATCTCTTCGTTATGAGCATAGAGACACGAAATTTCTTTCGCATGGACACCCTAACATGAAATTACTTTCGTATGGAAATTCTAACACGAAATCTCTTTCTTATGAGAATCACGACGCGAAATTTTCTTTCGCATAGTCACCCTGACACGAAATCTCTTTCGTATGGGCACATCAAGAGAAAATTTCTTTCGTGTAAACTTCATAACGCGAAATCTCTTTCGCACAATATCAAGAAGGAAGATCTCTTCACTCAAAGAATCGCAAGAACACGACCAAGCTAAAATCGCGAGTATGCGGCTCCCGCAACTCTACCACCCGATGTATTTACACATCATTATCCTGGATCGTTCGGCCGACTAGGCACATCCGGATGCCGTATTATTTCGAGTACAAAGGTAAGATCCAAGGATCTCTCTTTTGGGCCTGGAATCACACTTGTCGAGACATCGTAGTAGTTTTCATAGACGGGGGTTCCATGAGACTACGGGTAGAGACGTGGGGAAACGGGATCGCGTTGAAGACAAAGACACAGGATTTACCCAGTTTCGGTACGTCGTAATAGTACGGCATTCCTACTCCTGCAATCTGACTTAATCAGGGCTAAAGCCTGTGTATACAATTACAATGTGAGGTTCTGTTTAGCTATTCGCTGAGGATCAACTTCCCGGCGAGTTAGCCTGTAGCTTCCTGTCTATCATATCTCCCGTCCGGCTTTATATAATAGCCGGGTTAGGGCATAGAGAGCCAGAAACCTAGAAGACTACGGTAACTACTAACTTGGAAAGTAAGGAATCCGCCTTCTACTCCAAGCCAGATCACGTGGGCCGTGATCCGGGTTCTTCTAGAATCCGGCTTCTGCGCGTCAGCTTACTGGGCCGCCCAATGGACCACAGCCCACTACCAATTGGGCCACCCTGGTAATCCGGCACTTTGACTACCATCTGATATACCCCTATTCAGTATATATCCGACAGTAGCCCCTAAGAAGGATTAAAACTCTGATTCGCCGTCTTTCGTCAAATGGATATTGTCCGAGAAATATTGGCCAGCAATCTTGATTCTTCTTATTCTTCTTCAAAAGAGATGGTAACGTGAAACTCGGAATTCTGGAAATCCGGCTTTTCTCACACGATCCTTCGTGGAGAAGGAACTTCTTACGTCAGCGTTTTAATCATACTGACGTAAGGGACGTTTGGGTTTCCAGCGGGAAACCCAGAAACATATCTCTGACAGATTCTCGCGGGAAACGAGGAGATAGCCATAGTCACCCTATCGATTCATTTCCCGGATTTTCCGGCGAGTGACACGCGCTGGAAATCCAATGGTCAAAAGAGCCGTTAGCACGCATCGTGACGGATTTCCAGCTATAAATAGCCTTCCTCGTCCTCTCGAAAATCCTTCCGCTCCCACTTCGAACACCATTACATCGCCCAAGCTTCCAGCAGAGAGAAATCTCCGAACACGCACCGCGTCCAAGACCTCACCGGAGGCGAGCTAGCGCCGCCACCCAATGGCCTCTCCATCGTCTTCACCCGTCCGCACCGTCGCGCAAGATATCGAGGATATTATCAACACGATGGACCCTCTGTTGGATTCCCTAGTGCACGCCGGCGACGAGTCGGTGAAGACCGCGGGCACCACGGCAGACGGAGGAAATCCTTCCGCCGCCGTGGATCTTGCGGGTTCGAGCTCCGCGCCTACTCCGCCGTTCGCTCCCGAGACAGCGGAGGAGAAAATCACGCTCGTTGGCGACGAGCTCGCCGCCGCGGAGGCCGCCGCGTCCGCCGCCGCCGGAGCTAATGAGGAGATGGAAACTACCGGCAACTGGATTGCCTGCAGTATTCTGTCGTCCCTCCTTCCAACCATGGAGAAGGAGGGGTTAGTGCTGAAAGGGAAGTGGCGGCTTCCGGAGGACGAGAACGAATCCCTGCCGAACGACGGAGAACGTGTTCTTCTCTCCTCCCACCTTCTGAGAGGTATGGGACTGCCACCTTCCGCCTTTTTCCTCCAGGTCCTCTCCCACTACAATATCCAAACTCATAACCTGCCACCAAACTCTATTCTATATCTGGCCGGCTTTCAGGCTCTCTTCGAGGGTTATCTAGGCATAGAACCTAGATTAGATTTCTGGTTGTATTGCTTCGGGGTTAAGCGGAACTCTTCGGAGGGCGCACTCCCGACTTGCGGTAGCATTTCCTTCACTCTTCGGAGATTTAGGGAGGATTGGTTCCCCAAGATAAAAACCTCGAAATCCGTCAAATTTTGGACGGGTTCCTTCTTTTATCATCCCGATGTCCCTTTCCCAAAAAAGTCCATCGGGGTTCCACCTTTCTCGAACACTGCTGCTGTTCCCCAGGAAAATTGGGGAACTGAAGCCGTCCAAATTCTGCCGCCTGATCTTCTAAGGATCAAGCGGCGCATCGCAAAACTCACCTCCTCTGATCCGCCTCTAACCGGCATGGACACATTCCTTTGCTGGTTGGATAGGCGGATCCAACCGTTAGCCAACCATCGTGGCTGTCTCCTTTGCGAGTACACGGGCACCGGTGACAAGATGCGGACAACCAGCAAAGACTGGGCCGCGAGAGATTTGCGGAGGCGCGTGAACCAGTTGGTCGCATCCCGCGACCAATATGACGCGAATCGGCCAATGTCAACGGCCGACAATCCGGCTCCCAAGGTATTTTTTCCGTCATTTGGGATTAAACTTTTCCACGTTTTTCTCGGATTTTTTGCTTCTAACTCTGCTTTTTCTTTTTTGACAGATTACCGACCTTCCGGAATCGGAGCTGGCTTCTGAAGCTGAACTGGAGGCGTTGCGCGCAACCTTTGCAGGTGGGCGAAAGCTCAAGAAGATTTCCTCCTCTGAGGAAATCATCGATCTTGACGGGGTTCCCGTCGCCACCTCCAGGTTAGAGCATCTGGGTTATTTTCCTTTGCCGAAATTTTCTTTTGCCTTTGGAGTTTTAGCATTTTTCGCCTTTTTGCTTTGCTTTTAGCCTGCCTACCTCTACCCTAAAGCCAAAAAAGCTGAAGAGGCACAAGGTTGTGTCCAGCAGAGGCTCTCAACCTTCTCCCGCCATCGCACCGGCCACGCCGTCCACGATGGCAGAAGAGCATACCGCAGCCCCCACCACCGAGTCTTTGGAGCCCAGCCAGCCCATTGTGCCGAACACAGATACGAGGGAAAGGGCGGCTCCTGAGGTGGGAGATTCTTCTCGGACAACCGAGGAGGAAATCCCCACCTTTGACAAGGACTTCAAGAACATCAACAATGGCCTAAGCGCGGCCGGATTTTTTTTTGCGGAATACGCAAAAGAGTTCAATGAAAACTTGGCAGGGTTGCAGCGGATGAGCCAGGTATTAACTCTAGCCCCCAAGCATTAAGCCAAATGTATACTTTTCGCCTTGATGCTTTTTAGTGACTTTTTTCCTTGTCGTGTTCCAGCAAACCGCTGAATCCATTAACATGGAAGTTTTCAATAAACTTTCCGTCAAGAATAAAGATGTTAGAAATCTTCTTTCTATTCTTGACGTGAAAGAGGCGGAGCTGGCATCGTCTCAGCTGCAGCTATCAAAAACAACAGGTATACTTTTTTCCTCTGAAGTTTTGATTCAGCTTTTTTTGTCTAAGTACTTTTCCGGGATTTTTTCTAAACGCGGAATTTTCCTTGCTTTCCAGCTGCTTTGGCTAAAGCCAAGGAAATAGCTGAAGATGCCGGTAATGCTGCCAGTCTCCGTGAGGAGAATCTGGACCTTCATAAGCAACTTATGAAGGCCAAAAAAGATCTGGAAGCCAGCAATCTGGCCCTTGGAATTACTGAATCCAAGGCTTCCGACCAGGCGGAAAAGGACAAGTCCACTATTCAGGACTTGGAGAATGCCTTAAACCCGCGCCTGGAGGAAGGCTCCGAATTCGACAAGATTCTCGGTAAGTTTATTTCATTTACCGGTTTTTTTCTATGTCTTGCTTTCTTTCTCTGCTTTTTCACTTAACCTTTTGGCTGTTTTGTCTGAAAAACAGGAGATAACCCAGATCTCACTCGGATTGAGAGAATCCGAGCCTTTGGGAAGTTGTGGACTGCGATCCGAGCTGCCGGAATGCAGCTGGTCAACAAGTTCCTTCCCACAAGGACTGGACAATTCTCGGAAGTTGAAAAACTTCCGGGAGCTATCCTGGAGGTGGCGGAGTCCACCCTACGCTCCGCAGCACGGGGTGGTGCACGCATGGCTCCCGGCCTTATGCGTATGCATTACCCTGGTGCCAAATCTTGGCGCGTGGCGTCCGGTATCCCACAAGGATACACGGAAACCCAGCGGACCACCATCTTTGATGAGATCAAAGGTCACGCCACCCAGATCACCTCCATGGTGAATATCTCCATCACCTATCCAGAAGAGGAGATCCCCGAAGCCCCCGAGAATGACAGCAGCGAAGAAGACTCGGATGCTTGAATGGCTGTCCTTAACCTGGATGGTGGAAGTAGACAATAGGAGCATTACTGCACTTTTACAATGTAATTTATATTGTAATGCTTCTATTCCTTTTGTATAAACAAGAACTCCGCCTTTTGCAGTTTTAATTATGAAATTCTTTGCAAGGTTTCCGGGTTTTAATATTCCTTTGTCTTCTAAATTCTCTAGCTTATGTGTTTTAACTGTCCTTAGTGTTTGAAATGGCTCAATAGTACTATGAATCATCATGCCGAATTACTGGGTAAAACCAATCAGTTCGAACTCGGAAACATGGATCATACTAAGGGCATTTTTACTAACTAGCTCCAGTGACCTAACATATAAGCAATCAGATAATACTTAGAGAAAAGTAAGGAATTTTTTGAATGAAACTTGGGCACGCAGGCACAATCCGAGTTTCCTTTAGCCGTTAGTAGGCTGAAAATCATTCAGTTTTTAAACACCGAGCACGCAGGCACAATTAGGGTTAACATTGAGTATTTTGTAAGATCATTGGAAAATAGATAAGGTGGAATCATGTTTTGTACTATAATAAACTTGTAAAAACATGGATATAAGAATTCCGACAACTTTATTTCATGATCTCAAAGATGTTTACATAGAAATTGAACTAAGTATAGAAAGGACGTAACTGCTGGATACTCCAGGGCCTCTTTGTCTCTCCTAGCTCAACATCTATCTTTCTCTTTCTTTTGCGATTCGGCTTCTCGGGATCGTCTTCCTTATCTCGAATGTCGACAAGATAATATGATCCATTCTTCATGGCTTTACTAATGAAAAATGGTCCTTCCCATACTGGGGCCAGTTTGTGCTTCCTTTGCTGTACCAATCTCAGCACTAGGTCACCTTCTTTAAAAGAACGATGCCTGATTTTCCGACTCTGGTAACGTCGTAAACCTTGCTGGTAAATGGAGGATCTTTGAAGCACAAGCTCTCGTTCCTCTTCTAAGAGATCGACGGAATCCTGTCGTGCTTCTTCGGCATCCGAGTCGTCGAAATCCCGCACTCTTGGGCTATCATGGATCATGTCCGTTGGAAGGATAGCTTCCGCACCATACACTAGAAAAAATGGGGTTTGCCCAGTTGACCTGTTTGGCGTCGTTCGAATACTCCAAAGCACGGAAGGTAGCTCTTCTACCCATGCTCCAGCTGCTCTATGAAGAGGAGATTCGAGTCTTGGGCGTATTCCTTGCAGGATTGAGCTATTCATTCTCTCAACCCGTCCATTGGATTGCAGGTGTGCCACAGATGCGAGATCTAGGCGGATTCCCGTTTGTCGGCAATATTTTGCCAACTCTCCAATGGAGAAATTTGTCCCGTTGTCGGTTATTATACTGTGTGGAACGCCGTATCTCATGACTATGTCAATGATGAAATTTCTGACAGTTACACCGTCAAGCTTTTTGATGGGTTTAGCCTCCACCCACTTGGTATATTTGTCCACAGCTACAAGTAGATGTGTAAGTCCGCCTCGCGCAGTTTTGAATGGTCCCATCATATCTAGCCCCCAGACCGCAAACGGCCATGTAATTGGGATAGTTTTGAGTGCTTGGGCCGGCATATTAGTCTGCTTGGCGTAATATTGACACCCTGCACATGTGTTTACTATGTGCTCGGCATCTGTCTTGGCTGTTAGCCAGAAAAACCCAGCGCGGAATGCCTTTTTAACTATGTTTTTTTATTGAGCATGATGTCCGCAATCTCCGGCATGGATTTCTTGCAGAATTTCTCGTCCTTCTTCTGGCGAAATACATCGCAGAAAAATTCCGGAAGTACTGCGTTTATACAGGCAATTATCAATTATTGTGTATCCTTTGCATCGACGCTAAATTTGTCTCTGCAAGACTTCGTCTGCTCCTTCCGGGTACTTCTGATTAGCTAAAAAGTTTAAATATGGAATTGTCCAATCCGGGTTGACGAGCATAACTTCAATTGACTCGGAAGCCAGGGGGTAATTGATATCTCCACTTTTAATGGATGGCTCGTACAAATGCTGGACGAATACACCTGGTGGTAGGATTTTTACCCTTTCTGACCCCATGCGGGCTAATGCATCCGCGTTCCAATTTTCCTCCCTTTTGACGTGGAGTACTTCGAATCCGAAAAAACAAATGGCGAACTCGTCCACCGTTCTCCGGTATTCGGCCATGATATGGCTTTTTGCATTCCAGGTTTGGTTAAGCTGATGTTGTACCAAATCCGAGTCGCCGTAGCACAATATGCGCTTAACGCCTATTTCTTTTGCAATATGCAAGCCATGACGCAATGCTTCGTATTCTGCCACGTTGTTGCTGGCATTGAAGTGTATTTGTAACACATACTCCATTGTGTCTCCTTTAGGGGATTTTAAGACTACACCAGCTCCAGCGCTCTCCTTCATCTTGGATCCGTCAAAGTGCATGATCCAATACTCGGACTCCGGCATTGGTGTTTTCTCCATTGCTTCCGCCCAGTCGGCGACAAAATCTGCCAAAACCTGGGATTTTATTGCCGTCCTTGGCTGATACTTAATGTCGAAGGCTGCCAGCTCGATGCCCCATTTGGCTACTCGGCCAGTTGCCTCCGCATTGTTTATTATATCCCCTAGTGGTGCTTTACATACCACTGTTATGGAATGTCCTTGGAAGTAATGGCGCAACTTTCTAGATGCGAAAAATACGCCATATGCCAGTTTTTGATAGTGTGGGTACCTTTGCTTGGACTCGAAGAAAACTTCACTTATATAATATACCGGATGCTGGTATCGTATACTTTGTTCGTCTTTCTTCCGTTCCACAACAATTACTGCACTGATAACCCTGTTTGTAGCCGTGAGGTATAATAACATAGGTTCTTCGTCTTTTGGAGATGCCAAAATCGGAGCTTTCATCAAAGTTTCCTTCAACTGGGTTAACGCTGCATCGGCCTCTTCTGTCCACTCGAATTTGTCGGATTTTTTCAGCAACTTGTAGAGTGGTAAGGCTTTATCCCCCAGCCGACTAATAAATCTGCTGACGGCTGTGGTGGAACCCGTCAATCTTTGGACATCTTTTACACACGTAGGTTTGGAGATGTTCAAGATAGCTTTGATCTTTTCTGGGTTGACTTCTATTCCTCTGTGAGAAACGATGAAACCCAGAAGTTTTCCTGAGGGGACCCCGAATACACACTTTGATGGATTTAACTCCATCAAGTGCGCAAGTTTTCGAAGGTTTCTCGCAAATCCTCATGTATCCTTTTCCTTGGTTACGCCAGCAATATCATCCACGTAAACATGGACATTTTTGCCGATCTGACTATGCAAGCAACGTTGCATGCAACACTGGTAAGTTGCACCCGCGTTCTTCAGGCCAAATGGCATGGTTATGTAATAATATGTCCCGTACGGGGTTATAAAAGAAGTCTTAATTTGATCTTCCTTTTTCATGCGTATTTGGTGATACCCGGAATATGCGTCCAAAAAGCATAAAAGCTCAGAGCCTGCGGTGGCATCTATTATTTGATCGATTCGCGGTAACGCGAACCTATCTTTCGGACACAGTTTGTTCAAGCCGGTGTAATCTATACACATTCTAAGAGCAGTAGTGTCTTTCTTCGGTACTAATACCGGATTTGTAGACCATTCAGTGTGTATTACTTCCTGGATGAAATCTGCTGCTAAAAGTCTGATAATTTCCTTGCCGATAGCCTTCCGTCTTCTTCCGTCAAATCGACGGAGACCTTTTTTGACGGGTTTGGAACCTGGAATCACCTTAAGTTGATGCTCAGCAAGTTCCCTGGGTACGCCTGGCATGTCAGCCGGACACCAGGCGAAAATATCCCAGTTCTCACGGAGGAACTTGATGAGCTCGCCTTCCTATTTGTCGGTCATCGCAGTTCCTACTACGACAAATTTTGTCGGATCTTTGGGATCTAGGATTACCTGTCTTGTATTCTCGGATGCCTTGAAGCTATCTGCTGGTTTCCGGGTTTCTTTTCCTGCCGGCATTTCTGTCGGCGATACCTCCTTAGCCAGCTCCTTCAGCTCTTCCTTTGCTATGACTCTCTGAACGCAAAGGGCGTTTTCTTTTTCCAGCTCGTTCTCCAGCTTGAAGTCTCCAGTTATGGTGATTACTCCTCCTTTCGGCTCTGGCATCTTGAGCTTGTTATAGATGTAACATGATCTTGCCATAAATTTGGCAAAAGCTGGACGTCCGAGTATTGCGTGATACACGCTTTCGAAAGGCACCACCTCGAAGGATACTTTTTCCTGACGGAAGTGATCTTTTTCTCCGAAAGTGACATCTAGGGAAATTTCTCCTAGGGATCGTGCTTGCCTGCCAGGAACAATACCATGGAAGCGTATGTTGCTGTAATTGAGATGGGTCTCGGAGATTTTCAGATGCCTCAGCGTATCCAGGTACATTATGTTAATGCTGGATCCTCCGTCCATCAGCACTCTTTTTAGCTTAGTGTTCTGGACAATAGGGCTTACAACAAGAGCTTGTGTGCCGGGTTCAGGGATGTTTCCGGGATGATCAGACTGATCCCAGGTGATTGGTGTATTTGAATACTTCAAGAATTTCGGGGTTGCCGGAACAACCGCGTTTATTTCTCGAAGCGTTCTTTTTGCCACCTTTGCTGATGGAGTTGCCAGGAAAGTTAGAGCACATTCTCCATTAAATCTCGGAAATTTCGGTTCGCCTTTTCGCTGTTGTTCCTGGATTTTTTCGTTAGTTTCCGATTCACTGTCTTCTTTCTCAGCTTCTGGCTTTTGCTTGGAAAATTTCCTTTTGGAACTCTTCCCCTTATTTCCGGATCCTGCACTGCCTTTCATGTGCTTATTCAGCCGGCATTGTGCGTTCGTATGGGTGGGTTTCCCGAATTGCGAATGGTGGACGCAGGGTTCCGACTTGATCTTTCCCCACTCTTCTTTAGTGTAGTTGATTGGTTCTGAACTTCGTCTTTTTCACCTGTTCCCTTTTTCACTTCCAAAGGCTATGTTAACCTCTTTGGGTTTTGGTGTTGCATCTGAAGTTCCTTTTTTTCTCAGGGCGAGGATTTTTCTTGGCTAGTATCAGTGCATCGATATTGCCTCCTCTTGCTCTGATGTCGTCTTCGGCTGCAGCGTGTTCATTGGCGGTTGTAAGCATAGATCCGAGATCTTTATGCTGTTTGGAACCAACCATGAACGGTACAAGTCCGGGTTTTAGGCCACTGACGAAAGCATGCATTTCTTGTACGTCAGTTACTCCAGAACAACCATTCTTCATTGCAGTCCATCTGGAGATGAAATCCACGTATGGTTCGTCCTCGAACTGGGTGCAACGGTTCAGCTGATTGATGCTGTTCGGGCGTTTATAAGTTCCCCGGAAATGCTGAGTGAATACTCGAGCCATATCATCCCAGCTGTCGACAGTTCTTGATGGAAATCCGTTGATCCAATCTCTGGCTCCATCCAGTAACATTAGGGGAAGAAACTTTACAGCTTCCAGGTCTGTCCCATTGTTAATCTGGACGGCTGTATAGTAGTCTGAGAGCCAGGTATCCGGGTTTGTGCTGCCGGGGTATTTCTGGTACGTTGGACCGACCTTGGCAAAGCCAGAATGCAGGGTTATCCTTCGGATCCTATCAGTGAAACACTTAGGTCCAAAGTATAGATCATCCTTTTCCGCCCTATCCATGTGTGCGGAATACCTACCGGCTGAATGGACAGAAGGGGATCTACTCCTTTCTTTTCCATTGTTGCGCGGACACGCTTTTCCGGGATCGTTTCTATTTCTTCCGAGATCACGCCCTTTTGGATGAGGCGGAGTTCTACTCCTGTGCCTTTCTTAATCCTTGGGAGGTGTCCGAGATCTCTCACGTCTGTGAGGTACATCACGTCTTCCAGCTTTTTCAGCCGGGTGTCTCGAAGGTGGCATTGCTTTGCCATCATTCCGGTGTTTTTCTTCCCGATCGTGGGGTTTGAGTCCACCTTTCGGGAGATGAGATCCGGTTCTAGACGCTTCATCCCTATTGTCGGGATTTTTCTTGTCTTTTCTCGGATCTGCTTTCTTATCCTTTGAATTGTCTGAATCTCCAGGTTCTTCCGGTCCAGGTGTTGCAGCGGCGCAAGTGGCTGTTTTGCATAGGGCAGAGTCGTCATGCAACTTCCCTGATCGCTCTTGGCCCCGCTGTTGTTGTTGCAATGCTTTTCCTAGGAAAGCATACACCCCTTGGAGTTTTTCACCATTGGAGTACATGTCATTGTTGAGGATGGCGAACGCTGCTTCCGCGTTTTCTGCTGCAGTTTTGTATATTGGTTCACCTCTGGCATCCTTGCCGTTTACTTGCCTTTGCCAAGACGGGTTATGAAACCTTTACTTTGGCGGCAGTACTTCCGGCCTTATGATTCCGGGTAACCTTGTAGGTTTTATGGCATATCTATTCTTTCTCTCGTACTCCTCGATTTCTTCCTTCATGAGCTTGATGTCATCCTGAGTTTTTTGGAGGTGTTCCCGAGATCTGAGTAGATGTTGCTGTTGCCGTTGGAAAGCTCGTCTCCTGGCTTCTAGCATCTCAGGGGGTTCGTTTGGTCCCACTGGCGTTTGTAACAGATCCTGTTCTTCTTGTTCTGTCATTGGCAGAACAAGGATTTCCTTGGTTTTCTTCTCCGCGGGCCTTATTCCGCTTGCATCTCCTACTTCCGGGCTTTCGTTAGCTGGATCAGCCGATTTTTTCTTCCGGAGTTTGTACTGGAGCTTTTTAGCGGCCTTGTGCTTTTTCTTGGAAGAGGGAGGCTTTTTTGGCGGGTTCATCCTCTGTCAATTCCTTGACGTTGGGAAATATCGGAGAGGTTTCTCCGTCTTCTCTCTCTTCCTCTGGCGGGGGAGTTTTAGGGCTTTCCTGACTGCCGGCATCCGTGGTTTCAGCCGGTTTTGCCATTAGTACTTCATGGAATCCCTCTTGAAGAGATTTTACCTTTCTTTCAAAGGTGTCCTCATCTTCATCTTCGGAATCGAAATCATCCGATCCGGTTTCTGACTCTAGTCTCGCCTCAATGGAGGCTAGCACCGAGTCAGCTTCCGAGTTCATCGCCATGTTGGCGGATGTCGGATCTTCCACCTCTGGAGTGGGTGTGCTGTTTTCTGCCTCCTGCACGGGGTTTCCGTCTTCCATGTTTTCGGCGACTTCGGATTGCACCATACCGATAAAGTGTGTATCACTTTCCTGTTGGCGATCTGAGCAAAATCCGGTATCATAGTCATCTTCGACTGGGTATAGGGCGTGTGGGAAAAATTTGCTTCCACCGCAAAACCCCATGGCCTCTGCAGTTAGTCCGATAAAGATATTAGCAGATCCGATCGGTAACACGCAGGCACTTACCAGATGATTTTGCGCAGGTATGTAAGATCCATTGTCGAGGAAGCGTCCGACGTCATCGTCGAACTCCAGGCTTCCGACGGTTATGGAACTGCCGATTCCGCCGAGTATCCCAGATCGGAACTTAACGCCTGACGTCGTTTGCCCCACGGTGGGCGCCAACTGTCGAGACATCGTAGTAGTTTTCATAGACGGGGGTGCCATGAGACTACAGGTAGAGACGTGGGAAAACGGGATCGCGTTGAAGACAAAGACACAAGATTTACCCAGGTTCGGTACGTCGTAATAGTACGACGTTCCTACTCCTGCAATCTCACTTAATCAGGGCTAAAGCCTGTGTATACAATTACAATGTGAGGTTCTGTTTAGCTATTCGCTGAGGATCAACTTCCCGGCGAGTTAGCCTGTAGCTTCCTGTCTATCATATCTCCCGTCCGGCTTTATATAATAGCCGGGTTAGGGCATACAGAGTCAGAAACCTAGAAGACTACGGTAACTACTAACTTGGAAAGTAAGGAATCCGCCTTCTACTCCAAGCCAGATCACGTGGGCCGTGATCCGGGTTCTTCTAGAATCCGGCTTCTGCGCATCAGCTTACTGGGCCGCCCAATGGACCACAACCCACTACCAATTGGGCTACCCTGGTAATCCGGCACTTTGACTACCATCTGATATACCCCTATTCAGTATATATCCGACAACACTCAAGCTGCGTCCCCCCCGTAAACTTTCCGTGTCAACAACACGAAAAAAAATCCTAGCGGACGCGCCGGGTACCCCTTTAGGTTAAATTCGACTCGGTAAGACCTCAACGGCCCAGTCGCAACGATCACCTCGCCGAATTCGAGTCTGAGGTCTCGAATTTGTGTAGGCCAGAACCGTTTTTGCTCTAGATGCAATTAATTGGCCCTGATCTTTCTGGAGAGCCAAGCGACTGAGCCGCATTCTTCTTAAAAAACAACCACCACAAGTCACATTTATCACTCGAAGCTCGAGTACAAAAGCGCATCGCGCACATGATATGCACCCTCCAAATCAGACGATTGAATGACCAGTCGAAGAAATCAAGAACAAACTTTGAGTGCTTACCAGACTGTTCTCAGTCGAATAAACACTCGGGGGCTACTGACGCGGGGAAGATTGCTAGATCTATCGGGTTAGCCTACCCCGTCCAAGGCCCAAGATCTAGGGCCAAAGATAGGTGATATCCCACGGTTCTAGAAAGCCCAACAGAAGCCCACCCGCAAGACTTGCGGGTCAAGACAAGAACTCCTATTCGTAGTCTACTAGGAATCATGTAACCCCCTCCTGGCTGCATATATAAAGCCAAGAGGGAGGAGAGAAAAGGGGATCCAATCTAGAGAGAGGAAGATACAAGCCACAACTAGACTAGGCAATACACGTGATACCCCGTACGCCTCACCACGACATCGCCATTGTAACAGCTCGACTCTCTCGCCATAATACAGATCAGACAAGCAGTAGTAAGGGTTTTACCTCTACGAGGGCCCCGAACCTGGGAAAATCTTGCCTCCTTGTTAGTCGTCGAGATCACCAGCGTGTACATTGTTCCTCTACTCGAAACCCTACCGGATCACCCGAGGGATTTGTCGACACGACTCTTCGACAGGCCCACACCACGTGCCCCCCTAGGCCGCGTCGTGGAATGGTGGGGTCGCCTCGGCCACCCCCTCGTGCCCCCTTTTGACTACTTAAGCCCCTTAACCTAGAAACGTCGGGGGTTCGTCATATTCCAGAGAAAAACACCAGAGGACCGCCGTCGCCTCAAAACTCCATTCGGGGACCAGAAATTCCTGTTCTCGCACCCTGCCGGGACGGGCATTCGGAGGAGACCATCCCCGTCGTCATCGCCACCGCCTCTCCATAAACCATCCATGATTCCCCATCCATGTGTGAATAATCCTTCTGTACGCTGAGAGGGAAGGTAGGGATTGGATGAGATCGTTCATGTAATAATTGCCAGATTGTTAGGGCAGGGTGCCTAGTATCCGTTGTTAGTGCTATCTATTGTTGTTGCAACTTGTTATGCTTAATACTTATCTGTAGGGCCCGAGTGTCATGATCTAATATATGAATATGTTACTGAGTCATGAGGATAATTATTGATTTTTATCTTACCTGCAGTTGTATACACATATCGTTGTCCGGAACCCGAGGCCCCAAAGTGCCAGCAATTAAGATAACCAGAGGGGATGGCTGTGATGTGAGGATCACATGTGTTCATGGAGTGTTAATGCTTTTCTCCGGTGTTTTATTAAAAGAAGCATATTAATTACCAGTAGTTTCCTTCGAGGACCCGCTGCAAACGGACTGGTAGGACAATAGATGTTCCGCAAGTTTGTCATTGCGAGCACGTACAATTAAATACGGAACACATGCCTATGGTTACCTAGTTCTTGGACGCTTTATCAATATTTATCTGCAATTTCCCATGTCTTGATTATTATATGAATTATCTTATCCATGCAACGGTCGTTCATCCGTCCCTATGCCTACAATATTTTTAATCCTGATGTCTACTACCATTACTGTTGATGTCTTTATTTCATTCCTGCTATTATTTCACTACTGCTACTGCTATCAAAATCTGTTGCGATCAAGTCTACTTCTAGGTGCAGCTGAACTGAAAATTCATCTGTTAAGGCCTATAAATATTCTTTGACTCCCCTTGTGTCGAATCAATAAATTTGGGTTTTACTTTCCCCAAAGACTGTTTCGATCCCCTATACTTGTGGGTCATCAAGACTATTTTCTGGCACCGTTGCCGGGGAGCATATCTTTATTTGTAAGCTCACTTGAACGTGATATTGTTCGCTACAAGTTATTCATCACGGGTAAAACTTGAGATGGGAAAGTCTCTATATAGCCATCCACTATAAGGGGAGTTGCAACTCTGAACACCTCTGTTTCTCTTGATTCACTATCTGTAGTAAGTAAACTTCTTACAACACCTTATACACATGCTACACATACTGATATTTCTGTCGAATCTGAAAATACTTTTGATAATTTTGATGATGCTTCTACTGTGCTTGATGAGCGTGGTTCATTAGGCCCTTTCCTAGATGCTACAATTACTAGAACTAAACATATTGAAAACACTGAAGTTCCTAATGAAAATCCTGATACACCTGTTAGGTCACCTGTATCTAGAGATAGTCCTAGTGATGATCTTGAGGAAAACTTACATTGAACTTGATGATGAATTTATTGAAGAATGTCATGCTGCTAGTAGTGCAAGTGCTATTAAAGGTCTTCTTGCAAGACGTGCTTATCATGATGCTAAATTTGCTAAATCCCCCATAAACATTAAAGATAAGGATTGTGATTTCTCTCTAGATTTATCATATATATATATGTATCTATTCTTGAGGAAGAACCTTTTTGTGGTACTGAAAATGATAGTGCTATAGGACATATGAATGAGCTCTCATCTTTGAGTAGCTTATTTTCTGATGATATTAAGAAACGCGGTTACTTTGTCGTTTAATTTTTTCCTTTCTCATTGAAAGATGAAGCTAAAACTTGGTTTAATAATTTGTCACCTGGATCTATTGATTGTCCTATTGGTTTGGTTAATGCTTTCTTTCAGAAATATTTTCCTGCTAGTGCTTAACATGCTGCTTTGCAGAGAATCTTTAACTTTAAGAAAATTGAAGGAGAGAAAATTCCTAAATCTTGGGCAAGATTTTGTTCTTTAATTAGAGCTCGGCCTGGACATAAATTAGCTAAAAATGAACTCCTTGATATATTCTATAATGGACTAACTGTTGAATCTAGGAAATACCTGGATAGTTGTGATGGTAGAGTTTTCGGGAAAAGAACTCTTGAACAAGCTAGGAAATTACTGGCTAAAATAAGCCAAAATCATGATTACTGGACTATACCTGAGCCAACCCAAATACCAAAGAAGAGACGAATGATTGAATTAAATGATTAAGTGATGAGGTAAGCCAAGAAATCTCTTAAACAGAAGGTTACTAAATCTGAAGATATGAAGAATCTACCACCTATAGAAGAATTATGTAAGCCAATTCCCCCATCCGCGATTCAGGTACACTATCTCCAATATTTTGATAATAGAGATATTCTCTATTCTAAACGGTCAATGCTTTCATGAATTTGATAATAACATTGTTAAGCAAGATAATTTTAATACGAGAGTGCAGAATCATCTAATGGAAAAATTTAGAGCTATTAATAATTTGCATGGTATTATGGAGAGAACCTCTAATGATGTTAAAATTCTTATTAAACATTTCAATATGGTTCAAACTCAAATTGATCAACTCACTATGGTGCAAAAAAAATCAATATAACCCCCCCCCCCCGATACGTGAACCCTGGATATATACCACCTTTTCCCGAGAAACACCCGAGGCTGCCGTCATCGTCATCCATAGATCGGGAGGGTTCTCGTGCTTCCCCGGCACCCCGCCGGGAGGGAAATTCATCACCGGAGGGGTCCACAGCATCATGACCTCCTCCGAAGTGATGCCTGAGTAGTTCATCCCTGGACTACGGGTCCATAGCAGTAGCAAGATGGTTTTCTTCTCCACTTTATGCCTCATGTTTAGATCTCGTGAGCTGCCTTACATGATCGAGATCATATTTTTGTAATGCTACATGTTGTGTTTGCTGGGATCCGATGAATGTTGAATGCTATGTCTTCTGATTATCAATCTATCATATTATCTTCATGCATATGTTATTTATGATCTTGCATGCTCTCCGTTATTAGTAGATGCTCTGGCCAAGTAGATGCTAGTAACTCCAAGAGGGAGTATTTATGCTCGATAATGGGTTCATGCCTCCTTTGCATCTATGCTCGAATGACAGAAACGTGACGGATGGAGAATGTGTTCTTGCCATTAGGGAGAAAACAACGGTGTTTAATTTATTTACGATGTTTACATTACACACTTTGCTTACTGCGATTATTTGTTGCTTGCAACTTAATACCCAACGTTTGTTCAGATGATATTCGGAGGGTGGATTATTAGTCATAGATGCAGTTGGATGAGAATCTATGTATCTTATTGTAATGCCCGCTCGAATCACATAGTAATTTTTATGTATTGCATATGCACTACGGTGCAGCCTTCATTTTTGTCAATTGCTCAGCTGTAATTTGTTCACCACACATGTTAATTATCTTTTATGGAGAGACACCACTAGTGAACTATGGACCCCGGTCCATTTTCTCATACTGATAACACACACACTTTTTCCACTGCTTTCATATTGCTTCCACTGTTTTCACACTGCTGCTACTGTTTTCATACTGTTCTCATATTGTTTTCCACACCATACGTTTAACCTCTTTGTGTTCAGCAAAACCGATGAGACTGACAACCTCACTGCTTCGTTGGGGCAAATGATTTGATTGTGTTGTGTAGGTTCCACATTGCTGCTGAACCGATAGTGCGCCCTACCATCTCAATCACATCAATCTTCTGAAGTTACTCCTTCCTCCTACTGGTCGATTAAACCTTGGTTTCTTTCTGAGGGAAAACTATTGTTGTGCTCATCATACTTTCCTCTTGGGATTTCCCAACGAGTGCAAGACCTACAACATCATCCGTATGGTATGTCGACTGCCTCATACAGCTGCTGGCCCGTGTTTGTTATCTCCCTCCCGGAGTCCTAATGCAAAGGAAGACCATATCCATGTCGGTGATCATTCCAGGGCTTGAATATCCGGGGAAGAATTTGAGTGTTTATATGCACCCGCTTGTGGATGATCTGTATCACTCTTGGCACCACGGGACCATGACATACGATCGTGCATCGAAGATAAACTTCTTGATGAAAGTTTGGTTCCACTATTCCATGCACGACATGCCCGTGTACGCCCTATTGCGCGGATGGTGTGCAGCTGGTAAGTGGCCATGCTCAGTGTGCAGGAACCGACTTGAATTCCTTTGGCTAAACGGGGGTAAGAAGTATTCTGCATTCGACACGCATCGAAAGTTTCTCAAAAGAAGGCATCGGTTTAGAGAAGAGAAAATGAACTTCAAAAAGGGAAGAGTTGAGCGTGAAGAGAAAGAGATACCAACTTTTGATGGTGCAGCTGTTGATGCCGAGCTAGGTGCTCTCGTGCCTGCTCCGGGAAATGGCCCACGATATGTAGGATATGGTGTGACACACAACTGGACTCATGTGGTAGGCTTGACGCAACTCGAATATTACAAGGACCTCGAACTACCCCATAACATCGCTGTGATGAAAACCGAAAAGTCGGAGAGTCTCTATTTCACACAGCGTTGAACATTCCTGAGAAGTCAAAGGATAATGTCAAGGCTAGAGTCGATGTTAAGAAGCTCCGTGATAGGGAGAGATTACACATGTAGCCTCCTAACAACCGTAATTTTTTTTTGTTCAAGCCGCATGCCGACTTCTGCCTTAATAGTCTCCAAAAGAAGCAGACATTCATGTGGCTCAAATACGTCGTGATGTTCCCCAACGGTTATTGTTCGAACATAAGTAAGGGAGTCAATCTTGCAACAGGAAAAGTCACTGGGCTCAAGAGTCACGAATGTCATATTTGGATTGAGCGGCTGATGCCAGTGAGAGTTCGAGGTTATCTCCCCGATCGTGTGTGGTGAGGGCCCGCAGAGTCGAGCCATTTCTTCCGCACGCTCTGCGCTAAGCAGATATGTCCCATGATTATTCAGAAGCTGCATGATCTAGTGCTGGAGTTGCTATGCAATTTAGAGACGATATTTCCACCATGCTTCTTTACTCCGATGGCACATCTTGTTGTGCATCTCGCGAACGAGACACTCTTGGGTGGACCGGTGCTGTTCTGTTGGCAGTTTTTTATTGAGAGAGAGTTTAAGTATATTTGAACCAAATGTGGAAACAAAAATCAGATTAAAGCATGCATAGCCGAGGCAACTATCTTCCAGGATTTGGCAAACGCTAGGCTAACGTACTTCCCCCATTATGTTCCCACTATGCATAACCAGGCCTCTCGGTACAATGTCGACGAGCCCAAGAAAGACCCCAATCTCCTCCTCTTCAAGTGTCCCTGTGGCAAGGCCGGTGGCGCAAAAAAGTATACCTTGGCCAAGGAAGAGCTGGAGTGCATAATGCTATATGTGCTCTTGAACATGGACGAAGTGGTTCGTGACGAGGGGGAAGCGGGCAATTTCCTCAAGTAAAATGGTGAACTGAATTACGTTGCAACTAGTAACTCGGTTTCGCTCTAATACATATTTATCTTATTTTATCCAATTCAAGGATGAAATGTGGTCGAGAACGATGGATCCCGATGAAGACGAGTTGGACATTCTTTTGAAAGAGGGTGCCCCCGGAAAAAAAAATCACGGCTTGGTTCAGGGAAAAGGTAATTTCTAACCTGTCACCCTACCTTGCAATATGTGTCTTGTCCTTTTTATGACACATAAATAATACAAAAAACAATTTGTACTCAACTTATAGGGAGCTGATCCCAACACCGTGATGTCCGATGAGTTGAGATGTGTCTCCCAAGGCGTAGAGTCGAGGCATATGAGAAGTATGATATGAATGGGTATCGCTTCCATACAGAGTTTCACCAGAACAGTCGGCCTAATGCAAAAACTATAAATACCGGGGCCTTCACAAAAGGAGCCGGTGAGTTTGATTACTACGGAAGGTTACAGAACGTATACGAGCTGACATACAATAATACGGAACATAGAACTCAAGCTCGTTGTGTTCAAATACCACTGTTTTGATCCAAAGCATGAACTGAAAAATTACCCCTTCCATTGGGTTAGTTGAAGTCAAGCCTTCTACCACCTATAGGGGATCTGATGTCTTCACTGTGGCCCACCAAGCCAAGCAAGTTTATTATTTTCCCTACCCATGTCAGAATGAGGAACTCAAGGGCTGGGAAGTTGTGTTCCAGGTATCGTCACATGGGAAGCTACCCATGCCCTCTGACGATGATTATAACAACATTAACCCTAAAACATACGAGGGAATTTTCTAGCAAGAGCAAGAGAACTTTGGGGAGTGGGGACTTTGGCATACAAGGTCTCGAGGATCTCGAGGACGATGCACCAACATGGGATGAGGTAGTGGTGAATATAAAGGACATAGACATGCCCAACAAGTCGTGGTAGAAAAATGACAACGATGATGAGCCTCCACTGTGCGAGGAGCCTCCAACTTACTACACCCGTGATAGTGATGTTGATAGCGACGATGAGAACCTAAGAACTAATTATGGGAGTGATGATTCATGGCGAGGGTCTTTTTATGTCTTTATTATTCTTAGTATTTATCTATATGCTTAGTATTTATTTATGTATTTATTATCATTTGTATTTATTTTTTAACATGCTTCTTAATTGCATTACATATTTATGCTTACTGTTTACCCTTTCTCAATGCAGGTGATCCACCAATATGAGCCAAGGCAAAGAACCAGAGGCCACTTTGCTGAACTCGATGCGCCAGAGGAAGGCTACCAAAAGTGGAAGGGACCTTTTCTGAACCCGAGATACATTACTGACGACGGTAGGAGCAGAGGTGGAGGACGAGAGGGAGCTGTTGTTCCGAACCTGAGAGGAGGACGAGGGCGAGCTGGCGGACGAGAATTACTAGAGGGTGGTGACATACCCTCCGCTTCTGGCGACGTGACTTCACAGTCCCTTGAGTTGGAGTCTCGAGATGAAGAGACGCAGTCCCGCAACGAGGGGACAATGTCTGGCGGCGAGGGGATGGTGTCTCGCGGTGAGGGGTCCAAGAAGAAGTCACAGATTCATGGGGAATCGACTGTCTTTGATGAGTCCAAGATGCCTAAAACCGAGGAGGAGAAAGTCCTCATTGTGCCTAACGATGTTGAGTAAGTTACTATACTAATTTTGAACACGTCGTTTTATTTGTATAAAAACAATTTGACATGTACTAATGTTTGATTATTCTGCAGCAACTGGACCTTTCCACCGGGGAGCCGTGTTCCTAACACTTGGCTTGCAGCTCTGATTAGGAAGTACTGGCCGGACTTTTACACTCTGGTCCCCAACGGCGAGAAGAAGCTAGCCCTCCATTGGGTAGACTATGAGGCCGCCTATTTCTCGGGATTCGAGACAGCTTCTGACGCCGTGATCAGCACGTTCTGGGTAAGGCAAAGTTTTCCAATTACGTTCATAGTTGATGCCCCCAACCATGCTAACTCATTACTCTCACAATTTTTTATGCATGTTTACAAAGATTCTTTAGGGTGCTTTCGGAGTATCAGGCCTCCGCGAACAAGACTATGCGAGGGGCTTGTAAGAAGCTGACCCGAGAGCAGTTCTACAATATAGAGCATACATGCATCAATCAATTCAGTTCTGAGAAGTTCGGCAAGACGGCGCCGAAGCATGAGAATGTGAAGACCGAGCCTCTCATGACTTTGGAAGATCACCTCGCAGTAAGTAAAAAACCTCAATGGTATTATATGTTGCTACTAAACTGCAATTGTATTATCTATTCTTCAAAATGAGTCTTGAATTTGCTAGGTTATGCCCTAGTGGGTCCATGGTAAAGAGGACGCATGGGACGCGATGGTGGCAATGTGGCTCGGGCAGAAGGATGAGTTCAAAGCCATCAGCGAGCGGAACAAGGGAAACCGCGGCCACGAGGGGACACACTATGCGGGAGCCCGCAACCAGGCTCGCTTCAAGGAAAATATGGTATGCACATACATCGAACAACATACATTTATTCCCGTCATGTTTCTATCTGGTATGCATAATATTGCGTTGTCGATGCAGGAGTCCATCACGAGGAATGCCCCTCTTACGGACATGGAAGCATGGAAGAAGATGAGGATCAAGAGGCCCGATCCATGCAAGCCTCAACCCTCGCTTCCAGACTACTTTGGTCAGGCCAGGGAGGACATAGATAGGTACCGCACCGCGTTCCAGGGTTTTCATCCGGAGGTGGATAACCCTATTCAGCAGGAGACCGACGTGAGAGCTTTGTTCGTGGGCGAGCACGACAGGGAGCATAGCCGTTTGCGCTGCCTTGATCAGGTGACCCCACATACTCCCGAGCTGAGCCTCACATGTATCAAGGCCACCCTCACCACCAACGGCCCCGCTGTCCCTCCTCCTCGACGGACTTCCCAAGCTCGCGCCGATGTAAGTTTTTCTCAATTTCATCCTCTTTTCAACATTCCTTACAGAGTGGCTAACTTGACGAGATTCAACTTACATCGAGATTCAGTTTTCTTGAAATTGTAGTGTTCTTTAGGCGAGGCCTACAATGCCGTTATGGCGGAGTACGCAGTTGTATATCAGGAGTGTGCGCAGAAGAGAAAGGTCTATGACGCCTAGGAAGAGCTGCACGATGCTGTGAGTTTCACCATTTTCTTTTTGCAAATGATGACAAGTCCTATTTTCCCCTACTTTGAACCTTTTCTGCAAAGCCTAACATCAAAACTATCTTGTAGGCGGACGAGAGGTTTTATGCTACTCGAGAGCGGATTCCATTACCAATGGCACGACCACCTAAGCCCGACCTGCCGCCACCGTTTTCACCGAAGGAGGACTTCACTTGCGCAGGCTACCCAAGGACACCGGTATGTTACTTCCCAAACCAGTTCTTACCGTTGTCTTGTGCCCGCCAAGTTGCTAACTTATTATAAAAAATGCATGTAGAGATCGGGATGCTCCGGGGCTGCTCCCTTTGGTCGTGTTGATGACTCGCCAAGTCGCACGATCACACTGTTTCATCATGTTGCTGGTGCATCGCCGAGTCCGTCCCGCGAGATCGGTGCCCGTGGTACTCCCTCGCCGAGTTCCGCGCATGGTTCGATGGTGGGTACCGAGCGTCGAGCGTCGCCTCTTCTCACTCGGTCTGAGATGGGCACATCGAGATCCCGCGAGATGTAGCTAGGATCATCGATCTTTGTATGCAGTATCGATGATGTTCGGATGATGTTGTGCTTTGTACGATAATTGGATGATATGGATATGATGTTTGCATGTTGTTTGTGTCATTTCAATCATGTTTTAAAATTTTATGCAATTTAAATCATATTAAAACAACCCGAAAGCGAACCAACACAACGCATAAAAAACAGATGACAGCCCATACGCCGACGGGGAGGCCGCCGGCGTCTCGCGCCCCCCCCAGCCCACGGGCTGCCGCGTGGCCCAAAAGGCCGACGGGGAGGCCGTCGGCGTCTCGCGCGCCCTCTAGCCCACGGGCTGACGCGTGGCCGAAAGGCCGACGGGTAGCCCGTCAGCGTCGTTGCTCCTTCTCGGCCCAAGAACTGCCGCGTGGACCAGTAGGCCGACGGGGAGGCCGTCGGCGTCTCCCGCCGAACTGGAACCGTGGAACGGGGCCTGTGGGGCCCACCTAATGTGTACGTCGACGTGGTTTTTTTACGCCAACGGGGGAAATCGGTACACCGACGGACATGGAGACCGACGGGACTACGCCGACGGCCACCTTCGGCCTCTTTATACGCCGACGGGGAAGATCCCTATGCCGACGGTAGCCGGTCGTCGGCGTACTAACTTCGTGTTGTAGTGCCTTTACAGTAGCCGATGTGTTTAGGTAACATGGGTTAACGATGATGAACGCATCTGGCTTCATATCATTGATGGCAAGAACCGTTCCTCTTCACGTAATGGTGTACCATTGGAAAGACGTATATAATATATTGTTGAGGATAGTGGAGTTGTAGAAGAAAACTATACCAGCATGTTTCAAAATCAAATAAGTAGTAGAGTCGGTAGAAATATTCCCGTGAATAGTGGAAATTTGTGAACTATTTCACAACCCAATTCTTGCAAAAGAAAATATCTGTCACATAGTTCTTATGTTTAGGGTTTATTTTGTATGTAATGGCTCTACTACAACTGCAAGATTTACTTGACATTTCATTCCATGACTTTGTGGATTGAACTAGTAATTGATATACTGCAGAACTCACATCTAGAAGTTTGGATTGACATCGATAATCACGCATACAATGAAATTCAGTTTCCACAATTCCGGAGACATTGAACTTTGATGCATACAATCTCCAGTCAATGTTGAAGAGCATGTTTCTAGGCCTTTTCATCCCTTGAAAAATGTCTACCAACCTATATGTGATAGAAGTACTTAGAACTTTGTCACCAACTTATACTCCCTCTGTCTCAAAATAAGTGTCATTGAGTTGGATGTATTTAGATGTATACTAGTACTATATACATCCACTTTAAGGCATTTTAATGACACTTATTTTGAGACGGAGGGAGTACCGTAAGTCACACAATGCATGTTGAGACACGTATCATACTTTATCAAGATCAACAACATTGATGTTAATATCTGAACAAATAAAGCTACTTTGGAAGCCCTCTTTCTTGCCCGACACAGCCCTCTAGGGTTTCTCCATCTCGAGGGTCAATTGAGTTCGGGGGAAAATCTAGACCGTGCCGATATTGTTGAACCAACAGTTTATTTTTGTCATCTCGTTGCAATGCACGTACATGTTTACTAGATCATGGAGGACGGATACTGTGTGGTTTTGATTTTTAAAAGTCAACAAAGTTACACATATCTACAACGAAACTGAGCTATACAAAGAGAGATAGCAGTGGGTATGAAGATTTTTTTTTTGAAATGGAAACATAGCCACACAGCTGCTGCTTATTTAATTTTAAAAGAAAGTATTAATAAGTTCATTACACTCAAGCATCATACAGAAGAGCCAACCGAATTAATCATAGAAAAACTGACAACAGGCTAAGAATACACATGCTGAAGTGTTCTAGTATGCTGCAAGCCACCCTGGCTGTAGGTAGCCCGAACGACCGCCATCAATCGAGAACATCCAGACTCCATAAGCTCACGCTGCTCCAACGGCAGAAGGAATGGCCACATTTGAATCCAGTATGTGGCCTCGTGAATAACCTGGAAAAAGTAAGCACCTTTCGCCTTGTTAAAAACCACATCATTTCGACAATTCCATATTGCCCACATAAAAGCACAAGTTCCAATTTGTATGCGGGCTTTAGTTAACTTATAAATCCCATGTAACCATTGACCAAACAAATGATCAATACTAGCAGGTTTTTCTATGCTAAACGTAAAATGAAGCAACCTCCAAATATGTGTAGCAAGGTTACAAGATATGAATAGGTGTTCGATCGTCTCATCATGATCGCAAAACACACATTTCGTACACCCCATCTAATTTCTCCGAATCAAATTATCTTTAGTAAGAATGACTTTACGTTGAAGGAACCACATAAATATTTTAATCTTCAGAGGCACTTTCAGTTTCCAAAGGTATTTATGCAAAAAAGGAGTGTGACCATGCATTAAATCAATGTACATGGTTTTTACCGAGAACACACCTGTCTCAGTAAGACCCCAAACAAAAAGATCATAATTCCCATTAAGATTAACTGACATGATATAACGAACTAAGCGTAACCAAGCTGCCCACCGCTCTCCGGTCAAATTCCTTCTAAAATGGATATTGAGAGGATTATGTGACAGAACATCTGCCACTAATACATTTTTACGACCCACAATATGATACAAAGAAGGATATTGAGTAGCCAATGCCGTCGTGCCGAACCAAGCATCTTCCCAAAACCGAGTAGATAGACCATTAGCTACCCTAAAATGTCCTCGTTTGAAGAAATCACTTTTAACCTCCATGATCCCCTTCCAGAAAAGAGAATCATGAGGTTTTGCCTCCAATTGAGATAAAGTTTTATTGTATATATATTTGTTATATAGTAGCTCTTTCCACACCCCTTTCTCATGTACAAGCTTAAAAAGCCATTCAGACAAAAGGCATATATTTTTAACTTCTAGTACCTCGATGCCTAAAGCACCCTGGTCCTTAGGTCTACAAATAATAATCAATTTGGACAACCAATACTTTCGCTTATGCAGATCACTTTGCCAAAAAAATATGCTACGGAAGAAATCTAACCTCTTGCTAACCCCAACAGGTACCGGAAAGAAGGATAGAAGAAACATAGGCAAACTTGTAAGAACGGAATTGATAAGAACCAGTCGATCGCCATAAGACAACATCTTTGCGGCCAAAGAACCCAGCTTATTATCGAAACGATCCTCCACCATTTTCCATTGCTTGTTCAGCAATTTCCTATAATGAATTGGGATACTTAAGTAATTAAACGGCAGTGAACCAATATCATAACCGAATAATAACCTATAATCATGTTGCCTCTCCATGACATTCAAAGCAGTAAAGCTCATTCTTATGGAAATTAATTTTTAACCCGGACAATTGTTCAAATAGAGCCAAAATTAACTTCATGTTGCCAGCCTTTTCTAATCATCTTCTAGAAACAAGATCATGTCATCAGCGTATTGAAAAATTGATATCCCTCCATCAACTAGATGAGATATCAATGATCCAACCTGTCCATCCTCACGAGCCCGTGCAATGAGAATAGCCCACATATCCATAACAATATTAAAAAGCACATGTGATAAGGGATCCCCTTGACGAAGCCCCTTTAAAGTCTGAAAATAATGCCCAACATCATCATTCACTCTAATCCCTACACTCCCACCTTGAACAAAAAAGTTAACCTATTCACACCATTTGGGATCAAACCCCTTCATCCGTAGGACCTGCTGCAAGAACGACCAATTAACTTTATCGTAAGCCTTTTCAAAATCAATTTTGAAAATAACCCCATCCAGTTTTTTGGTCTTGATTTCATGAAAAGTCTCATGCAAAATCACCACACCTTCTAGAATATTCCGACCCGGAATGAACGCATACTGGGTTGGTCTAATTATTTTGTAGGCAATAGACGACACACGATTCGTTCCTACCTTAGTAAAGATCTTGAAACTCACATTAAGCAAACAAATAGGCCTACATTGCTCAATGCGACTCGCGTCCTCCCCTTTCGCTAACAGAGTAATAACCCCAGAATTCAATTTATGTAAGGGTAACACTCCATTCTGCAATTGAGAAAACAAATCCATCAAATCACTTTTGATGACTTCCCAAAATTAGAATTCAGCCGGAAACCCATCTGGTCCAGGGGGCTTATTGAGTTCCATCTCAGATATCGCCTCGAACACCTCCTTCTCAGTGAAGTACGATGTCAAGGCAACATTCTCCTGAGCCAACACTTGAGGCATCTCCATGTTAAATGTTTCAATCATACTCACATACCAGGACTCAGGTGCCCCAAACAGTTTTTTATAGTACTCCGAGATAAACACTTTCAAATTGTTTTCCCCTACTATAGTTCCCTCATCTTATTCAAGTTGGAAAATACGTTTTTTCCGGTGCTTTCCATTAGCAATCAAATGGAAATACCTCGTATTATTACCCCCTTCCTGGACATGTCTCACTTTGGCCCTCTGTGCCCATTTGGACTCGTCCTCTCTACGTAGCCTAGCTAGACACTCATCTGCGTCTTTCTTAGCTTTCCTCTCATCAGGAGACAAGAGAACAATCTCGGCTTTAATATCTAATTCCTCGATGAGCAACGGTTTTTTGTTTTTGTTTTAATAATTTGTATTCACCACTAATATTCTTTGCCCAACCTCTCAAGAATTGTCGCAAATGCCTAATTTTATTTTGCCACCTTTCAGTAGTCATAACCCGACATACCATGCCCCTCCATTCTCTACATACCATTTCTAAAAATCCCTTCCTCCTAAGCCAAGAGTTCTCAAAAGAAAATTTAGCCTTATTACCTAAGTGAGCACACTCTCCTGAATCAATGACAAGAGGAGTATGATCAGAACCAAAACGTGGAAGAGCATGCGCCAAAACAAGAGGGAATTTTTGTTCCCAGGCAACACTGGTAAGAAGCCTATCCAACTTTTCAAAAGTTTGAACAGCCCTTCTACTAACCGAAAACTAACCCAAGTGGATATGAAGTAGAAACAAAAAATATAAGCTCCTGTAGAGAGATATGCCATGACGCTATCGAATGAGCCTTATTCTAAAAAAATCCAATCATTCGTGCGCTATCAAGTATTTAAGAGAAAACAAGTGGTTACTTCAAGAAAACATGGCCCAAGGATGGCATATTTGGCAAACCAAGAAGATTTGATAACTATCAACGTTGGAAGACCGAGTGATGCCAACGAGTGCCATCATCTTGATTCAGCTAGCATCGACAAATCCTATTACTGTGTACAGCTGGCATGAAATGTCGCCCGTGGGTCACTTTTGACGATGAGGCCATCAACAACGACAAAACTATCACCCAACTCTTTTTTCAAGATGAACCGGCTGGTGGTAAACAAGACCAGCAACTACGACAACTACATCATCGTTCTACTCTGGGATGTTAGGATATAAATATATTGCATAGTCCTTTCCATCAGTTTGAACTTTTGGTTTAGATGGCTAATGCAGATATTCAATATGGTATCAGAGTCAACAGGTGTCAAGTTCAAGACTCTCCTCGCACAGTTAAAAAAAATTGTTCGTGGACCAGATCAAGTTCGACTATCATGCATCTCATCTGAGGGAACCCACAACATGTATAATAGTAGAATGCATATGATCGGTCGTCTTATTAAGCAATAGTAAAACCAGGCAACCTAGAAGTAACCACATCGTTTTGGCGCTATAACGGGCCAGCCCATCATTACAGGGCTGCTGCTTTGCAGACGCAGACGCGTTTTGTGGTTAATCGGGCCTTGGCCGTAGAAATACCATGTTTCAGCAACCGGGGTGCAAAGGGCCGGTGGCGATTGTGGATGTTACGCCAATCCAGTAATGGCAGTAATTTTCCAGTTTCTGGAAATCAGCAATTACAGCCAATACATCAATCATGTAGAAGGTGCGTTACTACCACTTCATGTCCTTCGTCTCCTGCCCTTATAAATTATATCCCATCGGCAATGAACCTTCCGAGGCACCTCCCTCCTTGCCAATCTGCCCATTGCAGCAAATAGTATTCTGAAATTTTGCATGCAACACAAATAGTTTTTTTTTATACTACCATATGGTTATTGCTACAACAAATAATATCCTTGAAATATGATATAGATGACAACATATATGAGTTAGTGAAATAACCTTGAGGCAATATCACTCATATTGTTAAAAAGAAATTGCACACAAATAACATTAGTAGAGGAAATAAAAAAATTAGAACTTTATTGCGAAGCTCAAATATACAACTTTTGCAAAAGGTAACGATTTTCTCATAATTACCAGATGACCAACGGGCACGTCGATCATGCAGCGCCCCTGCATGGCCTCGGTCCGCGTGCCCATGCACGCCAGGAGGAGGCACTTGCGACGCCATGCGTTTCGTCGCCCACCACATATTGGCCGGCCTTGTCCCACGCCCGGCCTGCCACGCCGTCATCGCCCGCCTCTCCTGGGATGTCTCCCTCGCCGAGCAGCCCGCTGCCAGCGACGCCGTCATCGCCCGCCTTTCCTGGGCCCTCACCGAGTAGCCCACTGGCTGCAACGCCCAGCTTCGGGTTGCCTAGTGCGTCGCCCAGTCTCTCGCCGACTGGGCCATCGCCGTTGATGTCTCCGTCGAATTAACAGTGGACAACAGAAATCTTTTTTCTGCGCAGAAATCCGAAATATAATGTCAACTTTCCAATAGAGGCTTTACTTGGCTCAACAAAAACTCAAAAGAAAAGATACAACAGGGTTGATAAGGAAATAGAAAACACCCAGGTGCAAAGCACACCAAAGAAAACAAAAAAACACAAAATAAAAACAGAGAAATAAAATGGGTTGTCTCACCTCGCGAGTGTGGGCGGGGATCGGTATCCGTGCACGGGTGAGACCCAATCAGAATAAACCCAACTAGCAAGAGCTCTGTCTAAACGGGTCGCTACCGTGCACGACACCTAATCTAAGTCCTTGGTGCTGACTTGTTAATAAATAGTAATTTTCTGTTATTTCTAGCTGGCTTCCTCAGGCAACCAATGTACTTCTGACTAAATTAAGTCCTTGGTGCTGACTTTTTAATAAATAGTAATTTTCTGTTATTTCTAGCTGGCATCCTGAGGCAACCAATGTACTTCTGACTTTGAAATTCAAAAAATATAAGATCCACCCTGGCTTAATTAGTTAATTGTACTGATGTATCAGGTGTTAAGCTAATTTGACACCACTTTAATTTAGTTTCACTCATGTCCAAATACATTACTGAGGTGTTACATGAAATATTCAAGTTAATTAATATTTGAACGGCTAGATTTTCTCACTACACATATGTTGTTTCTTAAAAATGGACGGGCGCGCAACCGGGACTAAATATGCGCGACTAAAGGCCCCCCTTTAGTCGCGCCTCTTACGGACCGGGACTAAAGGCCCGCCACGTGGGCAGTTGGCGTGCGCCAGAGGCGGGAGGACCTTTAGTCCCGGTTTTTGACACGAATCGGAAGTACAGGCTATTTCGTTATTTCTTTAATTCATTTGGGTTTCTAATTATTTTTCACTCCTTTTTTTTACTCCAAATTTTCACTCCTTTTTTTTCAGAATTTTTATTATTTGCTTAGTGTCTACCTACAATTATCTCTAATCAAATTACTTACTCGTGGTCAAACTTCCCGCTCGGTCACCCATCCTCCCACTACTCTAGCATTAGCACGCTTAACTTCCGAGTTCCATCCCGTCCCGCATCCAAGTGTTTCGCACGCATGTATATGATACTAGTATCATATCAATCTATTAACGTGTTGGTCGATGCCACATTTCTTTATTGTCTGAATTTCAAATAAATCTTTTAATAAACAAAAGTAATGATGTAATTAATAATTTTGAATAAACAAATAAAATTAACTTTTTAATTTGTATTATTTCTAAAAAATATTCAGAAAAATAAAACTAATTCATTTTAAAATCTTAAAAATACAGATATATATCAAAATATTCAGAAAAATAAAACCAATTCATTTTAAAATCTTAAAAATACAAATAATATATCAAATATTCAGAAAAATAAAACTAATCCATTTTCCCCTTTCCTAAATTCAAAATAAAATCTGATAAAATTTATGAACCAAACCATATAAAATTTGCATATCCAAGTTTGGACTATTATTTTGGACACAAGAACTGTTTTGGCAATGACTATCTGTGAGAATGATTTGAACCTAACTTTTAAAATACATAACCAAAATGGATAAACTAAAATGTTCTGGATAGATATTGAAAAGATCTATCCATAGCACTTAGCCTCACATCAAGGTCAGCAACCAAATGAAAATACCATCATTTTTAATTAAAGACCAGTAGGCTCTTCTATGATTTTTAGAATGAGTTCAAAAATGAATTTTGAAGTAAATTCAACTGAATGAGTTTGGTATTGACTAGATCTATGTTTTCCTGGCTTAGATTAATTTTTGGAGCTCTAGATTTATTTTTGGTGAACAAATATAGAAACAATAGTTTTTCTGTTTTGTTTTCTTGATGTGTTTTTGTTTGTTTTGAAATGTGTGTTTGATCTTATCTTGTTTCCTAGCTTGTATAGAGTGTTAGGACTTGATATTAGGTTGTTTGCTTGCAGAACATCTACCTTAGAAAGTGTGTGCATGATTGGAAACCCAAATAAAAATGGAACTAGCATTTGTTACTTTCTAGTTTTATTATTTTGGAATTGTGTGTGAGCTAAATCTTTGTGTGATTGCTTTAGTAAATTTTGTGCTATGTTTAACCCGTGATTTTATTTGAGCCATTACATAACATAGCGGTACATATATATATCCATTACATAATATAGAAATAATATAGTTAGGAATTAATAGAAAGACATATATCCATTATATAATATATCCATTAGATATATCGAACGCAACATAGCGGTACATAGATGTGGTACAGACAAACAACATCTACTCGAGCTCCGAAGAGTAGATGCGGAACAATTCGAAGGCAACGTATGAATCTATTGCTGCATACTCGAAATTGATCCGGTCAAGTGGGTTCTTCCCCCAATAAAAGTGATTCCTCGAGGGGAAACAAGTCTTCATGGTTTTGTAGTCGGGGTGGATGAAGGCAGTTGCCATACTAGCCATCCCGGTCTTGTGCCCGTACAGCTCATCAAAATGTATCAAGTCCTGAAGATCAATGTAGTGATCTTCAGGTATCTCAATACCCAACGTGCGCATCAACTTCTGCCGGTCATTTGTGATGTCAACGCTACAGAAGTCGTACCCTTTGTTGACAAGAAAATCAACAAGATCTGGAGATTGCTTTGAACTACTACAACAACAAAAATGAACACGTGTTAGATATTGTTGCAACACGTGTATTCTTCCAATGCAACAACAAAAATGGAACTACCCTATGCAATTTTCCTCTCTACAAATGTTGCTACCCTATGCAATTTTCCTCTCTATAATTGCTACCCTATGCAATTTTCCTCTCTACAATTGTTGCAACAAGTGATACTATTGCTATCAACATGACAACACAATTTTCCTCTCTACAATTGGTACCATATGCAATTTTCCTCTCTATAATTGCAACAAGTGATACTACTGCTATCAACATGACAAAACAATTTTCCTACAAGAGAGATTGTGTGCGTACCATGCCCATTGGAATACAAGCACGGTATCCTCGTGAGCAATTTGGATGACGGCCACATCCCGTTGATTCGCCATGTACTCTACATCAAGCCCGAAGAATTTGTGGTGTTCATCGGCGGCTTCATAGAGATTGCTCAAACGACGAAGAGCTTCGGGGAGCCTCTCGCATATATTGGTATAGAGGACATGGAGATTCTTGCCGCATGGTGTGGGCACATGGAGAACGTTCCAAACGGGAGAATCCATGGGTGGTGGGTGTGGAGGAAAAAGAGAGAGGATCAAGAAAAGAAGAGAGGAAGAAGAACAGAGAGTGCGCATTGTAACAATGGCCTTCTGCCTCTCGCTCGCGAAATAAAAACGCGCGGAAGGCGAGCAGTTTCGACCTTTAGTCGCGGGTGGCCAGGCCAACCGGGACTAAAGGCCGGGATGCCAGCCGTTGGGACCTTTAGTCGCGGGTGGCCAGACCAACCGGAATCAATGCCCTCCGCACGCTTCCCCAACCGCGCCTCATGACCTTCAGTCGCGGGTCGCCTCGCGAACCGCGACTAAAACCCATTTAGTCACGGTTCGTATGTTTTGGGGACTAAAGGGGGCGTATGGAAGGCATTTTTTCTACCAGTGCACCACTGGATTAAGATTATTCTACAACACTAAGTTATCTGTATGACTAAACTTGTTAATCCAGACAAAGCATGTCTACAGCCAATTTGATAACCGATTTGCATAATCATTTGCAGCATGTCGCTAACAGAATTATTTGGCTGAGTAATAGATATAGAGCATCAGGTAAACTATCTGCTACGACACGACAGTTGCTTCCCCTATTGATCGGTCATCTTATCTTTAGTAGTTCTTGTGGTTCTTCCCGTTACCACGACACGAGCACATTTACTAGTTTACGTAAAAAATCACAATATTGGTGCACACCAACAGTCTGACAGCGCCATGACTGGGTGACTTGTGAAAAGCTTTAGTGTTGGTGGCATGCAGCGCCTCGTGGCCGCACGTAAAGGCAGCCCTCCGCGATCGCGTCGCCACATAATATCCCCATTGTTTTTGTTTCCCTGTCTCCTTTAGAGCAAGTACAATAAGCTTATGTAAGCGGGCTATAAGGATTAGAATAATATTTTTGTGATGACATGGAAGAGAGAGAAGAGGAGAGAGAATAGGAGTGGGCTCTCATGCAAGAGCTAGCTGCAGCACGTGCTCCTAGGCACCTTGTGAGAGTGGGAGGTGGGCCATGTATCAATAAAGTAACACATTTTATAGCTCACTATTGTACATGTTGGCTCTATAGTTGGCTATAGGTGACATGGCAATTTCTTGTAGCCGGCTGCTAGCTCTACTATTGAGCATGGTTAATAATACAGCCGGCTGCTGGCTATATGCCATTGCCACGTCACATATAGTTAGCTTATAGTCAACTTGTACAATAGTTGGCTATATGTATGAAGTACTTTACCAACATATGGCCCACTTTACAATCTCACAAAGTGCCTAGGAGCACGTGCTGCAGCTGGCTACTAACTAGTAGCCCGCTTTGCTTCTCTCTCCTCATCTCTCTCCTCCACATAAGCAAAGATATATTATTTAAATGCTTATAGCCTGCTTACGTCACCTTATTGTACTTGCTCTTAGGCTGGTCACAATGGGGTGGAATTTAGCAGTAACATCACACATTTCAATACAACTTTGCTTATGTGGCACGTATTTAATGAAGAGAGATATGCTTATGGTAATTAGCTAAGTTACCGGAACATCACACACTCCAAGAAACAATGAGTCTATAGCCTAATAAATGCATTGTTGCATGACACTACATATATGTTCCTCCCCATTGTGGAGGTAGTAACATAGTATAGAAAAGCGTGTAGGTTACTAGTGTATGTTTCTCCCCATTGTGACCAGCCTTACCGTCTCAACTCTCAAGGCAGCAGTTCCCTTGCAATCTGTACCGGCCCGCCCGTCAACGGATCCCACCGCCGCTAGTGCACCCCGATTCAGAATCGACTCCATTTTTTTATGAAGACGCCCTCCAGTCACAGGCCATTGTTTTTTTTTAGACAGAAGGCCAAAATGGCCCGACGTTAAATTAATAACGCCACGAACGGCGACAAAGATACATAGTGCTGCACCCAGCTTACAACAACGCAACGCACACACATCTAAGAGACAGGGCTACTGCGGCGATTACAGGTGACACCCCAAAGCAAGGCAGAGCCTCGGAGGACAAGCAACTAGCAAAACGGGCAGAGGTGTCGGGCCGGAGCTCGACAAGAGCACGGGCACGCCAACACACGCTGCACACCGCCGCAACCTACTACACCAACGGAGGCAACACCGCCGGGAACAACACCGCCACTATCCGCAAGAGTGCAGACAGGCACCACAAAAGAGCCCTGACCAACAAGACGCCGAGGTGCGAAGCAAGCCACCAGCTAGGCCAGAGGAAGCTCGCGAAGATACCACAGAAGAGCCGCATCCGTCGCCACACCACCTCCCGAGAGCAACTCGCCATGAATCCCAAAGCAGCGTCTTCAGGAAGAACACGACGCCAAAGCGCCGCCACCGCCCGATCCGAGGATCTTGGATTTTCATCCGGAGCATTGAAGGAATGAGAGGGGCCGCTACGACGCCTTCAAGAAGGGGACGGCGTCCGCGAACGTCGTCGCCGCATCCCGAGCCTGTCCCGGGCAAGGGTTTCCCCCCGGCCGACTCTCACCTCCTTCAACCCGGGCGCAGACCGTCGACCAGCGACCCCTGCGCCACCGTCACACCGGTCGCTCGCCAGCCACCGCACCACCCCCGTGGCCGTGGTCACCGACCAGCACCTGAGTCCGTGGCTCGCCCGCCAACCAGCGGACTCCCACCTTCCGGGGCCGCCGCCCCGGCGTCCAAGCTCAGCGCACCTCAGGCGAGAAAGGAGCAAGGTTGAGAGGACCCCACCGAATCAGCCACCGACAGCCCCCTGCCGGCGGCGCGAGATCTGGCACGTGGCGGAAGGGCCCGAGAAGGAAGGCCAGGAGCCCCGGCCTCTTCCCAGCATGGGGCGACCAACCAGCGACCGCCCCCCTTCACGCCACGCCAGGAGCACTCCCTGGCGGCGAGCCGACCGCACCTGCCGCCGCGCCGGCCTCCTCAGCCCGCACCCTGCAGCAGCGAGGGGAGAGGCGCCGCAGAGACTCGCAGAGCCCAGATCGGGCCCGGGAGGGCCCAGATCGGGCCCGAGCCGCCTCAGTAGCCTCTCCCACGCTGGCAGCCAGCGAGCTCCTCGCCCGAGCCGCCGTGCCGCTGCAGGAGCGCCGCCACCCGACCACCTCCACACCCTCCGCGCACGTCGCCGAACCCACCTCCACCGACGGCGCCCACTGGAGCTCCTCCTCCGCGCGAAGTCAGATCCCCTGGACCCGCCCATCCCGCCCGCCGCCTTTTGCAGCCGAGCGCGGCCGCCACCGCCGGCGTAGGCGGCGGCAGCGGCCAGGGGAGTCAGCCGACGGGGGCTTTTTTAGGGTTTGGTTTTGCCCTCCGGAGCCGCCCGCGCGAGTGACCCGGGAGGTTTTCTGGTTTCTTTGATTCCCAAGCCATTGTTTTTGTTGCCCGTATTTGTTTAGCTTTGTCTCTAGTACTGTGTCAGCTTTGTGTTATTGCCAACTTGGGTGCTGCTGATCGATGCGATGCGATGCTGCAGGGGACCTGGTAGCTACCAGTCCGCATCGAGCCACGCACGCAACGCAGATCGTATCTAAGACAAGTAATCGCGACACCCCTGCCGCCAATCTGCGCCTATCCACGTGGCCTCGTTGGTTTGGCTATTTTTTGCGGACATGCGGGTTTTTTGTCGCCCTCGATACAGAAAAGAAAGGCCGAGCAGTCTGACACGCAATCTCTCCCCAAACCCTATTTTCTCTCCCATCTCACTCTCGTGGTGGCGGCGGCGGCGGCCGGAAGTAGCGGCAGCGAGCGGGCAGCCGGCGGTGGGGGAACAAGGAGTGGTGGTGAGGGCATCCTCTCTCGCCCGGTTCTCCCTCCTCTCTCATGTCTCCCGGGGAACGGCGAGATGTGGCGGCGGGTCCACGGCGGCACAGTGGCTTCAGCCCCACACACGTCAACCCCCATCTCGCCTCCCGATCCCCACCTCTCACCGGCCTCCACCACGTCGCCGCGTACGCTATCATCGCCCAGCCGTGGCCACAGAGGAGCGGCACAGGCCGAGGCCGTCGCCGCCCGCCAGGTTCCTCGACTTTTCCTCCGCACTGCCGTACGCCGTTTGCAGGTGCCTGAGTTTCTCCTGTTGTCCTGGCTCGGTCTTCCTTCCCGCGCCGCTGCCTATGCGATGGAGGGACTCAGTTGAGGTACGTCTTCCGGTTCCTTGTGTTGTTGCTCTGCCTAGCTTCTCTATCTCGCGAATTTTGATTCTCGTCTATGGATTTCTCTGGAGCACGGTGTTCTTCGTCGTCGCTGATTCGACCGCTGCAGGGTCGTTCGTCCGTGTCGATGGTGAGCTCCGCCCTCTCTCTTTTCTGGTTCTTCCACGCTGGATGCGACCTCTTCGCTGAAGAGGATTGTTTTTTGCTTGCTTTTCGTCAGGTTGGCGTCCGTCATGTGGAGCTCTTTCTGTCCGTTCCGGGGTCCTTGTCCCTTCTCTGTGAAGGTATGGTGCATCCGCGTGTGTGCTCTTGTAGATAGGCAGATGGCTTTTCTTTCTGTTTGTACTCTGCACGGCACCTGTTCGACGATATGCGTGGTGTTTGATTTTGCCTTACAGTCTGCTTTGGTGGTGCTCTCTGCATGTTCGATGTGTGGCCAGGTCTGGAGGCATCGTCCTTTGGCTGCTAGCTTTCGACGAAGTGATTCCGCTTCCCTCGACGGCCGCCGGCCTGGCCTGCGGGGCTGAGGGCAACAAGGAGGAGGCGCGCGCGTCCTGGAGGAGGGCGGCGGCGATGAACCCGGACGGGACGACCACCGCGTCCTGGTGGAGGGTGGCGGCGATGGAGCAGGACGGGGCAACCATCACGGACCCGGCGGCCAAGGTGGCGGGTGGAAGGAGGCACACGCGTCTTGGAGGAGGGTGGCGTCGACCACGACCACAGTGGTGAGCAGTACCGCCTCCCGGAGTAGGCTGGTGGCGCTCCAGTGGAGTCCACATCACGTCCACCATCGTCATCATGGTGGCCTCTCAGGGCGCTCGCCCTCTCCTCCTCCTTATTTCCTCAATTCAGCCAAGATGAAGAGGACGAGCATCCCACACCCACCCATGTCCATCCTCTCTGCCTCCGGCGTCCAAGAGGACAAGCAGCCGCCCATTGCCCATGCCCTCCTTCTCGGCTCGTTCGTGTCCTGTCAGGAAGGTGAGCTCCTCCTTCCTCTCTCAGCATCCCCTCTCTGTGGTGTTCTACATCTTGATGATAAATTACCAATACCAGTTTTTTTTTTTACATCGTTCCTATGAATTTGTTTCTTCTCTAGAATTTCCAAGAATGATTTTTTACAATATTTTTATGCAAACAAATGGGAGGGAAACTATACAGAGGGGATTGATAAGCTTTCAGGTATTCAGATCTCTTGCAACCATTCAAATGGTTGCAATTTTGAAGAAGAATGGTGGAATTTGGGCTCCGATTGAAAATATGTATGTGTCAATAGCTGTAGACCGCCATATATTATGATCTGTAGGATCCGCTGCGATATCATCATACCTCTTAGTATTTTAGGTTATGTTTATGTCGACATTTAAATTATTTAAAATCTCCACGCCACTGAAAGTAACTCAAATGCTTCTATTTATGCAAAGATTTCTTGTGGAATATATCATGTTTCCTTTTTCTTGTAGGATGCATATTAGGAGGTCATCATGATGATTAAAGGTGTTTGGGCATCACGGGCATTTTCCTGCTGGGCATTAGTGGAGGCGCCAGGTGGATATATCTTCTTTGTTCATTTCTCCGTTTGTCACTTTTAAAGATTCAGGTAAGGTAATATTGAACACTTGATCATATTCAAATATATCATATAGTAGTTATGACCCTATATTGTCAAGTATATTAATATATTGACATAGTAGTTATAACCCTATGGTGTTAAGGATATTGATATGTTGAGTGGAGTTTAACCCTGCACTTGCCGATCATGGTCGGGTGTCAAAGCCTGCCCCTTGTCTCTTAGGTGTTGCTGTCATGCTTAATACGGTTGATGTACCCAACATATCTTTTATTAACACTAAATAAATTACTTCTTTGAAGATCAGTGGGTCCATTGAAGCGGGATAGACAGGATATTGATGCAACAAATAGACTCGATCTCACTCTCGTCAGGTGTAGTTATGTTGGTACCCCTTTCATGTTTTGTAAGCAGTCCCAGTTTATTTTAACATGGTCCTGTGGGTACTGAAGTTCTCATGCGAGAGTGCGATTTTTGGCTTTCCGCATTTTTCCAAGAACCATATATAGAAGGATAAATAAGTTACAAATAAAATAGTTAGACACCACTAACATTTGTAAATTTTGCATATCGTGATCAATTTAACCCTATTTGGATCATTTTAGTAAATTGTACACTGAACATATCTTTTTTCCATCGTTACTTTGCAGCTGTTTTGATTCAATATTCTGTTTTGGCTTACCGGACCAGCAAAGCCTTACATAAATAGCAGCCTTGGTTCAGTTTTCCCTTGACACTGAAGAGTAAGTACTTCATTCTGAATAGTCGCTCTCCACTGTAAGGATGTCCATGCATCAAATAAGTTATGCACACTTCTTATTATTCAACAATATCCGTTCTTCAAATCACCATGCTGCATGAGGTCGGACCTGATGGAGGCGGGGAGGTCCAGGAGCAGGATCAGCTTCTCCACCTCGCGCACCACCGCCTCCTTCGCCTCGATGCCCAAATCCTCCATGGTCGCCGGACGCAGCAGAGTGTTGCCGCTGTACTACTCTATGCAGACGTTGTTCTCCCTTTTTCCGTTGCTACAAGAGTACACTTTATGTCTATTTCACTTTTTCACTCAGACTCTTCCCTTTAAGTTTTGTATTGATAAGAAAGTCTTGCTACAATCTGATTTGGTATTTAACATACAGTCTATCAAATTATGTGAGTGTAATGAGCAGAAAAGTGATGAGCCAGCCGATGTGACCCTGTCTAGAAAGAAATTATACTCACATCGTCTTTGGTTGTTCCTAAAAGATGCTCAATTTCCCAAGGAATCAGGTGTGTTTATTGCATATAAATTGTGAGTTCTATTTGTTATTCCCATCATTGATAGAGTATTTGGTTACTTGAAACTACTACGTTCTTGTTTAATATAATAGTCTTTAACTTTACTCATAAATTCATTTGTGTCATTAATGAAACCTATAATTTACTCAGTTGTTTATCCCTAACCACAACTTCTTGCTAATTAGGCACTTCATGGAGTGATTTATTGCAATACGGGACATCTCTCCATGGCTAAATAACCTGAACGTAGGTACTTATGTTCAGTCAACCTATAACTACTTTATTGCTTGATCCAATTGAAAATTTAGATCAATGGTTGGTGCTTCAAACAATTTAGAGTGAGACCTTCTGCTCTTCTAACTACAAAGTGATTTGTTGAATTACTAATTAATAGGGAAACGGTAGTTGTTCATTAGAATGATAATGATTGGTTGATCCGTTTGTTGTTAGCATCTCCTGGTGCTCAAGTGTCATTCCTTCCCACCTATTTTATGATTCCACGGTACATCCTTTTTCATGTATGGCTATTGTGGTTAAGGATTCTGGAGATTGTTTTTGTACTACAGTTCAAGTTAGATGTGGGTTTAGCATGTATGTTTCCCTAAAGTCATGTGGTATTTTATTCAGATAGAGTTCCATGATTTTACTGAATTCGCCGCATTGGAAATGTATTGGGTCTGTATTATGGGGGATCCCTAAAGATTATAGCCAGCTCTTCCTATGAAATTTTGGGTGTTAATATAAGTCGGGAAAGGTGATCTGTAGTGGAGTATATACTGTTGTTCATTTAATATTCGCCTGAAGTTTTTTGTTTGGGCATTTGTGTTCCCCTGCTATGCTAACATATTTGTTTTCCCATTTTACAAAACTATGACAGAGTTTTTAGTGAGGACCCGTATGGCGCAGCGGAAATACATCAAAATATGGTGGTTAAGAGCATGTACGGGAGCTGCGAGGACACCAAGACATCAGCAACAACAACAAGATGCACCAGAGAGAACACGATTCTCATCATGATGAGTGAAATGGCTTCTAAAGCTGGAGGTCAGTCGTTGTAGTTAGTAGCAATGGTTTTTTCTGAAAGATTCCATAATCTCTTAGTTAAGCATGTATTCATTGTTGTAACAAGCTCTAGGTTTACAGAAGTTCAGTCTTAAACCCAATAATAATCTAATCGGTTGTTTATGGTTAATACCCCTTGTGCTCGGGTGTCCTTTTATCACCAATGGTGGATTACATATGCACAAGGAGTTCCCTCATGGCAATCCTCAAGAAATGTTATTATTTACCATCGAATGATCTTTATCACCTACAAATTACGATGACGCATTATTTCTGGATATTTTAGGATATTGAGAGGCAGAGCTATGAAGTGACACGTGATTTTTCTGATGCGGCATTAAAAGGAGCAGTTGGTGTCATCAATAGATATATACGTCCAATTAATCCATCTGATCCAGAGTGCATTCATATGTGATAATAATACTTAAATCATACAGTTTGCTAGATAACTCGCACATGACTTCTATTTCTCTTTCCGCTTGAAGTGACATCATTGCATAACGTGCTATGGATGCTGGTTTATGGCTGTGATAAGGTTATATATGTGTAGCTATCGTGCATTCATGCTTTCTAATTTCTGTTTGTTAGAATCTGAAGCTCTTGGCACTTAGTTTAAATTTCAGAAGTATGATACTTATTTAAGTGTTAGCAGTTGTAAATTATATTCCATTGCACATGGTTTTTGGTAAAGCTAAGAGAAAATATTTGTTTTTGTAACTGTGACGTGAATTTGTCGATGCCAATAGTCTTATTAATTCAATTTCAATGTACTCATTATCTTACTTGCAGCCTTTTAGTTTGTGGGTTGAGTGCTTACGTATGCTCGTTTTAAGGAGGCCTGTCTATTAAATTATGGTTCAAAACTTTGGAGAGTTCTTAGTTTGTACATATGGATTACAAGTTCACTATTACTTGATGATGCTCGAGTTAAATGAGAATATCACTGAAAGGGATGGTCGTGATCCATCATGGCTTACTTGATGATGCTCGAGTTAAATGAGAATATCACTGAAAGGGATGGTCGTGATCCATCATGGCTCTGATGACACTTTAGCTCCATCAATTGAGAATTTGAAATACTTCTGGCTTTAAATGAGAATGTCGCTGATCGACCCTGACACAGTTTCAATTGGAGTCTCTTGCGTTATGTTGGAAAATTCACCATAGTTTCATGCTATTGCTTTATTTCTTGGTGGAGCTGCATCAGCTTTAAGAATCAGTTAGCCTACTTACATTTTTACACGCTCTATCCAAGAATTAACCATAGGGGAGAAAGATCTCAGTATCTTGGTTTTCATGTGAATTTTTATAACACTATTCTGCTACTGCATAAACCAATTTGATTAATGAGTTTCTTGTATGTCTCCTTGCTGCTCCCCTTCCTCACCTCCATGGCGTGCTCACCATCTCTGGCCTACTCGTAATGGCGCCTTGGTGGCGGGGCACGTCGCCTTTGGCGTGACCGAGCACCTATTCCTGGATGGTTCCAGTGACAACACCACAAACAGGCTGGTCTCCTTCCACGTGTTGTTAGAATGTACTTGTGGCTTGCTGGTACCTCTGGTTATGCATATTTCGACTAGGCGTGGATATGCAGATTTGATTTTCGCTTTCATATGTACCTCCATTTATGCAAATATCTGCATCAGTTTATGATCTTACATTTAACAAGATGTTATGAATTTAAATGAAATTGATCACTGTCCCTTTCAAACAATTTAATACCATGACAAGTTTTATGGCTTTTCCATTATTGTCGGTCATGTTTGTAGCTTTTTTATCTATCAGTTTCAAAGTGTCGTGGTAACTGGTTCTTGTGGGGCTGTGATGTTGCTTGCTGAATTATGAGTGTTGTAGAACTTTTGCAGCCTGAGATAGTTACAAGCACAACTCTTGCATCTTGAGATAGTTGATGTTAGTTGCTGGACAGCTAGGTACAACTTTGGCGGTTTGAACTGACTGATCTGAAATATCTCTAGGAACTTCATTTTCTACAGAGTTTCAACAAGAAATTAAAGCTAGGTGCTCTGCCCCAATTCTAAGAGTCTAGGCAATGCATGCCCTACAGCTACAGGTTCTGCTGAAAATTCATTACAACGATATTGAACTACTAGGAACAAGATTAGGGCATGAATTATTATATTATATTGTGCCTTCGTTTTCGCTACAACTTGTATTGCTTCAAATCATGGACTAACCAATTCATCAGATCGTTTTCCTGTATGAAATGGATCATCGTTCTCAAACTCAACCTTCATTGGAGAATTTAAAAGTCTTTACATTATTCAGAAGGTTGGTCTTCCTTCTGCAGTTTAGATTAATGTGTAGTTTGCAAATAGACTTCCTAAATTTGACATATACCAGTTTTTCAAACCTGAACATGATGCATCAGAATTGCTTGGTCTTTGTGTTTGAACGACATCTCAAATTGGGACACACGGCAAGAGTTATCTTGTACGCATAATAGCATACGTCCTGGGACATCCATGGTAGTTAATTTTTTTCGTCATCTGTTTCCGCAATTACAGTATCTTAATATTTTATATCTTTTTATATTGAAAAAAGAGCATGGCTCATTTGACGGATATTTTCCGGGTTAACCTCATCATGAACATGTGCTCTAAATTAACCTCATCATTTGTCCTTTTCTAACTAAATGATTTTTCTCTTTTCTAACTATACGAATGTTGTGTATTTAATATGTGTGTTGTACTGATTACTTGATTTTTAATGTGCAATTAGCTCCTTTCAATAATGACCCGCCGAGTAGGTCGTCTACCTGTTCAAGTTATTTGATTTGTGATGTTTGTGTTTTTCAGTCATAGTTGGCAGAGTTTTCTAATTCGGCATATATGCCTGATATATATTTGGGGTGTTGATTGTTTGAACGTGTTAGAGGAGCAAGATACGAACTTCGTGTGTTAGAATGAGATTGTGCATTTCAAACGGTTCACTCTATCTATATATATATATACATGCTAATTTTGTGTTGCCTTCCTCTTATAAGTACAAAATCCCGCCTAACATCACTTGAACTATTGTGAGTACTAGGTGTGGCGTGGAGAGTAGGCCCAGTGGCGTCCGGGAAGCTTGCTGGAGTAGTAGGCAAATGGTGGGTGCAGAGGAAAGGCAGGTTACGGATGTGCATGGTCTACCGCTGCGGAGTGACAGCTACATGCGTTGTCTACAATGGCCAGGAGGAGGGTGGACATGGGTAGAGAGGCGACTGGTAGGGCGGTGACTGGCAGGGAAACACCAAGGTTACAGGGTTTGCATCAGGAGTCAGTGGCGGGTGGAAGGGAGGAGGATACCGTGTGGTTAAGTTTTCACCTCCACAACCCGAAGCAAGCGATGATGATGCTGACGACCGTGCCTACTCCATGGACGAAGAGGGGTAGCAGATGGACCATGTTACCATTTTCTTGAAATGTTGTTTTACCTATCATATTTTAGTAAACAAGTATTTGCTGAACTCTTTTTTTGTAGTCCATTGTAGTTAATGTTATAAACATGGAAAGGGTATTGAGTAAGGTAGAATCCTTGCAAATTTTCCTAATTTTGTGGAAGTTTTCCATGTATATATCTGTGATTTGTAAGGGTTTTCTTGTTTTAGAGTTGATTATGAACCATACAAAGTTGCATTGGATAAAAACATGGCCTATGATTTGGCCTTTTATTGGGATGCCAAAGACCAGCGAGGAGGCGCCCCAGGGGGCGCCCCAGCCTCTAGTTATCATGAAAAACGCGAGCGGTTCCCCACGTATCACCCGCCGTTCAGCCTACCTAGCATCATCCTTCCTGTGTGTCCTGATAAACTATGCGGGTCCGAGTCATCAGCTCGTGAAATTGCTCGTAGTAGCATGGATGTGCTAGTGGATTTATTGGTGTTGCTATGGACAACATGTGGAGTCAATAATTGACATCGAACATATACTACGTACCAGTTTTGTTTCTCACTTTATATTGGGCTTGCATACTGATTTGTATCAAAAATTTCATCACACGAAATACATCAGTTTTTTTTTGCAAGAAGTTGACCAAGAGATACCTACCACCGGTCCATGTATTTGCTTTCCTTCATTAACACATCAATTATCGGCCGGTGATGCGATCTGTCACTGTCTAAATTGCGCACACATGAATCATGATGTCCTGCAGGGAAGCTCGACTTCAGAATGGTTGCCTGATTACGTACGCGCTATTTGTCTCTCTCTCTCTCGGAAAGGATAAGAGCGTGCTACAGTAGTTTTGAGAGTCGGCCTCCGGCGGCGATCTCCGGCCTCCCGGGCCTCCAGCGCCCCTGCTGGCGGTTGCGGCGATGAGTTTGGGTGCCGGCCCTCTGCTCTTTGTAGATGTAGGTTTGTTTTGTTGCTTGTTTGCAGTTTCGGCGTCATGCCGCCTGGGTTTTGCTCGCGGGAGATCTTGAGCTTCTCCTGGCGTTGCGCTGAGGTGGTGAGTTCGTCCGTTGGGCTCCGGAGGTTGAAGACGACGGCGAGTTCTGCTTCCTTGGCAACCCTTCGAATAAAGCTCATTCGTGGAGCTTCTAGGTTCAGTGCGTGGTGGTGGTTTCTGCTCTGTGCGGGTGTTCGTGGTGAAGACCTGCAGGGAGATGGACCTCGGCTCACGCTGAGCTTTGAAGGTCGACGGCGGAGGCATGCGCGCGCTACTGTGCATGCGACGGAAGCTTCTTTGCGCGGAGGAGTTCTTCAACGCAGCGCCATGGGCGCGAGCGTTATCGATGGCGACAGGCGCCACTCCTCGCTGGGATTGAGGTCCTGGCTTTTCGTCCTCCGAGTGAGGATCTGGTGCGACTACGGCCTGGAGTTCATCTTCGTCGACGCCCCAAGTGGCTTGTTCCCCGGCGGCGTCGTCGTTGCCACGGCTCGGTGGTCTGGGAATTTCCGCGGCGGCTGTGCCCAAGGACTTGATTGCGTTTCCCCCGTTCTTTTTAGGGTGCAGTTTGTGTATTTTGAGGGCCTCTTTGTAATTACCCCTCTTGGAGGGTCTCTTTGTAAAAGCCCGCGGTGGAATGGATAAGCTTCCTGGTCCTTAGGGACCGCTTTACTGTTCAAAAAAAAAAAAAAAAAAAAAAAAAAAAAAAGAATGGTTGCCTGCAATGATAATGCCTTTGCGCTTGTTGACTCAACGCCGCTTAATATAGGGCTGTGCTAGCCTTCGCGCGCTCGACAGGTAAGATTCCGTCGATCGGTTTCACTACGCGCGCGATACTATACTAGCTACCTTTTGCGCGCGCTTCCTGCCGAGCGGAGCGGTTTCCAACCACCAGGGCGCGATCGCGCGATTTTTTTTGTCACGTGAGACGCGCATGCAACATTGCTTCGCTGCGACCCAATTCCCCGCAAACAATTGCGAGCCAATTTTTATACGCTGAATTTTTTAGGAGCCTATTCCCTTTATTCACCTGCACTTTTATGGTGAGAAAAAAATGTTTTTCCTGTAATCGTTGTTATACATTAAGAAAAAAGGCCTACAATATTAATTCCCTTTTTGGGCTAGTGAATTTTTAGGGCAAAAAAAAAAAGGGTGGGTGATAGAAAAAAATTCCACTTCCAGCTAGCATAATTTTTTTTTACTTCCAACTAGTATAAAAATTCCCACCGTCTAGTAGAAAAAATACACTTCCAACTAGTAGAAAAAGTTCCACTTCCAACTAGTATAAAATTGTTCCACTTCCAATGGGCGATGCTACCTTGCGCGCGCACGACGGTAACATTTTCGTCCACCGGTATTCCGACCAGGCGCGCATTACCAAAGCTTATCCTTATTTCGGTATTACGTCGATCGCGCAATTTTTTTTTCCGTTACATGACACACTCGCGGATCGCGTCCGTTCGACCCAGTTCCCGCGCAAACAATTACGAGCCATTTTTTGTACGCGGGTTTTCTAGGAGCCTATTCCCTTTATTCGCCTGCACTTTTATGGTGAGAAAAAAATATTTTTCCTGAAATCGCCTACAATATTAATTCCCTTTTAGGGCTAGTGATATTTTAGGGCAAGAAAAAAAGGGCGGGAGATAGAAAAAATTCCACTTCCAACTAGTATAATCTTTTTCACTTTCAACTAGTATAAAAATTCCCACTGTCTAGTAGAAAAAAATACACTTCCTCCGCTTCGCTGCTACCGGAGAGACGCCGGCGAACAACCGCTGCACGCGCCCCCGTGATGGCGGCGGCGGGTTTTTTTTCTTCCAACGGTTGGGGATGGCAGCGGGCGCTGCAACGTCGACCTGCGCGGCTTGGCGGCGTCGTCACCGGCATGGAGGAGCAAGGGAGAAGCTGGGTGGAGGGCTGCTGAGGGCGGTGGTCTGCGGCGTCGGGGATGCGCCTGGTTGGAGGTGGCCAGCCCGGGACGGTGGCGGTCGGGACGGTGGATGCCGGGGCGCCGGGCTCGGGCGGCGGCCGACGGGAGGTCTGCGTACGGTGGAGGTCCGCCGGTGGTGTTGCAGGGGCTGGGGCGCTGCTGCTGTACTCCGGTATGGTGGAGGGTGCGCGCCCAGATGGGCTTGGCAGGCCCGATCTGGGCTCGTCGGGCCCGGTCGGCGGTTAGCTGTGGCGCCGCGCCTCCAGAGCTGCTGCTGGGTGTGCGAGCCGGCGCTGGGCGCAGGCTACGTTGGCCCGGAGGTGGTGTGTTTGGAGCTCCCGTCGGCATGGTGCCGCAAGGCGACGTCCCCTCCGACCGGTATCTCCGCGTGGTGCGGCGTTCCGGGCGCGGGATCGACGGCATCCGGGCCCCAACTCTGGCGGGAGGTGCTGCAGGTGGTGAGGGCCGGGGAAGAGGAAGCCGGGGCGGCGGCCCCGGATCTGCGCTTGGGTCGTATTTGGCATGGTGCTGGGCGCAGGCTGCGTTGGCCCGGAGGTGGTGTGTTTGGAGCTCCCGTCATTATGGTGCCGCAAGGCGACGTCCCCTCCGACCGGTATCTCCGCGTGGTAGGGCGTTCCGGGCGCGATCGACGGCATCCGGGCCCCAACTCTGGCGGGAGGTGCTGCAGGTGGTGAGGGTCGGGGAAGAGGAAGCCGGGGCGGCGGCCCCGGATCTGCGCTTGGGTCGCATTTGGCATGGCGCTGGGCGCAGGCTGCTTTGGCCCGGAGGTGGTGTGTTTGGAGCTCCCGTCGGCATGGTGCCGCAAGGCGACGTCCCCTCCGACCGGTATCTCCGCGTGGTGCGGCGTTCCGGGCGCGGGATCGACGGCATCCGGGCCCCAACTCTGGCGGGAGGTGCTGCAGGTGGTGAGGATCGGGGAAGAGGAAGCCGGGGCGGCGGCCCCGGATCTGCGCTTGGGTCGCATTTGGCATGGCGCTGGGCGCAGGCTGCGTTGGCCCCGAGGGAAAACTACTTCCAACTAGTGTAAAAATAAATAAATAAACGGACAAAATGAAAAATTTATGTGTAGTATGAAAATCATTAATAAAAAATGCCACTGCTACAAGTGGTTTGTGTGGTTGTGGTCTCTAAAAATTATAGATTATTCTATTTAGTATGATTCCTGAAAAATTATAAAAATCTTAAAAGAATTTGTTTTGTACTAAGTAAAGTATAAGAGTAATTACTTTCTTGTTGTCTCAAAGATAAATTATTGCTTAATCTTTTTCGGTACTGAGTAAAGTAGAAGACTAATTATTTTATTGTTGTCTCAAAGATAAACTATTGCTTAGTTTTTCTGGTAATTCGTTACATACTTTTTTAGGACTTTTTTTGTGTGCAAAAAAACTTGATAACATTTTTAAGGGCTAGTGACTTTTAGGGTAAAAAATAATTGAGTGGGAGATGGAAAAAATTTCCACTTCCAACTAGTACAAAATGTTATCAGTTACATAGCATGGAAATTAGCAGACATCACCCTAGATAGCATTCTAAATTAGTTTTCCAACGGTTGGTAATTTTTCGTTCATCACACCTTGGTTTCATTCTCAACTAGTTTTTCGCAGGGGTTGTGATTTTCATTCATTGCCCTTGATTACATTTTTGAAAAAAATATAGGTTTTTATAAGGGTTGGTATTTTACATTCATCACCCCCTCCCCCGATAAAAAAACATTATTGAAAAAATATAGATTTTTAAAAGGTTGGTAATTTTTATTCAACAGCCTTGATAACAGTTCTTGAAAAAATATATATATATTTGTAAAAGTTGGTAATTTCCATTCACGACCCTTCATAACATTCTTGGGGAAATATATATAGGTTTGCGCAAGTTCTTGGGGAAACATTCTTGGGGAAATATATATAGGTCGCGAGCCTTGCGCAAGTTCGGCTTAAGAAAGAATTATGGGGTGGGTCTACCTTGCGCACGTGATCGGGTTGTTTGCGGGCCCGCTATTCCCTTTTTTGACGGGCTGGCCTAGCTTGCGCGCGCGATGGAAACGATTCCATCGATCGGTTTCCGACCAGGTTGTTTTTTTACCGGGAAAAAATCAGCCGGACAAAAATTAATTCCCTTTTTGCGTTAGTGATATTTTAGGGTAAAATAAAAAGGGGTGGGAGATGTAAAAATCTCACTTCCAACTAGTGTAAAAAAATTAGGGATATTTTAACATAAATGTCTTCCACGATATTACCGATCGGGCGTGGCTATCTTAGGGCATCTCCACTCGGCGCCCCATAGACGGTTCGGATTGGTGCCGGAATGAGCGCTAAGGGGTGTTCTAGACGAAACAAGGCAAATAGGGGCCGCCCCTCCCCACTCGCCGACCACTAAAAAAAGGGGAAAAATCAAACTTGAATTTCAACCAAATTTCAGTTAAATTCTTAGGATTTTAAAAAAATTGAACAAAATTTAACTAATATTAAAATAATCTAGCGATAATGCCGGATGACGTCATAGTCCTCCTTGAAGGTGTTGCCGTCGTCGCTGCCGCATGGGTTGCTCAGCCCCGCCTCGCCGTCCTTGGCGTTGGTGATGAAGCCGCCGCCGTCTTCGTCGTCGTCGAGGTCGACGGCGGTCGCCCCAATGATCTCCATATCGTCCTGGAGCATCCACGCGCACGCCTTCGGCAGAGGCACGACGTAACGTCGTTCATGGACGTCTGGTACGTGGCAGTGTCGCCTTCATGGTCGTCGTCGGAGCCGTTCCACTGTTGTGCGTTCATTAACTCTTGCATCTGTGTAGACGACGCCTCCATCTTCACCTCCACCTTCTTTGTGGGCGGCACCTGACGGGGCAGGAGGCGGCACCATCGTTGATAACGAGGGCGCCAAGGCGACTCTTCTGCGTCGTTCTCGGCTCAAACTAAGGGACATGAGAGACGACGTCGACGTCGAGCAGGAGCAGGAAGAGCGCGAGGAAGACAACGTCACGGACGAGGTCCTCCTCAGCGCCCATTGGTTCATCGGTGGCGGTGCCGACGCTAAGTACTCAAGGGGTTTCGAGGTGCTCGCTACCGGCGGCGATGTGGTCAATGAGAGCATGGAGCATGCGCCCCGTCACGCTCTATAATGTGTGGCGCCCATGGACGTTGTTCTCCCTCGCCAAGGGCGCTGGTCCCGGGCCATCCCACTGGTTCATCTTCTCGGCGTGGATGCGGCGGAACTCGGCGGTGTAGTGGTCCTCATTTGTCGGGTCCACTTCCGGCTGTTGAAGCTGCTCGGTGGTGACCCCCACTCGAGTATTGCTACATCATGTGAGCGCCTCGGTCTGTGTCCCGCGCCCGAGGAGGGTCAGGACCAGCACGCTGTTGACGCCTAGGGTAAAACCGTGGCTGTCGTCCAGGGGGGACGGGTACCATGCACGGAACAATGCCTCCGCCTCTTCCTTCAACAGCGAGTGCAGGTTGAAGCCGTTTGCTGGTGAAACTCGCGGTAGATGCCATTTGCGGCGGCGAGTAGCGAGTGTTGGGGAGACGGCGCACGCTCGCGCGAGAGAGAGAGGTGAGCGGCGCGGAGAGTTGGGAGGTGAGAGAGATGAGGAGCCGCTATTTACTATTGGTGGGGGTAGCCGAGCCATCGCGGGCGCTACCTCTTTGCCTCGCAGCAATCCCGGTTCTCCATCTCGCCCGACGACCCGGCTCAGTCCACCGGCATCGACCTGAACAAGGAGGCCAACTTCGAGTCCTCGCCGGCGCTGCATTGGGCAGGGTTCACAAGCGGCAACCAGACGGCATCCCGGGGCGACCTCTTTCCCCAAGTAGACGCCAACATGCAGCAGTCGGAGGTATTTCATTGCTGCCGTGCATTCAATGCCGTTACAATCTATTGTGCCGACCGACCGATTGGCCAGGTGAATTGTGTAGTGCCTGCCGATCTTTGGAAGGAAATATATATAGGTTTTCAAAGGGGTGGTAATTTTCATTCATCTCCCTTGATAACATTATTCGGAAAATTATATAAAGGTTTTGAAAAAGTTGGTAATATTCATTCATCACCCTTGTTAAAAATTATTGGGAATAGACTATATGCTGGTTTGTAAAAAAGGTTGGTAATTTTCATTCATATCCCTTGATAACATTGTTGGGAATAGACTATATACTGGTTTTTGAAAAAGGTTGTTAATTTTAATTCATTGCCCCTTATAAATTTCTTGGGAAATAAAAATATATATTGGTTTGTAAAAAAGGTTGGTAATTTCTATTAACTCCCTTGATAAAATTCTTGGGGGAAGTTATAAAAATATATGTTTTCAAAAGGTTGGTAGTTTCCATTCATCTCCCTTGATAACTTTCTTTGGAAAGAAATATATATAGGTTTTCAAAGGGTTGGTAATTTCCATTCATCTCCGTTGATAACATTCTTGGGAAAATTATATATAGGTTTTTAGAGGGTTGGTAATTTTCATTCACCACCCTTGATAACATTCGTGGGAATAGACTATACATTGGTTTCTAAAAAAGAGGTTGGTAATTTCCATTCATTGCCCTTGATAACTTTCTTTGGAAATAAAAATATATATTGGATCTTAAAAGTTGGTAATTTCCATTCATCTCCATTGATAACATTCTTGGGAAAAATATATATAAGTTTTTGAAGGGTTGGTAATTTTCATTCATCTCCCTTGATAACATTATTGGGAATAGACTACGTACTGGTTTTAAAAAAAATGGTTGGTAATTTCCATTGATTGCCCTTGGTAACTATCTTGGGAAAACAAAGATATATATTGTTTCTTAAAAAAAGTTGGTAGGTTCCATTCATCTCCCTTGATAACATTCTTGGGGAAATTATATATAGGTTTTCAAAAAGGGTTGGTCATTTCATTCATCGCCCTTGATAACATTCTTGGGAAAATATCATATATATTGTTTTCTAGAAAGGTTGGTAATTTCCATTCATCTCCCTTGATAACTTTCTTGGGACAATTATATATAGGTTTTCAAAAAGGTTGGTAATTTCCATTCATTGCCCCTGATAACTTTCTTTGGAAATAAAAATATATATTGGTTCTTAAAAAGTTGGTAATTTCAATTCATATTCGTTGATAACATTCTTGGGAAAATTATATATAGATTTCTAAAGGGTTGGTAATTTCCATTCATCTCCGTTGATAACATTCTTGGGAAATTATATATAGCTTTCTAAAGGGTTGGTAATTTCCATTCATCGCCCTTGATAACATTCTTGGGGATGGACTATATACTGGTTTCTACAAAAGGTTGGTAATTTCCATTCATTGCCCTTGATAACTTTCTTGGGAAATAAAAATATATATCGGTTCTTAAAAAGTTGGTAATTTTCATTCATCTCCGTTGATAACATTTCTTGGGAAAATTATATATAAGTTTTTGATGGGTTGGTATTTTCCATTCATCTCCGTTGATAACATTCTTAGGGTAACATTTTTTGGGAAAATTATATATAAGTTTTTGAAAGGGTTGGTAATTTCCATTCATTTCCGTTGATAACATTCTTAGGGTAACATTCTTGAGAATAGACTATATATTTGTTTCTAAAAAAGGTTGGTAATTTCCATTCATTGCCCCTGATAAGTTTCTTTGGAAAAAAAATATATATTGGTTCTTAAAAAGTTGGTAATTTCCATTCATCTCCGTTGATAACATTCTTGGGAAAATTATATATAGGTTTTTGAAGTGTTGGTAATTTCCATTCATCTTCGTTGATAACATTCTTGGGAAAATTATATATAGTTTTTTAAAGGGTTGGTAATTTTCATTCATCACCCTTGATAACATTCTTGGAAATAGACTACACATTGGTTTCTAAAAAAAAAAGGTTGGTAATTTCCATTCATTGCCCTTGATAACTTTCTTGTGAAATAAAAATATATATTCGTTCTTAAAAAGTTGGTAATTTCCATTCATCTCCGTTGATAACATTCTTGGGAAAATTATATATAAGTTTTTGAATGGTTGGTAATTTCCATTCATCTCCGTTGATAACATTCTTAGTGTAACATTCTTGGGAATATACTATATATTAGTTTCTAAAAAAGGTTGTTGCAAAAGTTGTCATTGAACACTCTTGGTAAAAAACAGTATCCTCCTAAAAATTATTCTTTACATTGGTAATTCTCATACAAAACCAGTTGAGAACGTCATCATTGTCTTCGGGTTGGTAAAATTCTTACATCTAAGTTGATAAAACATTGCTAAAAAAATAAAATTATTTTTCTACTTTTTATTTATAACCCATTTTGATTCAATAAAACATCTTATTGTTGTTATTGTGACCTGGCAGGTGCACCGAGGCGTGCGGACTCGGCCCGCGTGTTCACCATCATCAACCAATGCTAGACGGACATCTGGCCGGCGGTGACGCCCGGCAAGAGCTTCGACGGCGGCGGGTTCGCGCTACGGCCTGGTCAGTCCATTGTCTTCACTGCCCCCGTGGGGTGGTCAGGACGCGTCTGGGGCCGGACCGGGTGCAACTTCGACCCCGCCGGCAACGGCACGTGTGAGACGGGTGCGTGCGGGACATCGCTGCAGTGCGCGTCCTAGCCTGGGCAGCGGGATGGCGCGTATCGCATCATGCATGCAGAGGCAGCGCTGGTGACTCTTGCCGCATGGTGTGGACACACGGAGAAGGTTCCAAACGGAGGCCATGGGTTCTTGGTGGAGGAAGAGAGGAAGAAGAGAGAAGAGAGGAAGAAGAAACAGAGACTCACGGGTGCGCGTACTGTAGCAATGGCCTTCTGCCTCTCTCGCTCGCGAAATAAAACCGCCGCGCGGGAGGCGAGTAGTTTGTATCTTTAGTCGCGGGTGGCCAGGCCAACCGGGACTAAAGACAAGGAGGCCAGCAGACTGGACCATTAGTCGCGGGTTGCCAGGCCAACCGGAATTAAAGCCCTCCACGCGCTTCTCAAGCCGCGACGCATGACCTTCAGTCGCGGTTCGCCTCCCGAACCGGGACTAAAACCCCTTTAGTCACGGTGCGCATTATTTGGGGACTGATGGGGCGTATCGAAGGCCTTTTTTCATAAATATTTTTATAAATATTTTGTATGACGTGGGCCCCACACTAGTAGAAAAAAGGCCTTCGATCCATTCACTTGGTATTAATTCGAATCAAGAACGCTTAAACAGCTGCGAATGAATGTTTAACTCCAACCGCTGCAGATAGTTTCAATGCTATCAGGTTTCAGCATTGTCGAAGAGAGGCCAACCAAGTGGCACACCGACTAGCTAGACACTCTTTTATTTCAAATTATGTAAGTATAGTGAGTTGGGATGATGCTCCACCAAATTTTATTATGCCATTTGCAATTACTGGTTAACTCTGTTGGCTTCTGATTAAAATGCGTTGTATGGCTTTTTCCCCTAAAAAAAAAGCACAGATGCGTCACCTATCTATCGACTATCGGTTACCTAGTCACGTAAGCAACGAGGTCGTCCAGGTCCCGGTGCGACGATCCGCCGTCGCCCAGAGCGGCGCGAACGGCGCCCCCGAGCGCCATTGCCCTCTCCCGGACCGCCGCCCCTTCCTCTGATCGCATCGCCTTCTCCATGGCCCCACGGATGTCGGCCGACGACGTGACTTCTCCCCGCTCCTCCCAAGGCCGCACCAGGAGGCCCGCCCCGAGGTACTTGCACACAAGCTCCGCGTCCCACGGCTGGTCGCTGTGCATCGGCCACGCCAGGCTGGCCTTCCCGTGGCTCATGAACGCCGCCGTCGCGCCGTGAGCCAGGATCTCAAGCTGCGGCGCCCAGCCCGTGACCACCACGCCCGTCCCTTGGGACGGCGCATCACCGAGCAGGGATGCCGCCGCCACGAAACGCGCGCCGGCGCCGGGCTCGCGCATGTCGGCACGGTCAGCGTCGCGCAACGCCCAAATGAAGCGCTGGTTGTTGTCCCGGAGCGCGGTGGCCAGCTCCCAGACCTGCTCTGCCCGAAGAGACGACGTCGTGCCGAACGAAATGTACAACACCGACGACGGAGGCTGCCCGTCGAGCCACTCCAGGCATTCGTGCCGCTCCGCCGGAGGATGCCGCGCGGCCGCGAAGGGGACGGAGCTTAGCAGTGGGTTCAGAGGCCCGACGGCGAACAACTTGTGGCCGTCGGAGGAGGAGGCGCTCTGTGCGGCGAGCACGTCGAGGAACTCGCCCTCGAGCGCTCGGCAGGTGTTCACGACCATGCCGGCGCCGGGCGCGCGGCGACGCTCCTGGCCCATCCGCTTGGCGAGCGCCACAAACTCCTTGGTCGCGCAGGCGGCGGCCGGGTGGAACACCATCCCGTGCTCCCGCAGGAGGCGGTGGCCGGGGTCCATCCACCCGACGTTGTAGGACGCGGCGAGGCAGTGCACACCGAGCGCCTCCCCGTTGGGAAGCCGCGCGGCCCGCCATGCGGTCGTGGAGGACCACGACGCGGTGGTGGGAGACCGAGAGCTCCTCCAGGATCGCCGCGAGCGAGGACCGCGTGCCGCCGCCGTCGCAGAAGGCCTCGAAGAGGGGCTGCATGTGGGTCGGGAACGGCGAGGACGGGTCGGGGTCCGGGGACGCGTGGGACGGGACGACGAGCGAGCGGAAGCGGATGGCGAGGAGCGCCGCCGCGTCCCAGCCGTGCACGCGCGCGCGGGCCTCCCGGAGGTGCGGCTCCGGCGCTGCGAAGTGCACGGGGATGCCCCGCCCGGCGAGCAGCAGCGACAGGTGCAGCAACTGGTTCAGGTGGCCCTGCGCCGGGAACGGCACCGTCACGACGGCGACGGGAGAAGATTCCATCGTCCCCCCCGCGGATGCTTCAGATCGGGTGTGGGGGTGGGGGTGGGGTAGGGGCGGGGACGGCGGCTCACGCACTCTCTTTTGACTCCTGGGGAACTATCTGCTCTTGGTGTCAACGATTCGGACGCGCGACCGAGCGATCGCTCGCGCGCTCGTCAAAGAGCGTTTTCGCTTAAATACCTATTGGTAGCCCACATATTCGATTAGTGATCCGACCTGTCACGGTCTTTAGTTCGAACACATCATAGCCTGCATTTTTTTTTATAAAGGGAAGTATATTAATATCACGGAGATACAAATTACACCCGGCCTCTGCAACAACGCAATGGATGCACACAGCCGAAAGACAATAAAAAGAAGAAATGAAAAAAAAGAAAAGTCCTGCTACAGTGTTACAGTCCTCGCAGTATCCGCACAACCACCACCTAAACAACAGCTGACGTCCAACTCTTCGAAAACAACGTCTCCAAGAAGAACGGTGCCAGGCACAACCAATTAAGGTCAGACCTTGGGTTTTCACCCTGAAGATAATACTCGCTCTCAAAACAACGGCTCCAAAAAGACCAGTGCCAGGCACAACCAATTAAGGTCAGACATTGGGTTTTCACCCTGAAAGGTAGGACTTTGGACTCCACGCATATTGTCTCCCCCTCTGACATACAGATGCCACGAATCTTGTAACTCCAAGCCAGTTCCCCATCGATGCAAAGACTCCGAACACCGTTGCTAGTCCTCCAATCTCGCCTTCGATAACTGAGCATTGCGACCAAATTCCACTGATCCAGCAATCTCCAGGCGTTGCCTATGGGAGTCGCCGGCGGAGCCTTTCGGTCGACACCCCGGCTTGATCAAAGAAGACCTACATCATGATCTTCATCTTCGCGCGACAGGAAACCCTTGGAGCACCGCCATTATTCTTCAGCCTCGCGGCCCGACACCGCGAAGCCACTCCCAGCAGGAAAGCATCATAGAAGGGGTAGACCATTGCCCAACACTAGGTCGCCGGCGTGACCAAGGTCGTAGCCAGACTACCACGGCCGGCCAAGGCCGGATCCGATACCCAAGATCGCTAGATCAGGCATCAAATCCCTGCGTCCCCAAGCGATTCCCGGATCTGATCCAGGCGCCCGCCGGCGACGCAGCACCCCCGCCGTACCACCTTCCCGCCGGGAGGCTCAAGCGTCGGCCCTAGGCCGCGCCGCCCCATGCCCACCGCCGGCTCTCCACCGCCTCCATGGAGCGCCGCCGCGGAGCACCTCTTCTGCCCACCGTTGGTGACGGGGGCGCCGCCACCACCGCCGGCGACAGGCGGCAGCGACGGCAGGGTCGGGGGGGGGGGGGGGTAGAAGGGGCTCGGGAGGGAGGGAGGTGCGGGCGCCTCCGGAGTCGCCTGGAGGGGGTGGCTCGGGAGGAAGGGGGCGGCTAGGGTTTTTTTGGGCTCTCGCTGGGCTTGTCCTGTCCTGTGTGTATGCACGAGCATCATAGCCTGCATGAGGCCCAGAATAATGTATCACGCTTCTACTCCCTCCGTTCAACAATAGATGACTTCTATTTGTCTATATATGATGTATCTAGACATATTTTAGTGTTTAGATACATCCATATATAGACAAATGCAAGTCATCTATTGTTGAACGGAGGGAGTAACTTTGTTTGGATTAACTTTTTTTTCGTTTTTGTTTTCATGGGGCTCTTGAACATCCAGTGTACCCCTTTGGTCTTATAACTTTTTACGATCATAAAAGTTTTTATAGATCTTGTAATCATATATGAAGCTAACACAAACACACAACACTATGTACAAAAATGCACAAAGCATGCTATATTGATCGGTGATAGGCGTGCTTTCAGATATCCTGTCCTGCCACAATCACCTTTTTACGTAGTACTGATTAGAGAGATAGAAACCATGCACGAACATTCAGGCTGTTCCTTTCATTACCATGCCAAAACGTAACAAAATTGATGTATGACTATTAATTTTTCAGCCAAAACCTAGCGTCGATGGTTTGAGGTATCTCCAGCCATGCATGTGCAATATGAGGTGAACTACCGGGGACGAAACCAACTTAATTAACACGGTTATTATAGAAGCATTATTGCATTGCCGGATGCATATACCTGTCTGATCTTTTCGACGGTGCATGTACCTGTCCACATCGTAAGAGGGATGCCGACATTATATGTAGATGCGTCTAGCGAGCTACTAGATGACAATTGCTTGCAAGAAAAAACTAACCTGTATACCTGATTCGATCACAACAAACGGCGCCATGATGCCACATCCCATTAACAAAACCGAGTGCTTAGTTGATCTCAGCCGGTAATGGCCTACTACTTAACTGGGGAGGTGCTTAACTAATGGAGGTTGGCTTCATCAAACTGCCGGAAAACATAAATTGACCCCGCCTGATGCAGATTCCTCCCAAACCGGCGACGCAACGCCACAAACGTTTGTTTAGTTTTCTTTCGGGGGTAGTTTAATTGAAGTAAGATCTTGTTTAGCCGTCGTCATTGCTTGGTTTTCTGCCTAATCTGGTGGGACCTACTAACTGCAACTCGCCGCATTGTTTAAGCATATGATAGAGCTGTAAGAATATGCGTGTGTAAATGTCAAGCATGAGTACTGCTCATCAGGATATGGACCGGAATCTCCACCGATTCCCATTTGGGCTGAATCCATATTAGAATATGGATTGTAGTTTTTCTAACGCAAATGGGCGCGCGGCCGGAAACAATCAGGCGTGCTTCCACGGTTCATTTTTGCATATGGGACATAGCTAGAAATAGTGGTCATTCTAGGAGGGGCATTTTGCTCCCGAGCTCACATGCGCCTGCTGAATCAAAAAATCGAAAAATATATTGAAAAACCTGAACACAACTAGTGATGAACATACATAGAAGTTCTAAATACATGCCAAATTTCGTGATTAGGAAATTTATCATGCTCTATGCCAAAAAAAATATGAACTCTAAAAAAATACTTTATAGACAGCATTTTGATCACCGTTTTTTTTTCACAGAGCACCAAAAAAGTCGTTTCACCGTGAAATTTGATACGTATGTAGTTAACTCGTAGATTTTCATCATCAAAATTTTCGGATTTTTTTTTGAATATTTTTATTCAGCCAGATGAAGGTGAGTTCGGGTGCCAAATTGAATTTCCGATGCGGTTCTTCATTTTAAAACACTTTCACAAACATTCTTGTTTTAAGTTATTCATTATTTCTTAATAGTATGTATATTCTCGATACAAATTCACATCTATGGTTTTGCAAGCTAGCTAGGTAGTGTTTTTTTTTTCTGAAAATCTATACAGAGGAGCGAATTGTATTGGAAATCTAAGTTTTTTTTTATCATCTATAGTTATATTAGAAAAAAAATGCTACCCGCCATGAAGGTAGATCATTCAACATAACGATTAAAGATAATTCAACTATTGTACTAGCATATCAAGAGAGCCCTAGCTATTAGAAAGAAGTGAGTACCTTCCGTAGATTTCCCTCACCTCCGGCATCCATTCGGCCATCGGGAGAACGAGGGGATCATGTGTCTTGAGTGCAATTATATTCTTCCATGTGATTGAATATGTGCCTTACAACATTTTGCTACATCCTAATACACATATTTTATCTCCTTCTAAAGGGTTCATAAGGATGTGACTTCCAATTTTTTTTAACTATAGTCGTATTTTTTGGTGGATTCAAACCTAACTGGTTTTTCATAAGGACATGCTTTCAATGTAATTGAATCTAACCTTAAGACTAATCCATATCCATATGACTTACTATCTTTTTAACAAATATTGTATTTCAAGTTTCTATATAGCTGCAACCGGGGGGGGCGGGGGGGGGGGGGGGGGGGGGGGGGGGGACAAAAACACACGATGATTGCCTTGATTTCCCAACTTCAGATTCATGGTTATGCAGATCAATGAAAGTTATATTTCTATATTGCATTGCCGGATGAGTATACCTGTCTGATCTCACAGTGCGCCGTACCTTCCCTCCCATATACATGTCCACATCTCAAAAGATATGTCGACATATATGTAGATGCATCTAGCCAGCTACTAGATGGCAATTGCCTGCGAGAAAAAAAATAACTCGTAATAGTTGATTCGATAGAAAAGCGGCGCCCATTAACAAAACTGAGTGCTTAGTTGGTCCCATCTGGTAATGGCGTACTTAACTAATGAGGTGCTTATAATTAATGTAGGTTGGCTAGATCAAACCGTCGGAAAAGTTAAACTGACCCAGTCTGATACAGATTCCTCCCAAACCGGCGACGCAGCGCCACATATGTTTAGTTTAATTTTCTTTCAGCGGGTTATTTAACTGAAGTAAGCTCATGTCTAGTCGTCGTCCTTGCTTGGCTTTGCTGTAATGAGTCACCAAATCTGGTGGGACCTACTAAGTGCAACTTGCAGCAATGATGTTAGTGTATACCGTATGATAGAGCTGTAAGAGTATGCGTCTAGTAAATGTCACGCATGATGTGCGCATCTACACATGGACCAGAATCTCCACCGATGTCCATTTGGGCTGAATCCATATATAAGAAAATGAATCGTAGTTTTTCTAACACAAATGGGCGGAATCAACCAGGTGTACTTCTGTAGTTCATTATTGCATTAGACTTTGCTAGAAAGAGTGCACCTTCATTTCAATATACTTTGACCAATAGTTTTCATAATAATTTATCCAAAAGATTTTATAATTATGTAGAATTTCTATACAAATCCGCGCGTATGCTTTTGCTGCTAGCCAGGTAGAGATTCGGAATCATTGTAAGATGTTTTTGAAAATATATACAGAGGAGCAAATCGTATCAAAAGATTTTATCACGTATCATCATACTAGAATAAAGTTAACCAATACTTTATTGCATCTAGCCTCTTTATAACCAAGATGCACACAATAGCAAAAGGTCCGCAACAAAATAAAAATAAAAAGAAGGAAAAAAAAACACAAGTGAATATGAAGAGACCGTTCATCGCATTCGACGACCATGCCTTACCCTGAGAGCGGGGCAGAGGGGCGGCCTTCCCGGGCCCTCGAAGCCGAGGGCCCCTCCAGGTCCCGACTAGCTAAGGAGTAGATAGCGGTGGCGCCATTTGGAGTTATACACTAGTGGAAACAGGGGCATTAGTCCCGGTTCGTAGGCCCCATTTGTCCCGGTTGTGCAACCGGGACGGGGCATCCGGGACAAATACCCCTCCCCATTGGTCCCGGTTGTGCCAGGACCCGGGACAAATGGGGTTGACCACGTGGCCCGTGCGCTGGAACCTGGCCAGGGCTATTAGTCCCGGTTCTCAATACGACCCGGGATGCATGCCCCTTCTGCCGCGGCAGGGCTTTTGCCCTTTTCTCTGCCGCGGCAGAAATTTACAATTTCCGTTTTTTGGCCCCCCAGACCTCCTGGCGGCCCCTCCCCGGACCTCGAGAAGAGAGGAGCCTCGGTGGACCCTCCACGGAGCTCCCGGATCGCACGAGTGAATAAGTATATAAAGCAGAATAAGAAACACTTATATTACGGAAGCAAAGTATATCGAGCATATTACATGACCGATGGAGTGTATTACAAAATAAAACTTAGTTCCAACCGGAGGCATGGTACTCTCCATCTACGTTTATGACCTCTGCATCTAAGAAGCCCGCAATTTCCTCCTGAATTGCTCGTATGCGGTCCCTTGATAGAAGACCGTCCCGAAGCCGTTCGATCTAATATAAAGAAGAGTGGTCAATATATATATATGAAACTAAGTAACTAAAATAGATAGTAATAAGAAGAATTGACGACTAACGTACATGAAGTTGCTTTAAATTTCTGCCCTTGGGAGATGTCGTCTGACGAATGAACTCGCAAACGTAGTATCCACACAAGTTATTCCCGTATCCTTGTTGCAAGCACTTTACGAGAAGATTTTTTTCAATCAAAATAATAATCAACCAGGCATGATAATGGTATCGACACTAGAATCAAGGAGATGTGCGCGGATCTAGATAGTACTTACTTGCACAACATCAAATATAAGCTTTTTTCCCATTAACCGGGAGACTTCTTTATGAACCTCTTCCAAACCCTACCCGAGAAAGAAAAAGAATCAAAAGAGTTAGTAATTACTTGATATCCGAAAATGAAACAAAGTAGTCGATATATTGCCATATATAAATACTGAAATTAATAAAGATTGAAATTACCGCTGTATCATTTCCTGCATGTCAGCCCACATTGAGAGGGGTTTACGTTTTGGGTCCATTACAATTACTTTTCCTTTGTCAATTTGGAAGATTAGCAGAATATTGTGGAAGCTACGCACGCAGAACTCATCAATTATAGAGTGAACATCGAGTAAGGAAAACAGAATGTTTACAACAGAGTAACACACTTACTTGAAGTTGTAAGGAAATAGTATTTCTCGTCGGTGTTGGTTAAATATTATTGCGCTCAGAATATTATTTTCTGTATCCTTGGGAGATTGCCGAAGAGTCTTTTCATAAATAATATTTGGATCAATGAACCCAATATCATAGATTCCACCTCTTTTGCATTCGAGAATCTTCATTTGCAATTATAATATATGAGTGTACTATATATATATATATATATATATATATATATATATATATATATATATATATATATATATATATATATATATATATATGCAATTGAATGAGGTGAGCTAGAGAAATAAGTGCTTACAGACAATAGGCACTAAGGATAGATTTGTCGAGGGCCTGCTGCTGGTATAACTGAAACAATTCCTCAAATTGAATCATAACATATCCATTTCCATTTCCATAGTGCTCGTCCTTAACGTTGAGACATATCCAGTCCATAGATTCATCAACGACTTCAATATACCAACTATGCACTCTTCGCATTTTCGTTGGTAGATCCTTTATCTCCTCGGGTTTGACAAGAGACTTCCCGTACTGGTATTTGTACGCACATTCAGCTGCGGGGAAGTAGTTCACTGTTTGCATATACTCAGCAATGGACAAACCCGCATCAGCTGCCTTGTCTGCGTACAGTGTTATAAACTCCGGATCAATATGCTCGTCAGCAATATTAGTGCTCGGCCCCACCTGGGTATTGGAAATCACTTTGAGCGGGGACGTGGATTGTTTTTTCTGCTCTCCGAGCTGAGCAACTGATTTTCCCTTTTTCCCGCTTGCGCTACTACTCTTCGTCGACCGCACCATTTCCTGGTGTGACTTCAGAATAGAGCGTTATAGTCAGATGACAGACTCGGCTCGGGTCGATGAAGAGTCTTCACCATTTTCCAAGCTCGTTCTATCTCTTCTTCGGTCTCGGGGAAATCTGGCTTTTGCTTCTCCTTCCGCTTTGATTTCCACGCCTCGTATTGGTCCTTTCGATTTTCTGGTTTTCCTCGGGAGTATAGTCGTAAGGTAACTTGGGTACCTCTTTTGGTACCTTCGGGAGCGGTGACCGTTGACGTTTCGGTGACTTTTTACGTTTCGGCAGAAACTTAGTGGGCGGAGAAGGCTGACGCGGCGGCGTAGGCGACCGCGCTGGAGACGTGCACGGCGTAGGCAACCGCGCCGGAGACGACATGCGTTGCGAAGACGACCGCGCTGGAGACTTTTGCGCTGGAGAAAGGCGAGGATTCAATGGCTTTGCCGTCTGATTTGTGAGCACAATGCATTCCTTTAGCCATAAAACGGTCAAGTTCTTGGCTTCTCCGAGTTCAGTCAACTCTTCGTCTTCACCTTCAGGAAAATCAAGCTTTACCCGCTCGAATCCGTTGACAACTTCATCGACCCCAACAACAGCGTAGCCCTGTGGAACCGGAAGACTACGGTGAGTTGGTTCGTTGCCAATTGGTAAGACATAGCCGGCCGCCGCCTTGATGGTTATATTGACGACCTTCACGTGGAGCTCACAGGATGTCATTTTCGTGATCTCATCCACCGGGTGGATCATCGGCGGTGCATCATCACCCGGTAGCTGCGTGGACGCAACGCTGCTTTTGCGATGAGAATGTGCAGCGTCGGGAGCCTCGACTTCAACTTCTACCATGTGTACTGATGCGCCGGTAGACACTATCTGCTGGCTAAGTGTGTTAATTTGGTCCTGCTGCTTCTTTGCTACATCCTGTGTCAGCTTTACCATTTCTTCAAGTTGACGCCTCCAGTTTGCCTGATTCTCTGCTTCAGCTGCCTCCTTGTCCTTTTTACGTTGACGGCTTCTATCTGGGTATAACTTTTTGGTGGAGTCGAACGCAACACTCCACGGAGGAGTGCCTTTTGTGCCTCGTGTACGCCCTGCGTGTTCCTTATTTCCGAGGGCTCGTGTGAGCTCGTCGTTCTCTCTATCTGGCACGAACTTCCCATCTTTAACGTCCTTTATTGCGTCTCTCAGCTTCTCTATGGGTAGAGCACTCTCTTTATGCCTTAGGTTATATATTGTTTTTCCTTCGGCGTCCAACGTGCCCCCATGCCCGTAGAACCATGACCTTGTCCGCTCGACCCACAAGAACGGCTCCGGCGTGATCCCCTGCTGAAGCAGGTTGTTCTCCCATGTCTCCCACTTGGGACTGGAACCCTTGTAGCCACCTTGCCCCATAACATGGTGATATACCTTTTTGGCGGCGTTTTTCTCATTTGTTTTTTTCCTTTCCAGTTCATTCTCTGCCAGCTTGTACTTCACGAAGTCTGCCCATACGGGTTTTATTTTCTCATACCCTTGAGTGAAATCAGGAGTCTTGTTCTTCTTAACATAATCAAGGTTCAATCTTTTCTTCCAGTTTTTGAATTGCTCGGCCATCTTTTTCAGGGTCCACGCTTTGACCTTTTCCCGTATCTCATGTTTCATTTTATTAACATCGGCCTCATTCACAGCCGCTTCATTCTCGTCCACCTCCGGCACGGGTAAGTTGAAATTAGGCAAAATCTTTGAGAAAAGATGATCTTTGGCTATTTTGCCGACATATGAAATTCCTTATTTCCGCGGATCTTTTGGCTTATTCCACTCATTAACAGTGATCAGGATGTGATCTCTAACTAGCACTCTGCATTGCTTCACAAATTTTTGGTCAACATCAGCGGGAAGCGCGGGTGCGCCATCTGCTGCGATCGTGTCGATCCTATATCTTTCTGTATCTTTCAACTTCTTTGTTGCGCCTCGTTTAATCTTTTTTTCCGGTTGATATACTTGAACCGGATGGCTAAAAATATAAAGACTGTTAATACATGTATATAGACAACGTATGCTTCATTAATTAACATATCTATATATGCACCTCGGAGCCGGTGTTTGTAATTTGTATGGTTCCACCAGAGCCGTCGGCTGCTCCCATATCGGAGCCGTCGGCTTCTCCCTCATCGGAGTCGTCTCCCTGGGTGAGCACCGGATCTCCCTCACCGGAGTCGTTCATCCACTGGCTCACATCGTTCTCTACGTCGGGCCCGCGGATTAAACCCTCGATCATATTTTAGGCATCTACGTCTCTTGGCTCCATACTATACAAAAAGAGTAAGTATATATTTCAGATCAATTTCATTAAAATTGCTTATACATAATAATTAACTAATGATCAATTATTTTCATCAAATTGCTTATAGATAATACACAAAAAGAGCAACATATTCATGAAATATTTAAACGTACGATAACATTTCTAGCATTCTTAAATTTATAACACTATCTTAATTAAATTTTCTAACATTCATAATTAATAATTCTAACATTCTTAAATTTCCTATATCAATTCTAAACGTACAAATCTAAAATTTCTAACATTCATAACTAATAATTTTAACATTCTTAAATTTCCTATATCAATTCTAAACGTACAAATCTAAAATTTCTAAGTCTAATCTAAAATTTCTAACATTCACAACTAATAATTCTAACATTCTTAAATTTCCTATATCAATTCTAAACAAATCTAAAGTTAATAAGTTTAATCTAAAATTTCTAACATTCATAAACTAATAATTCTAACATTTGTAACACTAATAAAAAACAGTAATTAAGTAAAAAAAAAGGAAAAAAACAAAAAAGGCCCCGGGCTAGGGCGAGATGGAGGCAGGCCTTACCTCCTCTCGGGGCAGCGGCGGCGCCGGGCGGTGGAGGCCGGCGCGAAACGGGATTGAGGGCGGGGCGCGAGGCCGGCGCGAGACGGAATCGAGGGCGGGTGCGCTCGACGGGGAGCGATCAGGCCTGAGGGCCGACGGAGTCGAGGGGCGGCGCCGCAGAGGAGGACGCCGACGGGGGCGAGGGGCGGCGCGGGGGCGACGGGATCGAGGGGCGGCGCCGCAGAGGAGGACGGGGGCGAGGGGCGGCGCGGGTGCGACGGGACCGAGGGGCGGCGCTGCAGAGGAGGACGCCGACGGGGGCGAGGGGCGGCGCGGGGGACGGAAAAAATGGGCAGCCTGGCGGCGTCGATTTCGTCCCTGCGCGCGGTCTGGAACTGGGAGGGACGGTGACGTGTATATATCTATCTAGCATCCGTCCCGGTTGGTGGCAACAACCGGGACGAAACCCCTTCCGTCCCGGTTGGTGGCAACAACCGGGACGAAAGCCCCGGCTGGTCGCGCGCGCCGGGACCAGAAGTACTTTTGGGCCGGGCGCGCCAATTGTTCTAGCGCCAAAATTTGAATATCTTAAATATGCACGTGAATAACTTCTATATACCTTCAAATTTGAAAAAAATTACAATATGAAAATTGTTTGAATTTGCATAACTAATTGAAATCCGTTTTTTGTTTACCTAAATAATTATTCTAACTATTCAAACTATTAACTATTTCACTATTTGCACTTAATTTAAATATAAATATCTTAGATTGTTTTAAAATTAGTAATAATTACATTAAATAGAAAACAGACGCGCTAGCGCGCCGCAGTGTCGCCGGAATACAAATTTATTTTATTAAAAGGAGAAAACAAACGAACACCGAGGGGGATGCGGTAAACATTCTGTTCTGCCGTGCTCGGACGCCGCGGAAGCCGGTGGTGATGTTCCCGTGCACATTACTACCCGAGCTCAAAGTGAACACTGACCCAAGCATGCATGGATGAATGTGTTAAAGGGGGATGAATGTGTTAAACACTGACCCAAATGCACGGCAGGACGTATGATGTCGAATCCGGATGTTTTGTATTTGCTCGATGAACTGAATATATGATGTATCAAACCTTAAAGGGAGTGTAGAACAAAACAAACGGTATCACCATCATACAGCCCAATCGTGGCTACTGGGTGCATATATGCATACCAAATGCGCGGCTGGACGTATGATGGCGAATCCAGATGTTTTGTATTTGGGAGATGAACTGACCGGTGTATGAATCTGGGCTATATATAGGGTCCTCTGGGTCACAAAGTGTTGAGCTAGGGTTTTGATCCAACGGTTAAGAAACACCTCATCCAACGGCTCACAGCAGCTCGAAAGAAACACACCGTAGCCCTGATCGAACGGCTCACAACAGCTCGAAAAAAACACACCCGGATCCAACGACTCACGAGCGCTTGAAAGAAACACACGATCCGTGTGATTCTATCTGATTGGTCCAAACGAAACCCTAATTCCCATTTAGTCCCGGATGGTGTCCCCAACCGGGACTAAAGGGATGATCCGTTTCCCAATGAAACCCTAACCCATTTAGTCCCGGTTGGTGTCCCCAACTGGGACTAAAGGGATGTTTTCTTCTCGCTATATATATGTATGCATTGCCACACCATTGGCATAAACACATACAAACTCACCACTCTCTCATGGCTTCTACCGTATCCACTCTAACATTCATCCAGGCGGAGGCACTTTCCGCCTCGAACTACCCCTGCCCGTGCGGCTACAATGTTCCCGTCGGTTGGATGCTGAGCGCCGGAGGAGTGCCGGTCCCCCCCTCTTCCTCAAGGTGTGGCGCGTCGGGCGGCCATCACGAACCACTACTACCACGAGCTCACGCCGGAGCAGCGGAGGAATCCCAGTTGGCATCCCGATAACCAGCATACTTGGGATGCCTTCTTCATCAATCGGCGTGAGAGGGCGCTCGCCAGGTATGAGGAGGACGGTCTGCCTCCTGGGAACTTTCACGAGGCCGGTCGTCGGCTATGGTGGTCCGGCCGGACTCTACAGAGCGTCATGGACTACATCAGGGCCGGCGATATCCCCCGCCTGCACTACCCTCAGGCCCAGTCCTAGAGTCGTGATCCTCTGAGGGAGTGCAGAGCACCGTCAGACGATAGTGACGACGACGGCGGCGGCGACTACGACGACTACGAGTACATGTACTATAGGCCTAGGCAGGAGTATGACTAGTAGATCGATGCACTCTTGCCATTATGTACTGACTTGTTTATTTAGATCTATGCTCTCCGTTTAGATTTAGATCCAATCTTGCCATTATGTGTACTATGCCTTGTTTATCTATCGAAATGCATGTCCCCCTCCTAATGTGAATGCATACTTTGCGGCGTCGATGCCTGACCTCGTGTGGCCGCCGGCATGTGCGAGTCGCAGAGCGGCAATAGGAAGATGGACTAGCGCTTCGTTTCTGAAATGTGTGGGCGGTCGACCTTCAAAAAGAGGAGGGTAGAGAGTGGTTGGACATTAACGCAGCCGCTTAATGTGAATGCTGCTTTTTGTTGGGAGTTGTGCAACGGAGACGAATATCGTGGCCGGACATTAAGCGCAGCTTCTTCTACCACCAGCAGAGGTTTTCTACTTAGGTTTAGCTTGTATTTCTGATTTTGGAGAGAAAATATCTTCAACCAATATTACAAATGCGTTTGGAAATTGGTTGAATGGGGTGGATAAAAAGACTATTTGTTGGTCTGTGGCTAGGTATTGGTCCCAGGTCGTGCCACAAACCGGGACCAATGCCCATGCGCGTGCCACGTGGCTAGGTATTGGTTCCGGGTCGTGCCACAAACCGGGACCAATGCCTCCCCACGAACCGGGACAGATGCCCCCAGGTGGTTTCTGCTGCCTCGGGCAACCGAACCGGGACTAATGCATAGCAATTGTCCCGGGTTTTTGTGCAACCGGGACAGATGCCCCCTGCCCCCCTGGACGAAAGGGGTTGTTTCCACTAGTGATACTCCCGTTTTGTCGTTTAATATTGGATAGTACCCTCCTATGTACATTGTAACAGCCCAAGTATGAAAACTACCCCATAGAATGTTTGATTTCTTGTTTATTAAAGTTTTGCATCATGTCATCATATTGTTTCCATGTTGGTTGCTTTTGTTTCTAAATTGTTGCATTGTTTTCCACTGTTTTCACAACTCAAATTCAAACCTTACTCAAACAATGTTTTCATACTTGTTCTGTTACAACTTTTGGAATAAAAATAACAAATGAAAACAACCAAATTGTTCCCTTTTATTTCATATTGGATCACTTATTAAATTGTTGCTTAATTCAATCAATCACTTTAATCAATTAATTCCAAATCACTTCCAAACTCAAACCATTTCTCAAATCTTTAACCATTTGAATCCATGAAATTCACCACTAATTTGAATTCCTTAAATCACTTTTAAACCCTAAAGAAAACCCTATTGAAAAATACTTTGTTTGCTAATATTAACTAATATTGCAAATTTCAATCAATTTGATTTTATAACAAATCTCCAAAACAATCAAACTCATTTTTAATCAACTTAAATCATAGGGTTCACCCTATTAAAAGTTTGTTTCCAATAATGTTTTCCTAATATAAAAATCATTCAAATTGGTTTAAATCCCAAACATCAATTATTTTCAAACTTTCTGTAAAACAAAAACTTGGCAGTGTTTTCTTTTAATCTAATTAACTTAACCTCATTTTCCTATAATTTTTACTAACCTAAATCCCATGTTTTCTACCAAAACCTATTGCTACAAAAAAAAACAGAAGAAAAAAAAAAAAAAAGCAAAGCAAGCAGCAGCAGCTAAGCCAGCCAGCCCATCTCTCTTCTAATCTACCCCAAGCCCACCTCCTTGAAGCCCACCACCCAGCACCCACTCGCGCAATAGGCCTGCCAGCCTATTTTCTTCCACCTCCGTACAGCTGAGGTCAGCACACGACAGCAGAGCTCCACCTGCTCCCCAAAGCGACTATATCTACCCCAATCCCCATCAAACCCTAGCTCCAGGCCCTATTCCTCCTCCGCCGCCGTCCTCTCTTCCCCCCCCCCCCCGATTTTCTTTCCTTCTCCTGTATCTGAAGCTCCACACCTTCTGACCATCCTCTGAACCTCCATGGCCGGAGAAGTAGAAGCTTGTCGCCGGGGGGATGAGCGCTGCCACGGGCCGCTGACGGCGGGAATGGACCCGCGGCGTCTCCCTCCACCGCCTCGACTCACCGCGGGTTGCTGGGAGCACCCACGGCAACCGCGCCGTCGCCGGAAATTGCCGTCGATCTTCTGTTCGTCGACTGAACATCTACAGCGAGGTGAGCGCGTCGCCCAGTCCCTGTTCCCTCTCGCTGGTCCTCCTTCCCGCACACGTCCCCGGCCACTGCACGACCCCGCACACGGCCACCTAGCCGCCCGCGTCCGCCCCCGAGCAGCAGCCGCGGCGAGCAGCCGCTAATCGCCGGCGTTCCTGCCGGTTTGCAGAGCAACGATCGGTACCTGCAGGTTCAGATATGATCAGTTTCAGTTAAATCCCCCGAGTGCACCTCAAACCCCCACCCTGTCTGTACCTGTCACGATACGAACGCCAGCCGCACTGGTTCAGTTCCTTGCCTCCAAGCGACAGGTCCTGGGTTCGAGTCCCAGGAGCTGCAAACCTTTTTTTGCGATTTAATCCGAAAACGAGGGCCCATTGTCATAGACCCCCACGTCCACGCAGGCGTTGCGCACTGCCACGCTGGCCACGGGTCCACTGCGCAGTGGCAGCGTGTAGAGGCCAGATGAGTAACAAAAGGATTTCTGCGAATCTCCTAAAATCCCTAATTCTCTTTAATAAACAGAATTAAAACAAAAACTTCAAAAGTTAATAACTTTTATTCTGTAATTCCTTTTAATGCAAGTTATATATGTTTTCTACTCCAAATTAATAGATCTATCCAACTATGTCATTTGTTCACTGATTTGAAATTCCAAAATGCAATCTAAATTTGAATTCAAATAATTCAAATGCAAATTTCTAAATTCCATAACTAATTCATTATTAATCCAATAAATGCAAATAAAATATGTTTTCCATACCATTTCATCTCACCTTTGCAAATATAATTTTTGTTTTCTGTTTTGAATAATTAAAATTGCCTAAACAATTTAAATCTTGTTTAATTCAATTAAAAATTGTTTAATATTGTTTAATTCATAATTAAATAATTCTAAGTCCAATTTCAATATTTGAAACATGTAATCCAACAAAAATTTGATGACCTATTCAAATATCAACTTTGTTATTTGTTCTGAACAATTTAATTGGTTGAAAACAACAAATACTTGTGTGTCACCTTTAATGCACCCAAAATTTCCCTAAATTACTAATAAACTTCTAAATTGCTACACCCTATTTAAATTTGATTCTTATGTTGTTATTTTGCTGTTTTCCTGTTGCATGCATCATACTAAACCACTAGCACCTGTTGAATAGTTGTAAAACAAACAATCTAACCAAATTCCATGGGCTTTTCATATGCAACTCAAAATTGCATATCTGTCCATTTAAATTGTGCTATCCTATCAACTAGTTTATTTTGTTGCATCTATTAACCTGTCATGCATCATACTTGATTGTGCACAATGCCATGATAATGATTGTTTATCTTTCTGCCTTGTTTGTTTGCTTCTTCTCGGATACACGACGACGTTGACCCCGACGATACTTTCGACACCCCTTCTAAGGAGTTAGCTCAGTACCAGGCTACTGGGTTTTGCAGGCAAGTTATCACTCACATGAACCACTGTGTTCCTTTCAACATTGGTTACCGATACTTTCCGTTGTTCTTTTCTGCTAGCCTTAGTAGTAGTTGTTCTGTTACGAACCTATCACATGAATCCCTTAACCCTGATATTGCCTCACCTCCATACCTATAACCATTGCTTGTGCCCGTGTCTTACTAGCATGCTTAGGTTTGTTTTGCTCGAGTCTGTTACCCGTTACCTTCTGTTACTATCTCTATTATGTTCTGGGGGCTCGATGTTTAATCAATCAATCATGCTAATGGTATTGTTAAATAATAACTTGATGATAAGGCACCGGCAGGAGGCCCATGAGAGGTTTTGAAGCCTGCTAGTGTCGACCCTAATAGGAAAAGGGTCTTGTCTACTGATCCATGATGAGCGCACTACCCGCATTTGGGAAGCGAGTATGGGCGCCCCCCTCAACTTGACCTGATTCGCATCTCGTCCAAATCGCCTCATTTAGTTCGTGTTTTCCATTTTCCGCATGCATGTTTTTGCGAGCCCAGGCCAGGGTGGAACTTTCGTAGTCGGCATATAGGGGGACACGGTCTTAGAGTGCTATGAGGGTCCCTTTTCTTCGGGGCTTGATTAGCCGTGCGCCCAAGGTTCTTTGGGCTTGATGCGAAGAATGGTTGGTTGTGTTGAGTACCCCGCTTGGTGGAAGGGCCTTTCCATCTGGCGGGTTATTCATGAGTGTACGACCAAATTGGTGCAACCCTGCAGGGATAATCTTCTCGAGAAGCCGTGTTTTCCGCGGTTATGGATTACTTGGTGAAAGTACTGGCTAACAAGTACTCAGGACAACTTAAACCTAATGATTAACAACTTTACACCCCATGATTAATAACTTGACTAGTAATAGGCTTATTGACACAATAATTTGAACCGTCACTATTACAACTGTGTGAGTTATCCTCGGATTGCTTCTTTGGATAAGGGGCGAGATCCAGGATGGGTTTGTTTGAAGTTATCTTTCAGTTGGTTACAATCCTCGATCTTATCTCCTTTCTGTTAGTCGGAAGTGGTAGAATCTCTGTAGTTGGTTAGCGCAGCCAGTTGCAGCATCTTTTATATCCCCTCTCTTCCGTTGAACCCAAGGCATCTGTGCTTGGTGTTGACGGGTTACACTTTGGTGAACTGTGAGTCTTGCTTGCCAGTACGTTTATGTACTGAACCCTTTGGGGCTGTGGTTTACGCAGACGACGTTTCCAAGGATCTACATGGTGGCTACTACGTGGAGTATGACGACGAGACTGCTGACGAGTAGATAGCGGACCCGGGCAGGATCCGAGACTTCGTGGATGGGCTCCGTCTTTTCGTTTCCGGCCTCTTGGGCCTATTTGGTTCTTGTCTGTACTCAGACATGTTGAATGCTTCCGCTGTGATGTAATGATGAATTGTTGGGGCAGGTGCCCTCTGAATGATTGTATTTGCTATCTCTGCTCTAATGAGAGCCATTTGCAACTTATTTCAATCTTTTGTGTCGTAGAGATCTGTTGTGATATCACTTGTTAAATGCCGTTGACGTACCATGTGTGTATGGTTTGAAGTACGTCGACGGAAGTGCCTTTGATCTCTAGTGGATAGTTTACATCGACGATGGAATAGCAGGGCTTGTGTTGTCGCGCATAAGCGCAGGCCTACCAGGAAGCTGGGACGTGGGAGCAGTTATGCCCCATAATCCAAGCATCTGCTATCCAGTTCGTACGGTGAGTATCCCCTAGAAATCAGGGTGCGACAAATGGTATCAGAGCCTGTCTGCCTGTAGGATCCCTTTTACTGGTCGCAGTTGAGTCTAGAAACTATTTTGTAGCTATATAGGAAAAATGAAACGTGAGAGTAGGAATTCTGTTCTTTTTCTTCTTTTCCCCACCCTCCCTCCCTTTTTCTGGTAAGGAAGTGCAACGTTGATTTCTCCCTACTCATCTAAACTTTCAAGTTAGGATTTCACGTGTTTTGGGTTCTCCGTAGTACCTCAGGAGTTTTGTTATCGTTTTCACCGGTGTTGCTTCGTTAACCTGTTCTTCTAAAGAACATTTCGTCCGTTGAAATCTTGTTGTTGTTTCCACTTCAATTCTTCTACCGGCGTCTAATCAAGTTTCATCGTTCATCTACTAAACTCTATTCCAGCTAAAGTGTTGTTTGATACCGGAGAATCACATTCCTTTCTGTCAACAATCTTTTCCACAACATGCAACTTATTTCTGGTTCCACTAAGCAATCAAATCTCTGCTCACCCCCCGGGATCTCAAATGTTGACTTCCAAGATAAGTAAGAACAATCCAATTCTAATGAGAGGCCACATATTCCTCGTTACTCTCATGTTGATGATTCTGACATTGATGTTATTCTTGGTGTCGCATTGATGTCAATAACTCTGTTCCAACCTTATTACAGATAGTCTATTCTCCAAATGAATCACTCTACTCAACTTTACACCCTTGGTGCAAATCTCTCCCCTTTTACATGAAAATGTTCCGGTGGTTTGCTAATTCCCTGACGTCTATCCAATATGCACGATGTGTTTCACGTGTCACAGCTCAAGAAGATCTTCCCAAGAAGTTTCCGGACCTTTTCTTTTCTCAGTAGGAATCTCGGGGCGCGATTCCTTCAAGGGGGGGCGTTTTGTAACAGCCCAAGTATGAAAACTACCCCATAGAATGTTTGATTTCTTGTTTATTAAAGTTTTGCATCATGTCATCATATTGTTTCCATGTTGGTTGCTTTTGTTTCTAAATTGTTGCATTGTTTTCCACTGTTTTCACAACTCAAATTCAAACCTTACTCAAACAATGTTTTCATACTTGTTCTGTTACAACTTTTGGAATAAAAATAACAAATGAAAACAACCAAATTGTTCCCTTTTATTTCATATTGGATCACTTATTAAATTGTTGCTTAATTCAATCAATCACTTTAATCAATTAATTCCAAATCACTTCCAAACTCAAACCATTTCTCAAATCTTTAACCATTTGAATCCATGAAATTCACCACTAATTTGAATTTCCTTAAATCACTTTTAAACCCTAAAGAAAACCCTATTGAAAAATACTTTGTTTGCTAATATTAACTAATATTGCAAATTTCAATCAATTTGATTTTATAACAAATCTCCAAAACAATCAAACTCATTTTTAATCAACTTAAATCATAGGGTTCACCCTATTAAAAGTTTGTTTCCAATAATGTTTTCCTAATATAAAAATCATTCAAATTGGTTTAAATCCCAAACATCAATTATTTTCAAACTTTCTGTAAAACAAAAACTTGGCAGTGTTTTCTTTTAATCTAATTAACTTAACCTCATTTTCCTATAATTTTTACTAACCTAAATCCCATGTTTTCTACCAAAACCTATTGCTACAAAAAAAACAGAAGAAAAATAAATAAAAAGCAAAGCAAGCAGCAGCAGCTAAGCCAGCCAGCCCATCTCTCTTCTAATCTACCCCAAGCCCACCTCCTTGAAGCCCACCACCCAGCACCCACTCGCGCAATAGGCCTGCCAGCCTATTTTCTTCCACCTCCGTACAGCTGAGGTCAGCACACGACAGCAGAGCTCCACCTGCTCCCCAAAGCGACTATATCTACCCCAATCCCCATCAAACCCTAGCTCCAGGCCCTATTCCTCCTCCGCCGCCGTCCTCTCTTCCCCCCCGATTTTCTTTCCTTCTCCTGTATCTGAAGCTCCACACCTTCTGACCATCCTCTGAACCTCCATGGCCGGAGAAGTAGAAGCTTGTCGCCGGGGGGATGAGCGCTGCCACGGGCCGCTGACGGCGGGAATGGACCCGCGGCGTCTCCCTCCACCGCCTCGACTCACCGCGGGTTGCTGGGAGCACCCACGGCAACCGCGCCGTCGCCGGAAATTGTCGTCGATCTTCTGTTCGTCGACTGAACATCTACAGCGAGGTGAGCGCGTCGCCCAGTCCCTGTTCCCTCTCGCTGGTCCTCCTTCCCGCACACGTCCCCGGCCACTGCACGACCCCGCACACGGCCACCTAGCCGCCCGCGTCCGCCCCCGAGCAGCAGCCGCGGCGAGCAGCCGCTAATCGCCGGCGTTCCTGCCGGTTTGCAGAGCAACGATCGGTACCTGCAGGTTCAGATATGATCAGTTTCAGTTAAATCCCCCGAGTGCACCTCAAACCCCCACCCTGTCTGTACCTGTCACGATACGAACGCCAGCCGCACTGGTTCAGTTCCTTGCCTCCAAGCGACAGGTCCTGGGTTCGAGTCCCAGGAGCTGCAAACCTTTTTTGCGATTTAATCCGAAAACGAGGGCCCATTGTCATAGACCCCCACGTCCACGCAGGCGTTGCGCACTGCCACGCTGGCCACGGGTCCACTGCGCAGTGGCAGCGTGTAGAGGCCAGATGAGTAACAAAAGGATTTCTGCGAATTTCCTAAAATCCCTAATTCTCTTTAATAAACAGAATTAAAACAAAAACTTCAAAAGTTAATAACTTTTATTCTGTAATTCCTTTTAATGCAAGTTATATATGTTTTCTACTCCAAATTAATAGATCTATCCAACTATGTCATTTGTTCACTGATTTGAAATTCCAAAATGCAATCTAAATTTGAATTCAAATAATTCAAATGCAAATTTCTAAATTCCATAACTAATTCATTATTAATCCAATAAATGCAAATAAAATATGTTTTCCATACCATTTCATCTCACCTTTGCAAATATAATTTTTGTTTTCTGTTTTGAATAATTAAAATTGCCTAAACAATTTAAATCTTGTTTAATTCAATTAAAAATTGTTTAATATTGTTTAATTCATAATTAAATAATCCTAAGTCCAATTTCAATATTTGAAACATGTAATCCAACAAAAATTTGATGATCTATTCAAATATCAACTTTGTTATTTGTTCTGAACAATTTAATTGGTTGAAAACAACAAATACTTGTGTGTCACCTTTAATGCACCCAAAATTTCCCTAAATTACTAATAAACTTCTAAATTGCTACACCCTATTTAAATTTGATTCTTATGTTGTTATTTTGCTGTTTTCCTGTTGCATGCATCATACTAAACCACTAGCACCTGTTGAATAGTTGTAAAACAAACAATCTAACCAAATTCCATGGGCTTTTCATATGCAACTCAAAATTGCATATCTGTCCATTTAAATTGTGCTATCCTATCAACTAGTTTATTTTGTTGCATCTATTAACCTGTCATGCATCATACTTGATTGTGCACAATGCCATGATAATGATTGTTTATCTTTCTGCCTTGTTTGTTTGCTTCTTCTCGGATACACGACGACGTTGACCCCGACGATACTTTCGACACCCCTTCTAAGGAGTTAGCTCAGTACCAGGCTACTGGGTTTTGCAGGCAAGTTATCACTCACATGAACCACTGTGTTCCTTTCAACATTGGTTACTGATACTTTCCGTTGTTCTTTTCTGCTAGCCTTAGTAGTAGTTGTTCTGTTACGAACCTATCACATGAATCCCTTAACCCTGATATTGCCTCACCTCCATACCTATAACCATTGCTTGTGCCCGTGTCTTACTAGCATGCTTAGGTTTGTTTTGCTCGAGTCTGTTACCCGTTACCTTCTGTTACTATCTCTATTATGTTCTGGGGGCTCGATGTTTAATCAATCAATCATGCTAATGGTATTGTTAAATAATAACTTGATGATAAGGCACCGGCAGGAGGCCCATGAGAGGTTTTGAAGCCTGCTAGTGTCGACCCTAATAGGAAAAGGGTCTTGTCTACTGATCCATGATGAGCGCACTACCCGCATTTGGGAAGCGAGTATGGGCGCCCCCCTCAACTTGACCTGATTCGCATCTCGTCCAAATCGCCTCATTTAGTTCGTGTTTTCCATTTGCCGCATGCATGTTTTTGCGAGCCCAGGCCAGGGTGGAACTTTCGTAGTCGGCATATAGGGGGACACGGTCTTAGAGTGCTATGAGGGTCCCTTTTCTTCGGGGCTTGATTAGCCGTGCGCCCAAGGTTCTTTGGGCTTGATGCGAAGAATGGTTGGTTGTGTTGAGTACCCCGCTTGGTGGAAGGGCCTTTCCATCTGGCGGGTTATTCATGAGTGTACGGCCAAATTGGTGCAACCCTGCAGGGATAATCTTCTCGAGAAGCCGTGTTTTCCGCGGTTATGAATTACTTGGTGAAAGTACTGGCTAACAAGTACTCAGGACAACTTAAACCTAATGATTAACAACTTTACACCCCATGATTAATAACTTGACTAGTAATAGGCTTATTGACACAATAATTTGAACCGTCACTATTACAACTGTGTGAGTTATCCTCGGATTGCTTCTTTGGATAAGGGGCGAGATCCAGGATGGGTTTGTTTGAAGTTATCTTTCAGTTGGTTACAATCCTCGATCTTATCTCCTTTCTGTTAGTCGGAAGTGGTAGAATCTCTGTAGTTGGTTAGCGCAGCCAGTTGCAGCATCTTTTATATCCCCTCTCTTCCGTTGAACCAAAGGCATCTGTGCTTGGTGTTGACGGGTTACACTTTGGTGAACTGTGAGTCTTGCTTGCCAGTACGTTTATGTACTGACCCCTTTGGGGCTGTGGTTTACGCAGACGACGTTTCCGAGGATCTACATGGTGGCTACTACGTGGGGTATGACGACGAGACTGCTGACGAGTAGATAGCGGACCCGGGCAGGATCCGAGACTTCGTGGATGGGCTCCGTCTTTTCGTTTCCGGCCTCTTAGGCCTATTTGGTTCTTGTCTGTACTCAGACATGTTGAATGCTTCCGCTGTGATGTAATGATGAATTGTTGGGGCAGGTGCCCTCTGAATGATTGTATTTGCTATCTCTGCTCTAATGAGAGCCATTTGCAACTTATTTCAATCTTTTGTGTCGTAGAGATCTGTTGTGATATCACTTGTTAAACGCTGTTGACGTACCATGTGTGTATGGTTTGAAGTACGTCGACGGAAGTGCCTTTGATCTCTAGTGGATAGTTTACATCGACGATGGAATAGCAGGGCTTGTGTTGTCGCGCATAAGCGCAGGCCTACCAGGAAGCTGGGACGTGGGAGCAGTTATGCCCCATAATCCAAGCATCTGCTATCCAGTTCGTACGGTGAGTATCCCCTAGAAATCAGGGTGCGACATACATATAGCCCATTTTTTTTGTATTCGTCCGTCCCCTGAAATCCCAGGATCGGGCATGTTGGCGTCGGGGGGCCAATTCCTCAATCATGCGGCAACCCATGTTGGGTAAAAAATATATGTCTCAGTGTTTTGCAATCGTGTAGATGCATCCATTATTTATGTCTTGATTCTGCACAATTCGCTGGTTAATTAATAAAGCTGGATTGTTACGTGAAAATAACATATACTTGAACTAAAGGCCTGCTCCAACTAATGCGACATAACCTCTACATCTTAAAGAAATCACATTGGCCGCTATGTTAACCAAATCACACAATTGGTATAGTCGAAATAATCTACAAATGATGCTCTTGTCATCATGTCGGGATGAATTCAATTGGTTCGCCGTTTTAGCAACAGTGCGCACAGGCGGGGTACGAGGAGTACTAGAGGTGCGAGGAATCCGTTTAGTGGGGAGCAAGGAGGCGGTGGGCGGAAATGAGGAAGATGCCAACGGCGGTGGGGAGTGACGAGAAGCGAGAGGGAGACGCCGACGTTGGGGAGACGACAATGCGATGAAGAACCAGAGAAAGAGAACGACATGAGCGAGTGGTCGTCAGTGAGAGGAAAGTGACGCGAGCGAGTGGCTGAGCGAGTGAGGGTATAACGAAAAACATGGAAATGTTTTGTACGTGACAATTTTTGTATGTGGATTCGTTTAACGCCTTACTTTGTGGATCAGAGGGAGTATTTTATTAATTTATTATATATGATATTGATATTTTATTCTCAATGTTTGATAAAAGTTAATAAATTCTTTGTTTTGACTAAATTTATATGTATTATTCATTGGAACAGAGGCAATATCAATTTCTGATATGGAGAGAGTATGTTACTCTTCCAGGGCTTGTTTGGTTGGAAGGGGTAATAAAACCAAGGAGCTAACCTCCAGGACGAAATTTTGAGGGTCATAGGGGATCCACGGGAGAGAGGCCCCTATTAGGAAATTATCCCAAAAAAATTGGAAACAATAGGGGGTGGGTCGAAAGGGTATGTTTGTCAACGACATAATTCATAGTGACCGGGAGTTGCTGACCTCATAAAATTCAAAGTTATTCAAAATACAAATAAAATCAAAGTAATCCAAAAACTAAAACAAACACATAATTGTTTTTGAACATTTCCTAAAATCAAAAACTATATTCTTGGTATCTCCACTACTTATAAAAGAGAGAACTTTGTGGGAAAATCAAATCTGGACCGCAGATAAGAAATCATCAAACGACCCACGTTATTCTGTTCTCCCCACGTCCATTCACGTGACTTGACACCCCTTCGTCTCTCGCGAGGCCCACGAACGGCTAATTAATCGCCCTCTCCCACTAATTGATATTCTCCTTCCTCTGTTTTGCAGCGCGGATCCGTTAGTATCGCAGACAGGACATGGTCGCAGTTGGCATTGCCGCCACACCTCCACTCATCACGGCCGCCGCCAGTCCATACCTCACATCGACTGCATTTCCTTCCGACCAGTCCAAGGGAGGCCAGACAGGGCGCCAGCACCAGTTACTTTTTTCTTGCGATCTATTACCCTTGTCAATTTAGTGTGCCTCCAAGATCTAGGAGGTTCCGCCGTTCGAGGTGCTCCAGCGGTGGCAGACCTCCACCGTGGACGCGACCGCCCCACCGCGGGCCAGACCTCCATCACGATGTATCTACACCCAGTCTCCACCGACGACCAGCCTTCTGCACCACACCAGCCTGCCCGTGCTCCGCCGTAGCCGACATCACAAAGACATGTTTGTACCATGCCTCTCCCTACAAACGTAACTCTCTTGAATTGATCCGTGCTTGGGTATACATTGAATCATGGTTGTTTTTAACTGAATTGGGGAATTGGGTATTAGTGATACTTTGTATGATCATTGTAAGTAGCTGTTTTAATGTGAAGCGCGCCAATATCATATTATCCATCTAAACACTATCCTACTATGATTCAGTTTCAAATATGTTACTCCATTGAACTAACGTTGCTTATATTTCAGGATGTTTGTCTTGTATGACTTATACTACATTACTTGGGCTGATGATCGCATTATGAACTAATAAAATGTTGAAATGCTTGTTGATTGGCAATGAAATTAGAGTATCTTGCTTGAATGATCTAAGTGTGTTTGAACCTTTTCTCCACATATTCCCCCAATACTTTAGAATTTTTATTTCTTCAATTTGGTACTGAAATAATGAAATGATGAAGTGCTTGTTGATTGGCAACGAAATTAGAGTACCTTGCCTAAATGATCTAAATGTGTTTTAACTTTTTCTCTACATTCCCCCAATAGTTTAGAATCTTTTGTTTGTTTCCCTGCCATTTTTTTACAATGTTCTAGGGTGTCTTGGTTTGGGCAAAGTCCGGCGTGTAGTGTCATTCTGCTTATACATATGAGGTGGGTATCAGATTTTAGTTGTCATAACCATATTATATATGTTCCAGAGCATCCTACAGAATTTTTATTTTTTCAATTTGTACTAAAATAGTAACTGAAATCATGCGTATGTAACATGTTGTTAGCACTTGGAGTGACAGAGTTATCTCCAATGTTTATATCTGGTTCAGGCTTAGTTGTCCATGAGATAGACAGAGTTATGTAGTAGTTTAGCTCGGTCTAGCAGCAGATTTTTATTTTTCTGTAAACGTACTTATATCATACGAGTGTCAACAAATTGTCTCTTTGACTACCGGCTTATATTTATAGTTTTTGTTATTCTTACTTTCACTTATTTCCACTCTATTCAGGATTGTGTTGAAAGTACATTGAATTGCCTGCCTAAATCAAGGCATACTTTCTACAACTGGAGCTCTAGAGGAATCTGAATTCAGTGTGGAAGTTGATAACGATGTGCATGTAAATATAGGTAAACTCAAATGTTGACTATGATCTAGGAAAATAATCATGACTGTGTTATTACCATATTTAGTTCTAATCCTTTGTGGTCATTTTTAGTGTACTCGATACTTTAATGTATTGCTAGGTGCCAAGTGTGTATATGCTGATATGAATTAACTCTGATGCCATCTGATCTGTTGATTTAGCACATTTGCACTATTCTGGTGTTACTTCTGTATGTCTTACAATTTTTTATTTCCAGCAAGAACAAATCCTTAAATCTGCATGGACCAGGGCATATTTCGGGGCACATGGTATGAAGGCCTCAATTTGAGCTCTGGTCATGAAGTGGCCTTACTGGATGCATGAAGTCTGGTCTGGTCCTTCTAACAAGTTGTAGGGGAATCTGACAAGTAGTACCTTCTTAGAGCTTTGCATATATCAATAGGCCATCATATGGCTTTCAAAGTGATAACACCTTTTGATTTCTTCCCAATCGTTGTGGCTGTTGTGATTGCCACGAGATTATCCAGACCTGCGACATCAAAGGCAGATCGGACAAAAGAGGACACTTGTTCATGGCTTGCCCGGCAATCTGCACTGTCTCAGCAGCGTGTGGAACCAGTAACTGTCTGACGCTATGGCTGAAGCTATATTGTGTGTTCTTGAGACATGATTTAATCATTTGGCAGTGCTTTGTTTTCATGCCTCGCTATATACTGCTCTAGATGAGTTAATCATCGAGCACATGTTTCCTTTTTATTTTGTATGAGCTACTTCTGTACGTAGTCGGAGCCTTTCCTTAGAGCAAGAAGACTGAATTATAGGAACGCAAAAGTACACTAATTTCTGTTGTAAAAGAACACATGTTTCTTTTGGAGTTTCCTAGCATGATAGAAGTTGGTATTCTGAGCGCTGCATTTTGGTTTTACAGTACCTTCGGCAACATGTAACAACATTATTGTTTCTCTGTAATAACTTCAACAGAATGGCCTTTCAGTTTTGAAAATACAACCGGAGCAACATTAGAATACCACTGTTCACTTAAATTTATTTTTATAGAATATTCATTTTGTATTTTCACTCGAGTGAATTTCAAATGCATTGGTCGACATTTTGAGACGTGCATTGCACGTGCAGGCTTACTAGTGATAGTTAATTGCTGAAAAGTACCGCCAACCACGGCTTTGGTCTGTACCAAATAACAATATTACATGCTCTGGAATATGTACTACAATCTTATGAAAATGGTTCACTATTCCATTTAAAAACACAGGGAACTCATTGTCATTGTCGCCACATAATGGATGTTAAATGCTATACTCGATCAAAATATCATGATTTGATTACAACTTACCAATGAACCATGCTCTTCTGATGTCCAAAGTTTACATCGATGTTGTAAAATGTGACTTAATGCTACCAAAAAAAAGGGATGATAAATACATATCATGACAATAGACACTTCAAGAAAAAAAATTGTCCCCAAATAGTCAGCTAAGAGTAAGATAAGGTGACAAAAGGTTGTTCCAGGATAGCAAATACAACATTCAGGAAAACAATATTTTGCTACCAGTCAGCAGAAACAATGGCGCACCCTAAACTTTTCTTACCATGCTTATTGTGTAGAATGTCTACAGTTAAACAGATTATAACTTTGACATCAACTTTTTGTGACGTGCATGATTTTTTTATTGACGTGTATTAACATTTTCATAGACATTAAATATATAGAAAAATATAATTGTTGAAATAAATAGGTTGTATGTTTATTTAAATTGAAAGATACAAAAACTTCAGACAGTTAAACATATGTCCAAAAATGGTATTACGTAGGCCATGTTTATCTATTATAGTAATTTGTGTAAGTTTTGTGAATCCTTTATTGATATAGATGTATACTTTATTTTCCGTGCATGAACCTTTTACTTAGACACAAAACTGATATTCTCTAAGAAACAATTCTGAAAACGAGTTATAAAATTATTTTTTCATACATATTTTTAAAATTATATTTCCTAATTCATAAATTTTACAAAGTGTTAAGTAAACCCAAAATCTTTTAATCCGCGCTACCGTTTGGCTAGCAAACTTTAAGATGCGGCGACGCTTCGTCTGGCTTAAAGGGGCAATATGAAAGCCCGTGAAATAAGCATCTTTGCTAAAAATTCAATGTCCAAACAAAAAAGGGGCAACCAAATAATAAATCAATCAACTTTTTTCTTTCAGACCCATTTGTGATTGAATTGCTTTCATGCCGTGATGCATTAGAGTTTGTTGCTGGTAGCAGGTACCAGACTGTGAAGAAGTTGTGAACTATGGCAGTCTAGACACGAGAGGTCGGTGGGAGTCAACAACTTTGGGGAGATGCATGTTATTCTCTCGTCGTTTTCATGTTTCAGTTTACCTGAAGGTTTGGTTGCCTCGACCGATATGGGTATCAATACCTGACCTGATTGGGCAAACTCTAAAATGAAAAAAAAAAACTTAACATAACTACTTGGTCCGCACTTGCGCATGGTATGCAAATGCTATCTTTTAATGGCCCAGTACGACTATTGTAGCGTTAAATTTTATATAAATAACCTTTTGGCGCAGCAATTTCACATTCTGACCCCGAACCAAAAAAATTCATAAAATAACCTCTTTTCATAACGTCCGCCTATAGGGCGTTATACCCTATTGCTTGACGCCAGGTCATTATACTTCACACTACAATATTAGTTTTTACTTCACGTGAGTCATATATAGAAAGTAGGCCGGCCATTTTAAAAAGCGTGTAACCATGGAGCAAAATAAATTATGACATATATTTTTGTCACCGGTATTTCAAATAAAATCGCATAATTAAAAAGAAACCACTATCACATGAAAAAATATAAAATAAAAAAGTAAAGAGATCAGTTTTTTAACCTATCCAACTTAGTTTTCTTGGCATAAACTAGTATAGTGCTAATCTCCATCAGTCAACTCTAAAAAAAAATTACTCCCTCTGTTCCAAAATAAAGATGATTATAGTTTTCTATCAAAGTCAAACTTTAAAACTTCGACCAACTATATAGAAAAATAAGCTAGTCATGTACAACCATCGAGTACGACTCGCGACAATTTTTTAGGGATCGGATGGAGTGCTAAAATAAACGAATTAGGAGTCCGAGACGTTGAAAAATTTGCATATCCAATATTTCGATCTGGATATTTTCTATTTCAATAGAGAAATTGACAAAATTAAATATAGCATGTCCATAAAAAGGTTAGTATAATTGAATTACCTAATTCGAGCTGAAAAAACCGAAAGAAAAAAATAAAATACAAGAAGAAATACATAAATATATTTAGTAAAATTATATTTTTACTTAAAAAGAAAACCCAAGTATGACATTTTAAAAGTGTGCATAGGTAGGCAGATAAATAATTTTACTTAAAAATAAATTTTCACTATAATAGTTTAGTTAGAGCCGTTATCAAAAATCCGTAAAGAATATAATATCTTATATTTAATATCAAAACAAATAAATGGGCAATAACTCATTACTTGGTGTGGACACACTGATTAGACTTGATTATATGTTTGATACATTGCACGCACGTTTTGATATCCGACTATAAACCATGTCGACTAACCCAATGGAATAGAGACATCTCAAGCACCTCAACATCTATCTAAGACAGTACATCCAAGTTACGAGCATACTTTTTTTACATCCTACTTGATTGTTAAGAAAGCTACATACCCATAGTCTGCATTCTAACTAAAAAAAGATGCCAAGTACGAGCAATTAATTGCTTATTGAGCAAAACATTAGTACATACATCTATAATAATTATCATCGTCAACGTTGTCCCTTCCACTCCTCACCATCATCAACGTCGATGAGCACAAGCACCTTGAATGGCGACGTCCACCGAATTTGGCGCTATATATACATCGGTCTATTCAGTCGGAGTTCTCGAGTCTGGCGACCAACGAGCCGCTCTATACGAGATTGCACATTTTAAAATATAGGACTTGATTTTTTTACGTTTAAGTGAAATACTCCCTCTGTTCTAAAATATAAGACACTCTTTTATTTCGCTGGTCAACGACGTTCAACTTTGACCATGATTTGTCTTTATAATACATCCACATAATTAGTATAAAAATATATACAATAAAATAATTTTACAATACGAATTTAACGGTACCATTTGTACATTCTCAATCTATATACTATGTTATATATTTGTGCTCCCGTCAAAGATCACCACAAAAATAACGTGTCTTGTATTTTTAGACGGAGGGATACTTTTGTATTATGTATGTTTATGTATTTCTACTTGTATTATATTTTTCTCTTTTGATTTTGGTCGACTCGAACTCGAACCGGGTGGTTCAATTATGCTAACATTTTTTATGATTATATTTTTACATTTGTATGTTTTTATTGAAGTATAAAAGATCCAAGTCAAATCACCGGATATACAAAGGTATCAACGTTTAGAAATGGTAAGACTCCTAATTTCTTTATTTTGGTATATATTTTTTTCACGCACTTTTGATAGTGGTATTTTTAATTAAGTGATTTTATTTGAAATACCGGTGACAAAAATATATGCCATAATTTATTTTGCTCTAGGGTTACACGGTTTTAAAATGACCGGCCTACTTTCTATATATGACTCACGTGAAGTAAAAACCTAATCCCGCGCCCAAGCAATATTTTCTGAGAGTTGACTGATGAAGATTAGTAGTACTACTAGTTTATTCTAAGAAAAATAAATTAGATTGGTTAAAATTATTAATAAAAAACATAACGTCTTGGACGCGTTAAGGTGTCGAGGTGTGGGTTCCGGTACGCTTACTTGGCAGGATATATAATGCCTTTGACATGGCGTTACACAATAGAGTATAACGCCTTCTAGGCGGGCGTTATGAAAAGAGATTATTTTGTGATTTTTTTTTTTGGTTCGGGAGGTTAGATTGTAAAATTGATGCACCAAAAGGTTATTTATCTAAAATTTCACTATTGTAGCCCATTGAACAGCATATTCACATCCCGCGTGGCTGTATAGGCCAGAACGCATAAGTAGAGTTCTAGGGACACGGCCATTAGAGCGCTCCCTTTTTTCCCCTGCTTCAGTAGGTTTTGAGAGTCCACCGTCGCTGCTGGTCAGATCCAGCCATCCCCGCCGCTAGCACTCGTGCTGGCTGGTGTGAAAGCAGATCGAAAACCCTATTTAATTAGTTCTTTCGAGTCACTCACTGAAGATGGAAAGAAAGATCAGGGGAAGAAGCGGGGTAGAGGGAGAAGAGGAATCGTAGAAGATAATGTGATACCATTAGATAGAATGCAATAGAAATCGAAATAAGGATAGCAAACAACGGGTTACCTACTCTACTCCTAAGGGTCAAATCAAGCCCTTTAATTCAATTCTTTATTCTTACATTAAAGAATGATGCTCTAGGGTGCCGGCCCCCTTTTGTATAGAACTAGATTAGGAAGTAGGGGTAGTTGTTGCTCTTCTTCGTTGTTTGCCCTGGTGCATCTTGGCGTGATGCCGATGAGGATATGCCTCCAGGTGCGCCCGGGCCACATCTGTGAGGCGCTGTTGCTTGCTTTCTTCCTGCTGATGCTCCGGTGGTTGGAGCAGAGATTGGAGGAGGTGGGCGATGCGACCTCTTTCTCTCATAAGGTCGAAGGCAGGGCTCTGGTTCTGGAGCTCCATGCGTGCCACTCTGAGATGATTGGAAGGCGTGATGTGCTGCTTTCGCTGGATGGCCGTGGTGGCGAGGGGCGGAAGTGGTGTGGCTGCGCTTCTCCAAGATCTGAGGACTGGTGGTTCGATTTCTTGCTGCAACTCCGAGCATATCACGCGGTGGCGATCTCTGCCGCTGCGATCTGGGGCCAAGATGGTGGCCTTTCTACAACCTCCAAGTCGGGGGGCCTTTGCGATCAGACACTGGATCTCGGGTTTGTCACGATTCCAAGTGGTTTGTCCCCTGAATCGTCACGGCTGCCGGCGTTTGTGGTCGTTCGCCGGATGGGAGAGTCCGAGAGCTTCTATGTGCTCCGCTTTCGGCGCTGCAAGCATCTGGAGAGCGTCGGCGAAGGGTGGCGGTGATTCCCTAGGACTCGGTTGCTTTTTTTATTTTAGTTCTAGGGGGTTTCTTCTAACTTCACAGGCCATTTCTTCGAATTCCAGGTCTTTAGTGCAAGGTACGAAAAGAGCCTTTGTGTATATTGTACCTGCCACATGTTGATCTATCTGCAGCTTAGGGTTCTTTGACCCCATCCTTGGTTCAAAAAAAAATAAGCAGAGTTCCAGCAGCCTTTTCCTTTCGTAAAGTGAGTCCAACTTGATCCAAAAACAAAATAAAGGAAGCTCAGGAAAAAAAATGATGGGAGTTCAACAATGAAGCTGAAACTCATTAGCTTGGTCGAATCACAACCCCCTTTGACTTTGGGTCGAGGTTTGTGGCTAATTTCACAAAATATTGAATATTACTACTATGCTACTCCCTCCATCACGGTTTAAAGGGCGCAATTTCAATATCATGCATTTTCACATTCGGCGGTGTTTTAGGCGTGTTTGCATTAATTGGACGTTAATTAGGCACAGTAAACGGAAATGAAGCCCGCAGTCTCCTCCCCTACCTTTTCCTTTCCTTGGTGTGTACACGGCTTAGGATTCCTGCATGTAGGTGCGAACATGAATTCCACCAATGCATGCACTCCATTACTAGGCAAGGGAGTAACTACCGGGTTAATTGACTACAATTGCGTGACATATTGCATCCTGGTCAATACAATTTCACAACCAATCAACGGAAACCTTGGTTCCAGAGAATCCTCATGCACGCCGTGTAAACTGTGATGGAGGGAGTATAAAATAAGCCACGTTTTCTTCTAAGTTACATGCGTGGTTCAGGTCCGCAAACTCACGCCTAAAAGTAAAGGGTGAGAGAATCTCCCCAGCACCCACCCATTAATTTGTGTTAGGCACCCACCAATAGAGCCATCTTTAGGGACGCCAGAACTGTGTCTGAAAGCGACGACCCCCAAAACGCCGATCCTCAAACAGTTGAGAAAATTGGTTATAAAAAAGGAAGCCACCTACATAACCAGCAACCACGCACAACGATCAAATGAAAGTCTCGGCCAACAATAATCCGGTCATACAACAAATAATCGCCTCGGCCAACAAAAGTCCGACCATCGAAAGAGCATCATCATCACTCTCGGTGCATGCGCTTTCAGTGCTCGATCATCTCTTCTTCCTCCTCTTCTTCCTCTCCGACCTCCTTTTCCTTTTCGGCCTCCGCTAGAGCCGCATCGGCCGCCACCCTCGTCGCTCTTGCCACCCTTACATCCGGAAAGTAGGCCTTTTGATCGGGCTCATGTGGTTGACATGATCGAGCGCTCTTCGTCTTTCTCCGTCGCCTTTGCTTTCTCCGTGGCCAAAGCAAGAAAGATGTTCCACCCGTTTTCGATATCGGTGTGCATCTTCTTTTTGCTCGCCGTCGATGCGGCCACCTCCTTGATATACACGGTCATGGCATCTTGGCTGCCGGCTTCTTTCAGCCTTTGCCTTCTTGGCCCCAATAGGCCGTTCGACGCTTTTCCTCGGCATCTTGGTTTCATCCACTTTGGTCCCCTCCTCCCCTGTGCCGGCCGAAGTGAGCCACCAACTCTTCTAATTTGAACAGTTTTGAATTTTGCTCCAAACATGCATAAACTTGAAAGACTTCTTGTCATCCATATTTATCAGGGCATACATCTTGTGAGCATCATTCATCTACACAAAGGTCGGTGTCATAATAAGCAAAGAAATTAGGAAAAAGGGCATGTAGACTTGCCACTCTCGACGCCATAATAGGATTCTTACTTTCATCGTGACGTTCTTGCCATTCTCGTCCCTGATGTAGACCTACTCATTGCAGCCATGAAATTTGTTTGAAATCCCTTGAAGAATGGCCCACCGGTTCTCAATTCATTTCGCAATGCGATCAGGGCAGTAGCCGTACTTTTGGTATGACTTCCTAACGTTGAAGTATTTGAAAATGTGGTTCCAATACACCTCACGTGTTTGTTGTGCGTCTTTGCCGACGTCTAGGCTCACAAATATCCCTGATTCGACCAACAGTTCATCCTCCAAGATGGACCACATCTTGCCTCGGCATCCCAACTTCTTGATGGTATGGTTGGTGTCGACGTCATTGACATATTCTTCATCCATGGCGGTATCCTCTTCATGGACATCGTCGTAGGCCTCGCCACCGTCACCTTGCTCGAATTGGTTGGCGTCATAGTAGTCGGCCGAGTTGCGATAATGGCATACACCGCCTCCTGTCAAACACTTGGCAATCAACACATAATTCACATGTCATCTTGCCTCTCACACACACACACCGACAACAATAAATACGAGCAATAATTAATGCGCATAAATATAGATTCAAACAACAATTAATGCGCCTCGTCCGGCTGCATCGTTTGATCGATCATGTTGGCACCTTGTTCTCTGAAATGATCGCCCCAGGATGCCGTATGATCCCCTCTTGTGGTGTAACATCCAAGTATGAAAACTCCCTAGTGTTTCTGTTCCTTGTTTAATTTATGCAATGCATCATGGCATCATCCTCATCTTATGTTCTGTTGCATTGTTTTCTTAATGAAATTCAATCTTTAATCAACAGTTGTTTTCATACTTGTCTATTACAATCTTTTCAAATAAATAATTACAAATCAAAAACCTCATTTTGCTTCCAAACAATTCATTGTTGATCACTTCTCAAATTGTTGCTTTAAACCAAACAAATATTTCAATCAATTAATTCTATTTCACTCCAATTTCAAATCCAATGTATTTCAATCAACACCTATTTGAAACCATGAAATTCACCCAACAATTGTAATCCTTAAACACATTAATTCTTAGGGGTAACCCTATTAAAATTGTTGTTTCAATATTGTGTTTAATATTAAAAATTCATCCAATTTGATTTCAAATACAAACATTATTTTAAAATGTCAATTTTTGAAATCCAATCTTGGAAAATGGTTTCCTTTTACCTAATTAGCTTAAACTAATTTTTCTGTAATTTTTATCAACCAGAACCTTAACATTTTCTTCCAAATTCTGTTTCAGCAAAAAAAAATAAAGCAGAAAAATAAAAAATAAGCAAAACGCAGCGCGCGCGGCAGATAACGCTACCCAACCCACCTATCCTACGCGCGCCAGCCCAGCCCAACTAAACTCCCCGTACCGCTTGGAGATTCGTGCCCCCCCTTCTTTCTGAAGTACGACAGCATCCCCGAGCGCCACCGCACCCCCGCGCGCGACTCCGGCGGCCCCCGTCGCTCTCCCGTGCCTATAAGAAGCCCCTAGCCCCTGGAAGCAACCCTAGAGCCTAGGGTTTCCCCCATCCCATCGCGATCGCCGCCAATTCCTCCTCTGTGTCGCGTCCCCTCCTCTCTGTCTGATCACCGGAGGCCGCCGCGACTGAATTCCTGCTCGCCGCCGTCGCCATGGCCTACCTCGCCCCTACCTAGCCACGGGAATCAGAAGCTCTCTCTCCCCTCTCCCGTTTAGACACCTGAACACCCCCGGAGGAGCACCACGTCCTCGACGCCGTACTCGACCTCGCCGCGGCCACCGTCGTCAGCATATCGTCATCGTCGCGCCGCTGCCTCCTTCTACAACGGTGGTGAGCACCGTTCCGTTCCACCTCTCCCTCCTCTCGCATCCGTGCATGTTCTGCGCGTCCAGTACCTAGTTGCATCGATCGCCACCGTGGATCAACGCCGGCGAGCTCCGCTGCTAACTGACAGACGCGGAAACATTCGTTCGTCAGTTCAGTTTCAGATAACGCTACTAAGTATGTGTTAACCTCACTGCGTTCGCTATACTGTCAAACAGATTCAGTTAACGCAGTGGTTCTGAACCGTGCGCGCAAGCGTTTGGTCGCGGGGTCGATCCCCGCAGCGCGCAAACCTTTTTGGCCATTTTTGCTTCAGCGCGCAGGAGGCCCACAGGTCATTGTCCTCCTCTGCCACGCGTGCGCGCGCGCGCCACGCTGGCTAGGGGGTCCACTGGACAGTGGCTAGGGTAGAGGGCAACTGAGTAACAAAAGTTTTTCTGCGAATTTCTGAAATTACAAATTCATTTTAATTAGCAGAATTAAAACAAAACTTCAAAAGTTAATAACTTTTATTCTGTATTTCCAATTAATGCAAGTTTTATATGAATTCTGATCCAAATTTCCTAATCTTTCCAAATAATCAATTTGTGTTCTGTTTTGAGTTTTCAAAATACATTTAAATTTCAAATTTGAATAATTCCAATGCAATTTGTAATAATTCATAACTAATTCATGCAAATTCCAAATAAGTTAAATAAAATATGTTTTTCATACCATTTTGAATATTCTATTCAAATATAAAATTTGTTTCCTGGTTTGAACAATTTAAATTGCCTAAACATTTTAAATATTGTTTAATTCAATTAAAACTTGTTTAATATTGTTTAATTCATAATTAAATAATCCAAAGTCCAATTTCAAAATGTGAAACATGTAATCCAACTAAAATTTGATAACCTTTTCAAATATCAATTTTGTTAATTGTTTTACACACTTTAACTTGGTGAAAACAATAATTGTTTGTGTGACATGTTTAAGTAACCAAATTTTTCCAAACTTACCAAATAAGTTCTAAACTTGTTCTATTCCTTTTCCTTTGCATCTATCATTGTTATTTATTGTTATCTGTTATTATCTTGTCATTATCATCATGCATGCATCATGATAACAACTATCACATAATAAATAATTGTAAATCAATTGTTCCACTTATTTCAATGGATCCTTTTCCATATGCATCCCTTGCATATGGGTCCATTTAATTTGTGCTAACATGCTAGTCAGTTTATTTTGATGCAACTATTAACTTGTCATGCATCATCTTGATTGTGCACAATGCCATGGCAATGATTGTTTACATTCCCGTTTTGTTTGTTTGCTTCTTCTCGAATAGACGACGACGTTGAGACAGACGACCCTTACAGCACCCCTTCTGAGGATCTAGCTCAGTACCCGGCTACTGGGTTTGCAGGCAAGTTATCACTCACATGAACCATTGTGTTCCTTTCAACCCTGGTTACCGATACTTTCCGTTGTCTATACTTGCTAGCCTTAGTGGTAGATGTTTCTGTTACGAACCTATCACATGAATCCTTTAACCATGATATTGCCTCATCACCCCTCCTACAACCCCATTGATTGAGCCAGTGTCTTACTAGCATGCTTAGGTTGTTTTGCTCGAGTCTGTTACCCGTTACTTTCAGTTACTATATTTCATTATGTTCTGGGGGCTCGATGTTTAATCAATCAATCATGCTAATGTTATTACTGTTAATAATAATTTGATGATAAGGCACCGGCAGGAGGCCCTGTGTGGTTTTGAGGCCTGCTAGTGTCGACCCTAATAGGAAAAGGGTCTTGTCTACTGATCCATGATGAGCGCACTACCCGCATGTGGGAAGCGAGTATGGGCGCCCCCCTCAATTTGATTTGATTCGCATCTCGTCCAAATCATCTCATTTAGTTCGTGCTTTCTATTTGCCGCATGCATGTTTTTGCGAGCCCAGCGCAGGGTGGAACTTTTGTAGTCGGCATATAGGGGGACACGTTCTTAGAGTGCTATGAGGGTCCATTTTCTTCTGGGCTCGATTAGCCGTGCGCCCAAGGTGCTTTGGGCTTGATGCGAAGAATAGTCGAGTTGTGTTGAGTGCCCCGCTTGGTGGGAGGCATCCCATCTGGCGGGTTATTCATACGTGTACGGCCAAATTGGTGCAACCCTGCAGGGATAATCTTCTCGAGAAGCCGTGTTTTCCGCGGTTATGGATTACTTGGTGAAAGTACTGGCTAACAAGTACTTAGGACAACTTCAACATAATGATCAATCATGTTTCACCCTATGATTAATAACTTGACTAGTAATAGGCTATTCACACAATAACTTGATTCATCTTAATCCAACTGTGTGAGTTATCCTCGGATTGCTTCTTTGGATAAGGGGCGAGATCCAGGATGGGTTTGTTTGAAGTTATCTTCCAGTTGGTTACAACCCTCGATCTTATCCCCTTTCTAATAGTTGGAAATGATAGAAACTCTGTAGTTGGTTAGCGCAGCCAGTTGCAGCATCTTATATATCCCCTTCTTTCCGTTGAACCAAGTCATCTGTGCTTGTGTTGTCGGGTTATACTTTGGTGAACTGTGAGTCTTGCTCGCCAGTACTTGGATGTACTGACCCCGTTGGGGCTGTGGTTTACGCAGACTACGACTACGGCTACGATGACCACCAGGATGGCTACTTCGTGGAGTTTGACGAGACTGCAGACGAGTAGTTAGCTGGACCAGGGCTGGATCCAGGACCTACGTGGATGGGCTTCGTCTTCTTTATTTTCTCCGGCTTCTTAAGCCTGTTGGATTTGTCTGTACCCAGACACCTTTGATTGCTTCCGCTGTTGTAATGAATGTTACGTTGGGACATGTGTCCCCTGGATGATTGTATTTGCTATCTCTGCCTTAGTGAAGGCCAGTTGCAACTTTATTTCTATCTTTTGTGTCTTAGAGATAAGTTGTGATCATCATTCGTTCAAAGCTGTTGATGTACCGTGCGTGCTTGTTATGAAGTACGTCGACAGTAGTGCCTATGACTCCTAATGGATAGTTTACATCGACGGTGGAATAGTAGGGCTTGTGTTGTCGCGCATAAGCGCAGGCCTACCAGGAAGCTGGGACGTGGGAGCAGTTATGCCCCATAATCCAAGCACCTACTATCCAGTTCGTACGATGAGTATCCCTTAGAAGCCAGGGTGCGACAAATGGTATCAGAGCCTGTCTGCCTGTAGGATCCCTTTTTACTGGTCGCAGTTGAGTCTAGAAACTATTTTGTAGCTATATAGGAAAAATGAAACGTGAGAGTAGGAATTCTGCCATTTTTCTTCTTTCCCCACCCACCCACCCTTTTCTGGTAAGGAAGTGCAACGTTGTTTTCTGTTCTCACCTAAACTTTCAAGTTAGGATTTCACGTGTTTTGGATTCTCTGTAGTACCTCAGGAGTTTTTGGTCTCGAGTTTCCCGATGTTGCTTCGATATCATGTTCTTCTGAAGAAACTTTTGTCCGTTCAAACCTCGTTGTTGTTTTCCACATCCTTTTTCTTCTACCGGAGTCTAATCAAAACTTCCCCGATCATCTGCAGATGGATCTCAGGTTCTACCCGCAGGTGGTTCGGATGACTCGCTGTGAGAGCACCGCCGGTTATCCGGAGATGCTGAGAGACATGGTTACCTATCTGGGGTTCCGTTGGGCACCAGAGTACCAGGTCTACGAGCACCAGCGCGAGTTCGAGCAGACTTTCTACCGGGCCATCGTACATTCTGTCGGATGATGGCAGGAGCTTTGTCCACCGCTACGAGGCAGTAGGTTCCACAGTGGATATGGCCGTGCAGCAGGCAGCGTACGTGAGTCTCACCGTTCTCCGTGCTGACTACTGGGGGTTTGATGATTCCATCTATCGTCACATCCCCCGTGGTTACATCACGGCAGCGGGAGTTCACTTCACTATCCACCGCGACCTGGATACCTACGAGTCTGATAGCGTCAGGCTGCACACCACTGCACAGTTCGTGAGGCACAGTGACGCAGCTGTTTCCGCACTTTCTCAGGAGTTAGCCTCAGTCAGGGAGCAGCTCTATCTTGCTCTGACGCGTCTGGCGACGTACACCACAGACTTCGTTGGAGACGAGCGCTTTGCACGTTTCACTCAGACACTTGGTTTTCCTCTGCCAGATGCTGGAGGTTACGAGCCGATCAGAGGTCCACTTCTCAACCTTGGAGCTGGTTAGAGTGGTATTCCTCTCTATGGAGCACAGGGAGAGGACGCTTTATACTTCACCACTCTGAGGGTCCCTCTCAGAGCAGTTCCTATCTACAGGGATCGTCGTGATACCTACTTCCGTGAGCAGACTCCTCCTCGCCGTACCACTCGCCGTACTCGCCGCCGTCCTGCGTGATGAGCATGGGAGTACCGATGTATCCGTTCCTAGCTATGTTTAGTTATCCTTTGGCATTCGAACCATGTATTGGTCTGTTGGATATTCTGATGTATTGAACATGTGATGATGTACCTGTTGGTTATCTATTCATGCGTCGGAATAATCTCACTTTCGGTTACCAAGTCTATCATGTTCTATTGTTGTGCTAAAATGCATTTCTGTTCAGGATGCCTCCAACCAGGAACACCCCGCCTCCGCCACCACCAATGGGGGAACTGTTAGCTCAGATGACCCAAGTGGTGACACAGATGGCCCAGATCCAGGCTAACCAGCACCACAACCAGAATGCTCCTCGAGTCAGCATTAAGGAGTTTCTGAGCGTGGGGCCGAGAGCTTTCGTGGCAACACGTGAGCCTCTGGATGCTGACGACTGGATCAGGGAGATGGACAGGGCTCTGGAGATAGCTCATGTTGCTGAGGAAGATAAGGTCAAGTATGCCACCTACCTACTGAAGGGTCAGGCAGCCACTTGGTGGGAGAACTACCAGACCATGAGAGCTGGCTATCCTATCACCTGGGGATGTTTCAAGGATGCCTTCCTGAAGCACCACATCCCGGATGGTCTCATGGAAAGGATGCGTGAGGAATTCTGCTCTCTCAGACAGGGCAAGCTGGACGTCCTCGGCTACCAGAACGAGTTCAATCGTCTCGCTCGGTACGCTGGTGACGAAGTGTCCACCGAAGCCAAGAAGATGGCAAGGTTCCGCCGAGGTTTTAACCCGGAACTGAAGTACGCTCTCACCAACATCAAGTGCAAGGACTTCGTGGAGCTTGTGAACACCGCGCTCAATGAGGAGAATGGGCGCAAGGCGTTCGAAGAGTCCCGCAAGCACTCGCGTGAGGGTGGTTCCTCATCCAACATGACCACCCCTCCGCAGAAGCGCCGCATCTGGGTGCCAAACAGTGCTGTCACTCGGGCTCCAAATGCCCAAGCTTCTCCAGGCTTTGGTCCCCGCCCACCCAACCCATCTCAGATGCAGGGTCAGAGGTTTCCAATGGGGCAGCCAAGGCCAGGTCCTTCTCGTGTCGTCACTTGCTACAAGTGCAAGGATACTGGACACTATGCTGATAAGTGCACTCAGAAGCAGCTACCCCTACCTCCTCGCCCCAACACCAACCAGGCAATGGTTCGTGCTCCCCCGGCTAAAGCCTTCAACTCCAACAACAGGCCTGTCGGGAGGACCGCGAGGGTGAACCATATCAAGGCCGACAAAGCCGAGGAAGCTGCTGACGTCGTTCTCGGTATGTTACCCGTAAACTCTATTCCAGCTAAAGTGTTGTTTGATACTGGAGCATCGCATTCCTTTGTGTCAAAGATTTTTGCAAAAGCATACAACCTAGTTCTGGTTCCGCTAAGCAATCAAATGACTGTTCACTCTCCGGGACCGCAAATGTTGACATCCAAGATAAGCATGGACAATGAGATCCTAATTGGAGGTCGCATATTCCTTGCTTCACTCATGTTGCTGGGAAATTCTGACATTGATGGCATTCTGGGTATGGATTGGTTGAAGACCCACAAAGCTAAAATTGACTGTGCTCAAAAGTCAATAACTCTCTCCCACACTTCAGGCCAGATAGTCTATTCTCCATATGGATCAAGTTCTGTTCAGCTGTTCAACCTCGATGCCAAACCCCTTCCTGCAATTGAAAATGTTCCGGTGGTTTGTGAATTCCCTGACGTCTTTCCAGAAGAGTTGCCACGGATGCCCCCGGACAGAGCAGTTGAGTTCGTGATCGAGCTTGAGCCAGGTACTGCTCCAATCTCTAAGCATCCATATAAGATAGCTCCTCCTGAACTGAAATTGTTGAAGGAGCAAATCGATATGTATATGGAGAAAGGCTACATTCAGCCTAGTTCCTCCGCTTGGGGTTGCCCAACTCTGTTTGTTGCCAAGAAGGATCAAACAAAAAGACTCGTGGTTGACTATCGTCCTCTCAACGAGAAAACCATCAAGAACAAGTATCCAATTCCTCGTATCGATGATCTTTTTGATCAACTTGCTGGAGCCTCAATATTCTCAAAGTTGGACTTGAGGATGGGTTACCATCAGATAAAGATCAGAAAGGAAGATATTCCTAAGACAGCTTTCACCACTCGTTACGGTCTATATGAATACACCGTCATGTCCTTTGGTCTCACCAATGCACCGGCAACGTTCTCAAGACTCATGAATTCTGTCTTCCATGAATACCTCGACAAGTTCGTTGTGGTATATCTCGATGACATTCTAGTCTACTCAAAATCCGAGGAAGAGCATGGAGAACACCTTCGTCTCACTCTCATGAAACTTCGCGAGCATCGTCTGTATGCCAAGTTTTCCAAATGTGAGTTCTGGATTCCAGAAGTTGCATATCTTGGTCATATCATCTCTGCCAAAGGCATTGCCATTGACCCGGAAAAGGTTAAGGCAATTGTTGACTGGAAAGCCCCTAAGACGGTGAATCAAGTCAGAAGTTTTCTTGGCTTGGCTAGCTATTGCCGTCGTTTCGTCCAAAACTTCTCCAAGATTGCCAAACCTCTCACTGATCTCACAAAGAAGGACAAAAAGTTCGTTTGGACTCCACAATGTGATGAGAGTTTCGACCTCCTGAAGACTAAACTCACCTCTACACCTGTTCTAGTTGGCCCAGATACCACCAAACCTTTCCAGATATTCTGTGATGCATCTCTCCAAGGCCTAGGAGCAGTTCTTATGCAAGAACGTCAAGTTGTGGCTTATGCTTCACGTCAGTTGAACCCACATGAGCAAAACTATCCCACTCATGATCTTGAACTTGCAGCAGTTGTGTTTGCCCTCAAGAAATGGAGACAATACTTGTTGGGTAACAAAACTGAAATCTTTTCCGATCACAAGAGTCTGAAATACATCTTCACTCAGCCAGATCTGAACCTCAGGCAAAGGAGATGGATTGAGAAGATTAAAGACTTTGATCTCACCATTTCTTACACTCCAGGCAAGGCTAATGTTATGGCCGATGCTCTCAGTCGCAAATCCTATTGCAATAATCTCATGATCATGGAAAGCCAACCTCCACTTCATGAAGAATTCCAGAAGCTGAACCTTGGTCTTGTCCCTGAAGGATACCTTGCTAGCTTGACAGCCAGTCCAACTCTCGAGGACAAGATTCGTTCCGAACAACTTCGTGATAATGAAATCAAGAAGATTGTAGAGCACATCAAAGAAGGCAATGATAAATTCAAGTCTTTCTCAATTGATGACAAGGGAACTGTGTTCTTCGAAGGACGCATTGCAGTTCCTCAGATTCAAAGTCTCAAAGATATCATTCTCAAGGAGGCTCATGAAACTCCTCTATCAATTCACCCTGGAAGTACAAAGATGTACCAGGATCTCAAGACTCTGTATTGGTGGTCTGGCATGAAACGTGAAATTGCTCAATACGTTTCTGAATGCGACGTTTGTCAACGTGTTAAAGCAGTCCATCAGAAAACAGCCGGTCTACTCCAACCTCTGAAAATTCCTGAGTGGAAGGGGGACATGATTGAAATGGACTTCGTTACTGGGTTTCCAAAGTCCAAGAAGGGCAACGATGCAATCTTCGTTGTTATTGATCGTCTCACTAAGGTTGCTCACTTCTTTGCTGTCAAGGAAACTATCTCAGCTAGCCAGTTAGCAGAGCTCTACACAGCAAGGATTGTTCCTCTTCATGGTGTTCCATTGGAAATAAGCTCAGACCGTGGAAGTATCTTCACTTCTCATTTCTGGAAGAGTTTTCAAGAAGCTTTGGGCACTAAACTTCTGTTCAGCACAGCTTATCACCCTCAGTCTCAGGGGCAAGTCGAAAGAGTCAATCAGATTCTTGAGGATATGCTTAGAGCATGTGGTATCTCCTTTGGCATGAAATGGGAGGATTGCCTTCCATATGCTGAATTCTCCTACAACAACAGCTACCAGGCAAGCCTAGGCATGGCACCATTTGAGGCACTGTATGGTCGCAGATGCAGGAGTCCAATCAATTGGTCTGGAGCTGGTGAACGTTCACTCTTAGGCCCTGACATTGTTAAGGAAGCCGAGAAGAAAGTTCGTATCATTCGTGACAATCTCAGGATTGCTCAGTCTCGTCAGAAGAGCTATTATGATAGCAAGCACAGGGATATGGTCTATGCACCTGGTGACAAAGCATATCTCCGTGTAACTCCCCTCAGAGGCACTCATCGTTTTGGTGTGAAATGAAAGCTTGCACCAAGATACATTGGTCCTTTCAACATTCTCTCAAGGCGTGCAGAAAATGCTTATCGTCTTGAACTTCCAGAAAAACTATCCAAAGTGCACGATGTGTTCCACGTGTCACAGCTCAAGAAGTGTTTCAAAGATCCAGATCGTGCAGTTGATCATGATTCCATTGAACTGCAAGATGATCTCTCTTATGAGGAGCACCCTATTCGTATTCTCGATGAGACCGAGCGTAAGACTCGCAACAAGAGCACCAAGTTCTTGAAAGTGCAATGGTCGCATCATTCCGATAAAGAGGCAATGTGGGAGACCGAAGAGGATCTTCGCAAGAAGTATCCGGACCTTTTCACTTCTCAGTAAGGAATCTCGGGGCGCGATTCCTTCAAGGGGGGGCATTTTGTAACATCCAAGTATGAAAACTCCCTAGTGTTTCTGTTCCTTGTTTAATTTATGCAATGCATCATGGCATCATCCTCATCTTATGTTCTGTTGCATTGTTTTCTTAATGAAATTCAATCTTTAATCAACAGTTGTTTTCATACTTGTCTATTACAATCTTTTCAAATAAATAATTGCAAATCAAAAACCTCATTTTGCTTCCAAACAATTCATTGTTGATCACTTCTCAAATTGTTGCTTTAAACCAAACAAATATTTCAATCAATTAATTCTATTTCACTCCAATTTCAAATCCAATGTATTTCAATCAGCACCTATTTGAAACCATGAAATTCACCCAACAATTGTAATCCTTAAACACATTAATTCTTAGGGGTAACCCTATTAAAATTGTTGTTTCAATATTGTGTTTAATATTAAAAATTCATCCAATTTGATTTCAAATACAAACATTATTTTAAAATGTCAATTTTTGAAATCCAATCTTGGAAAATGGTTTCCTTTTACCTAATTAGCTTAAACTAATTTTTCTGTAATTTTTATCAACCAGAACCTTAACATTTTCTTCCAAATTCTGTTTCAGCAAAAAAAAAAAAAGCAGAAAAATAAAAAATAAGCAAAACGCAGCGCGCGCGCGGCAGATAACGCTACCCAACCCACCTATCCTACGCGCGCGCCAGCTTAGCCCAACTAAACTCCCCGTACCGCTTGGAGATTCGTGCCCCCCTTCTTTCTGAAGTACGGCAGCATCCCCGAGCGCCACCGCACCCCCGCGCGCGACTCCGGCGGCCCCCGTCGCTCTCCCGTGCCTATAAGAAGCCCCTAGCCCCTGGAAGCAACCCTAGAGCCTAGGGTTTCCCCCATCCCATCGCGATCGCCGCCAATTCCTCCTCTCTGTCGCGTCCCCTCCTCTCTGTCTGATCACCGGAGGCCGCCGCGACTGAATTCCTGCTCGCCGCCGTCGCCATGGCCTACCTCGCCCCTACCTAGCCACGGGAATCAGAAGCTCTCTCTCCCCTCTCCCGTTTAGACACCTGAACACCCCCGGAGGAGCACCACGTCCTCGACGCCGTACTCGACCTCGCCGCGGCCACCGTCGTCAGCATATCGTCATCGTCGCGCCGCTGCCTCCTTCTACAACGGTGGTGAGCACCGTTCCGTTCCACCTCTCCCTCCTCTCGCATCCGTGCATGTTCTGCGCGTCCAGTACCTAGTTGCATCGATCGCCACCGTGGATCAACGCCGGCGAGCTCCGCTGCTAACTGACAGACGCGGAAACATTCGTTCGTCAGTTTAGTTTCAGATAACGCTACTAAGTATGTGTTAACCTCACTGCGTTCGCTATACTGTCAAACAGATTCAGTTAACGCAGTGGTTCTGAACCGTGCGCGCAAGCGTTTGGTCGCGGGGTCGATCCCCGCAGCGCGCAAACCTTTTTGGCCATTTTTGCTTCAGCGCGCAGGAGGCCCACAGGTCATTGTCCTCCTCTGCCACGCGTGCGCGCGCGCGCCACGCTGGCTAGGGGGTCCACTGGACAGTGGCTAGGGTAGAGGGCAACTGAGTAACAAAAGTTTTTCTGCGAATTTCCGAAATTACAAATTCATTTTAATTAGCAGAATTAAAACAAAACTTCAAAAGTTAATAACTTTTATTCTGTATTTCCAATTAATGCAAGTTTTATATGAATTCTGATCCAAATTTCCTAATCTTTCCAAATAATCAATTTGTGTTCTGTTTTGAGTTTTCAAAATACATTTAAATTTCAAATTTGAATAATTCCAATGCAATTTGTAATAATTCATAACTAATTCATGCAAATTCCAAATAAGTCAAATAAAATATGTTTTTCATACCATTTTGAATATTCTATTCAAATATAAAATTTGTTTCCTGGTTTGAACAATTTAAATTGCCTAAACATTTTAAATCTTGTTTAATTCAATTAAAACTTGTTTAATATTGTTTAATTCATAATTAAATAATCCAAAGTCCAATTTCAAAATGTGAAACATGTAATCCAACTAAAATTTGATAACCTTTTCAAATATCAATTTTGTTAATTGTTTTACACACTTTAACTTGGTGAAAACAATAATTGTTTGTGTGACATGTTTAAGTAACCAAAATTTTCCAAACTTACCAAATAAGTTCTAAACTTGTTCTATTCCTTTTCCTTTGCATCTATCATTGTTATTTATTGTTATCTGTTATTATCTTGTCATTATCATCATGCATGCATCATGATAACAACTATCACATAATAAATAATTGTAAATCAATTGTTCCACTTATTTCAATGGATCCTTTTCCATATGCAACCCTTGCATATGGGTCCATTTAATTTGTGCTAACATACTAGTCAGTTTATTTTGATGCAACTATTAACTTGTCATGCATCATCTTGATTGTGCACAATGCCATGGCAATGATTGTTTACATTCTCGTTTTGTTTGTTTGCTTCTTCTCGAATAGACGACGACGTTGAGACAGACGACCCTTACAGCACCCCTTCTGAGGATCTAGCTCAGTACCCGGCTACTGGGTTTGCAGGAAAGTTATCACTCACATGAACCATTGTGTTCCTTTCAACCCTGGTTACCGATACTTTCCGTTGTCTATACTTGCTAGCCTTAGTGGTAGATGTTTCTGTTACGAACCTATCACATGAATCCTTTAACCATGATATTGCCTCATCACCCCTCCTACAACCCCATTGATTGAGCCAGTGTCTTACTAGCATGCTTAGGTTGTTTTGCTCGAGTCTGTTACCCGTTACTTTCAGTTACTATATTTCATTATGTTCTGGGGGCTCGATGTTTAATCAATCAATCATGCTAATGTTATTACTGTTAATAATAATTTGATGATAAGGCACCGGCAGGAGGCCCTGTGTGGTTTTGAGGCCTGCTAGTGTCGACCCTAATAGGAAAAGGGTCTTGTCTACTGATCCATGATGAGCGCACTACCCGCATGTGGGAAGCGAGTATGGGCGCCCCCCTCAATTTGATTTGATTCGCATCTCGTCCAAATCATCTCATTTAGTTCGTGCTTTCTATTTGCCGCATGCATGTTTTTGCGAGCCCAGCGCAGGGTGGAACTTTTGTAGTCGGCATATAGGGGGACACGTTCTTAGAGTGCTATGAGGGTCCATTTTCTTCTGGGCTCGATTAGCCGTGCGCCCAAGGTGCTTTGGGCTTGATGCGAAGAATAGTCGAGTTGTGTTGAGTGCCCCGCTTGGTGGGAGGCATCCCATCTGGCGGGTTATTCATACGTGTACGGCCAAATTGGTGCAACCCTGCAGGGATAATCTTCTCGAGAAGCCGTGTTTTCCGCGGTTATGGATTACTTGGTGAAAGTACTGGCTAACAAGTACTCAGGACAACTTCAACATAATGATCAATCATGTTTCACCCTATGATTAATAACTTGACTAGTAATAGGCTATTCACACAATAACTTGATTCATCTTAATCCAACTGTGTGAGTTATCCTCGGATTGCTTCTTTGGATAAGGGGCGAGATCCAGGATGGGTTTGTTTGAAGTTATCTTCCAGTTGGTTACAACCCTCGATCTTATCCCCTTTCTAATAGTTGGAAATGATAGAAACTCTGTAGTTGGTTAGCGCAGCCAGTTGCAGCATCTTATATATCCCCTTCTTTCCGTTGAACCAAGTCATCTGTGCTTGTGTTGTCGGGTTATACTTTGGTGAACTGTGAGTCTTGCTCGCCAGTACTTGGATGTACTGACCCCGTTGGGGCTGTGGTTTACGCAGACTACGACTACGGCTACGATGACCACCAGGATGGCTACTTCGTGGAGTTTGACGAGACTGCAGACGAGTAGTTAGCTGGACCAGGGCTGGATCCAGGACCTACGTGGATGGGCTTCGTCTTCTTTATTTTCTCCGGCTTCTTAAGCCTGTTGGATTTGTCTGTACCCAGACACCTTTGATTGCTTCCGTTGTTGTAATGAATGTTACGTTGGGACATGTGTCCCCTGGATGATTGTATTTGCTATCTCTGCCTTAGTGAAGGCCAGTTGCAACTTTATTTCTATCTTTTGTGTCTTAGAGATAAGTTGTGATCATCATTCGTTCAAAGCTGTTGATGTACCGTGCGTGCTTGTTATGAAGTACGTCGACAGTAGTGCCTATGACTCCTAATGGATAGTTTACATCGACGGTGGAATAGTAGGGCTTGTGTTGTCGCGCATAAGCGCAGGCCTACCAGGAAGCTGGGACGTGGGAGCAGTTATGCCCCATAATCCAAGCACCTACTATCCAGTTCGTACGATGAGTATCCCTTAGAAGCCAGGGTGCGACATGTGGCTCCACTCCGACGACTCGAAGAGGACCTCCTTGTTGAGGTCAATGCCGCCTGACCGCGTCGTCTCGTCGGGCAAGATGGAGAAACGGGATTGATGTGTTATCGGCACCTGGTTTTGGTCGGCGTAGTAGCGTGGGGAAGACGGCGACGAGTTACCTTGGGGACGACAGATGTGGCAGTTTGGCTCAAGGCCAACATCACATCAGCGGTGTCATTCGCCGCCTTATCCTTCGCCCGTAGACGCTTCTTTTGACGAAGGGTAGACTCGACGGTACGCCGCCGCCAGATTGTGAGCTTGCGGAAAACTAAGTTTCTTTTGCGGCATGGTGCAGTAAGGCGAGGCGGCGGCAGCGGTGGAGGGAATGTGGGGAAAATGGAGGAAAGAGAAGCTTTTTCGCTGTTTTGTACGCCAATGTAGAGAAATTTGGTGCGGCTTGGGTCTATGACGAGCGGGCCCTCCTGTCGGGTGGCCTCACCGGACAATATCCGCCGTCCTAGGAAGGCCCCCAAATTTGAAGGGTGGGCTAGGGGTGTCGGATATAAATTTGATGGGTGGACACGTTTGAAGTGTCTAGTCGGTTTTTTGGTCCAGACCCCCAATAAGCCATTTAGGCCCGTTTGGGGGCTGCCCTTGTAGATGCTCTAATGTACTTTCCTGGCTAGCTCAGACCATCTCCATTCGTGCCCCCCAAAGCCCCCCTAAAGCCCATTCACGTCCGGACAAGCCCCACCACGCCCACCCGTGCCCCCGAACGGGCCTTTCGGTCTGGGCACGCCCCAATTTCCGTCCGGAAAGCCCAGCCCAACCCCGTCGCGTAGGGGTTCCCATGGGGGATCCGGACGGGAAGAAAGCGTCGCGTGGCGGCCGTGGGCCCGACCCGTCAGTGAGAGGCGCGCAATCAAAGCGGTGCGGTGGTTTTCGTCTTCTCCCGAGGCGGCGCAGAAGCGCAGGGAGCCATCCTGTCACCTGGCCGCGTCGCCCACGCTGCGGACGCGCCACTTACCCACGTGTACGCCAATGTTAATGCGAGCGGCCCTTTGGCCTGCCGCCACAGTATAAATGGCATGCTCCCCGCGCATTCCCACGCCACATTTCCACCGCCACTCTCTCCCTCTGCAACTCTGGCGCGCTTCCCTCTGCTTCACCGCCGCTCTCCCCTCTCGCCTTCTTCTCCCACTCCAATGGATCCCCTCGCCGCTAACGGCTTCCCGCGGCGTTCCCTCCTCAAGCACCAGGCGCGGGCCCTGTTCGCCGCCTGGTACCCGTGCCCGCCGGACATGCGCGCAGGGCACGATTTCACCCTCGGGCGCACCAGCGTCCCTATCCCTGACGTGCCGTGTGTCAATGACGCCTCCTAGGGCGTCGAGGTTTGGGTACACTTCTACGAGGTGCTGACGCCGGAGCAGCGCCAGGACCCAGCTTGGGACCCGCAGAACCCCGCCTCGACCGCGAGGTACGAGGCGGTGTTCCACAGCCTCCACACGGCAAGGATGAACCGCTGGGACGGCCCCGGCCCAGTGCTCCCCCCCCCCCGCCCGCGACCACAACCGCCATGGCCGCTCGGCCTTTTGGTCGCAACCTGGCTTCACGCTGGCGTTTGTGCTCGCGCACATCGACGCCGGTGACCAGCCCCACCCCCCGTGGTCGGCGCCCACGCACCGGGAGGCGAGGCGCACGGTGGCGACACCGTCGTCCTCCCGCTCCCGCTCCTCCTCCTCCCACTCCTCCATGGGCGGCTCGCCGCTCCACTCCGCGTCGCCGCACATACGCGTTGTGAGCACGTCGACTTTAGTTTAATTATAAATTTTATTTTAAATTTAATTCAAATTATGTAATATTCCCTAAAAATTTGAATGAAATCGAAGTTTAAATTATAGTTTTATTTATATCTTTTTTGTTGGGGGTTTTGTTTGGAGCCGCAAGCAGGGATCACACCACCCCTTAATGCCGGCTTTCCGTCCGAACATACCCCAAAAGACCATCTGGGGCGTCCATCCGAGCGTCTATTCGGGGGCACAAGTGGAGATGCTCTCCGAGCCGCCCAACAGGACACCAAATATTTGTGCACACCAACAGGCTGACAGCACCATGACTCGGCGTCGGTGACTCCTGAAAAGCTGTAGTGTGGTGGCCTGGCGTGGCGGGTCCCTCTGCCGGCCCGCAGCGCCTCGTCGCCGCACGTACAGGCAAGGGGAAAGGCGGCCCTCGCGATCGCGTCGCCACATAATATCCACTTTGTTTTTTGGATCCCTGTCTCGTTTACCGTCTCCCGGCAGCAGTTCCCTTGCAATCTCGCAGAAAGAGCAGAAAAGGCACCTCTAGCTACCTTGGCCGCGAAGATTCCCAGCCCGTCCGTCAACGGATCCCACCGCTGCCAGTGCACCCCGATTCAGAATCGACTCTGGAGTCACACGCCATTTTTTTTATCAAGACGCACTGGCCAGTCACAGGCCATTGTTTTTGTTGCCTGCATTTTTTTTTTGAACAAGGGAATGGGCCCAAAGGACCCAGAAGCTTCATATATAGCGGTGGGTACAAGTACAAGGGGGCCCTACGAAAGATCTATTATTACAAAGAAGCCCCTGAACCAACCAAAAAGGACCCTGAAACAGAAATGGAAACGCGATCGAGTCCTTCTCCACCGTCGACGACCGGAAACCTCGAAGCCGCGGCCGCGAACCATCACACCGGGGACGAACCACTTGATGCGACAGCTGCGATGGAAGCCCGACTGAGATTGAAGATCCTCCGCACTGGAGGAAGAAAGCCCCGAAGCCAAGAACTCCGGGGAGCGGAGTGGCCCCCTTAGCCATGGATAGCAACGACCCAACACGGTCACCGCTTGGGAACATCCGCAGCAAGTGAAGCTCCATGTCGATTCCCACTGAGGCAGATCTTTGGGCGCCCCCTTCCTCTGCAACTCGCCACCATGACGAGCAGTTGAAGAAAGAGCTTCCAATTCCCCAGCATAGATGAAGAACAGGCTTATTGAACAAGCCGGTGACAGCACCCTCCACCGCCAGCTCGCACCATCGGAGCTTAGCTGAACAGCACCATCCCCTCCAACTCCCACCGCACCTGAACAGCAGGAGAAGAAAGCTTGAGAAAGAGAGGAAGACGGCCTTATTGAAGAAGATCTCCGCGAGCAGCCTCCTCCACAGCCGCAAATCCTGCCACTGGATCTGCCCGTTGAAGAAGACTAGACGCAGCCCACTCCAGATCCGGCCGATGGGATCTAGAGTTCTACTCCTAGACGCCACGAAGGACCAAACCAGAAATCTACAAGTACAACGGATATACAAAGAAGGCGGAGCACCACCTAATCCATCTCTACCGCAAGCAGCAACGCTGCCGGAAGCAGAGAGGAAGAGGGGCGAAGTCTCGAGGAGGGAGACGACTCTCAACGGTGGCTCTCAGGGGTGGGGAAAGAGGCGTTGTTGCCTGCATTTGTTTATTTTTATTCGTAGCACTGCATCAGCATTTTGTATTGCCAACTTGATCGATGCTGCAGGGGACCATTTCCACCTGGTGGCTACCCGTCCGCATCGAGCCACGCACGCAACGCAGATAGTATTATTATGAAAAAAACGCGAGCGGTTCCCCACATATCACCCGCCGTCCAGCCTAGCTACCTAGCATCATCATTCCTGTATGTCGTGATAAACTATGCAGGTCCGAGTCACCACCTTGTGATATTGCTCCTACTATACCATGGATGTGCTAGTGGATCTATTGGTGTTGCCATGCGCAACATGTAGGGTCAATTGACACTTCTTTGCTTGCCTATTGATTTGTATCCAAAAATTACTACATTACACTAGATACATAGTACTCCCCCGGATACATAAAAAGTGTCGCTCACGTAATATAAAGTTTGTACTAACTTAGTACAAAATGTGCGACAATTTTTATACATCGGAGGGAGTATTTCTTTTGTAAAAAGTTTTGAGACAATTAATATGAGACGAAGGGAGTATTGTATTTGTTTTCCTTAAAAAACACATCTATTATTGGTGATGCGACCTGTCACGGTCGAAATTAACCACATATGATGCCACGCAGGGAAGCTATCGAGTTCATAATCGAACACATTGGTGTTATGCCTTTAAACTTCGTTTGGATTACTTTTTGTGTGTGCATGTTTTCGTATTAGCTTTCATGGAGTCTTGGGCATCGATCCAATGTACTACCCCTTTGGTCTTATGACCTTTTCCGGTCACGAAAGTTCCTATAAATCTTATCATCATATCAAGCTAATACCTACACACAGCATTATGTACAAAAATGCAGAAAGTAATAGACGTGCTCTTAGACATCCTCTCCCGCCACAACCACGTTTTAGGTACTGATTAGAGCTAGAACCCCTGTTCGAACATTCAGGGTGTTCCTTTCATTAGCATGCCAAAGCTTAACAAAATTGGTGTATTTATTAATTTTCCATCCAAATTCTAAGATCGTTTGAGGTACCTCCGGCCACCGACCATGCATGTGCAATGTGAGGTGAACTACCGGGGACGGAACCAACTTAATTAACACGGTTATACAATACCTGTCTGATCTTTTCCACGGTGCATCGTACCTTGCCATGTACCTGTCCACATCTCAACAGGGATGTCGACATATATGTAGATGCGTCTAGCGAGCAACTTAGGTGACAATTGCCTGCAAGAAAAAATAACCTATACTTGCTGATTCGATCGCAACAAACGGCGCCATGATGCCACATCCCATTAACAAAACTGAGTGCTTAGTTGGTCTCAGCTGGTAATGGCCTGCTACTTAACTGGTGAGGTGCTTAACTAATGGAAGTTGGCTTCATCAAACTGCCGGAAAAAATAAATTGACCCTGTATGATGCAGATTTCTCCCAAACCGGCGACGCAACGCCACATACGGTTTGTTTAGTTTTCTTTCGGGGGCAGTTTAATTGATGTAGGCCCTTGTCTAGTCGTCGTCGTTGCTTGGTTTTCCTTGTAACTGTTACACGCAATAGCAAAACAACGATGAAATTAAGCAAGATCGAACCAACGGGGACACGAGATTTTAACGTGGAAAACCCTTCCAAGGAGGAAGAGAAAAAACCACGGGCGCCAGCCAGCAATACTTCACTATTTCAGGTGAGGTTACAATCGCGCCGGGATTTACAATGTATGGCTTATCCCGTGCGGCGGCTTACAAGAGGTATATAAAGGCGGTCCTGACCTAACTAGGTCGGTAACAGGTAATCCAACTCCGACTCGGTAACAACTCGGCCCTAAGCCTCCGGCGACGGGCCTCCGCGTAGCGAAGGCCGAACTTTCCTTTATCTTCATATGAATTTGGATCACCATAAAATAACACTCCACCTTGAGACAAATTCCCTCTTGTAGCATAAATGAGAACCTTCACCTGAAACACACAAAGAAAACACCTTCGGCGCCACATAGCCTCTTGGGCTAAGCAGTGATACCAACTAAGCTCGAGCAAAGCTCAAACTTAGTAATAGGAACTGGCTTGGTCATCATATCAGCAGGATTATCATGAGTACTAATCTTGCATACCTTCAGCTTACCTTGTGCAACAACATCACGCACATAATGGTACTTGACATCAATGTGCTTTGTTCTCTCATGGAACATCTGATCCTTAGTAAGGTAAATTGCACTCTGACTGTCGCAAAATAGGTTAAAGCAAGTATCATCTCCACAAAGCTCAGCAAACAAACCTTTCAACCAAACTGCCTCTTTGCATGCTTCAGCAATAGCCATATACTCAGCCTCAGTAGTAGATTGTGCAACAACACCCTGCAAGGTAACCTTCCAGCTAACGGCACATCCACTAATCGTAAACACATAACCTGTGAGGGATCTCCTCTTATCCAAGTCGGCAGCATAATCTGAATCCACATAGCCTGCGAGTCCCTCACCAGTCTTGCCAAACTTCAAGCAAGCTTTGGATGTGCCGCGAAGGTACCTGAAAATCCACTGAACAGCTTTCCAATGTTCTTTACCAGGATTAGCCATGTATCGACTGACCAAACTCATAGCATATGATAAATCAGGCCGAGAACACACCATGGCATACATTAAGGAACCAACAGCACTAGCATAAGGAACTCGTGACATATACTCAATATCTTTGTCAGTAGTAGGACATTGCAATGCTTACAACTTGAAGTGTGAAGCAATTGGAGTACTAACAGACCTTGCATCATGCATATTAAAACGATGAAGGACTTTCTTAATGTAATTCTCCTGACTAAGAAATAGCAATCTAGATTTTCTGTCTCTTGAAATTTCTATACCTAGAATTTTCTTAGCAGGACCAAGATCCTTCATCTCAAACTCACTACTCAATTGTTTCTTCAATGTAGTGATTTCTTTCATGCTCTTGGCAGCAATTAACATATCATCAACATATAGCAGCAAGTATATAGGTGATTCATCAACAAATTTAATGTACACACAGCTATCATATTCAGACCTCTTAAAACCATGTGACATCATAAAAGAATCAAACCTTTTATACCATTGTCGAGGAGACTGCTTCAAACCGTAAAGAGACTTCTTTAGCTTGCACACGAAATCCTCTTCACCAGGCACTATGAACCCTTCAGGTTGGTCCATGTATATTTCCTCCTCAAGTTCTCCATGCAAAAACGCAGTCTTCACATCTAACTGCTCAAGCTCAAGATCATGCATAGCAACAATACTAAAGAAAGTACGAATAGAACTATGCTTGACAACAGGTGAGAACACATCATTATAATCCACTCCTGGAATCTGACTGAAACCTTTTGCTACTAACCTTGCCTTAAACCTTGGAGGCTCACTGGGAGATAAGCCCTCCTTTCTTTTGAATATCCACTTACAGCGGACGGTCTTCTTTTGTTTAGGCAAGCGCACAATATCCCATGTGTCATTCTTCTCAAGTGATTGCATCTCTTCGTGCATTGCACCAATCCACTTGTCACGATCAACCGAAGCAATAGCTTCATTATATGTAGCAGGTTCAGCATCATTCTCCACCTGTTCTGCACAACTTAGAGCAAAATAAACAACATCACATTCCTCAATTAAACGAGTACGGGGTCCTTTATTCCTCTTCTCTCTGCGCTCTGCAATAGACAAATTTTCTTGCTGCACAATAGGAGGTGAGGGCGGCACAATATCCTCCTCATCAATTTCAGTTTCCTCCTCATCCAGGTGGTCTAGCTCCACCTGCAAACGAACTCGTGGTTCGTCCTCATCAGAAGAATCAGGCATAACATCAGTTGACAAACTGTCCTCATACATGACAGATTCATTAAACACAACACTTCTGCTAAAGAAAGTCTTTTTGGTTTCCGGGTTCCACAACTTATATCCTTTTACTCCAGAACCATAACCAAGAAATAAGCACTTAATAGCTCTAGGCTCTAATTTTCCATTATCAACATGAGCATAGGCAGTGCAACCAAAAACTTTCAGTTGTGAATAATCAGCTGACTCACCAGACCATACCTCAATAGGAGTTTTCTTGTCAAGAGGGATGGATGGTGACCTGTTGATCAAGTAGCAGGCAGTGTTGGCAGCCTCAGCCCAAAAACGCCTATTCATGCGGGCGTTGGACAACATGCAGCGAGCTTTGGAGATGATCGTCCTATTCATCCGCTCAGCTACACCATTCTGCTGAGGTGTGTATGGGATGGTGAGGTGCCTGACAATGCCTTCCTGCACACAATAATCATCAAAAGCATGCGAACAAAATTCGCCACCATTGTCAGTACGAAGCACCTTCACCTTTCTCTCAGTTTGCTTTTCAATCATAACTTTCCACTCTTTAAAAGCAGCAAAAGTATCATCCTTAGTTTTCATAAAATAAGGCCAAACTCTTCTAGAGTAATCATCAATGATAGTAAGCATATAACGAGCACCACCATAAGAGGGCTTACGTGAAGGCCCCCATAAATCAGCATGTACATAATCCAATGTACCTTTAGTGCTATGAACGGAAGCATTGAACTTAACTCTCTTATGCTTACCAAACACGCAGTGTTCACAGAACGACAACTTACTCATATTGCAGTTCTTCAGCAGTTCTATCTTCACCAATTCTGCCATACCATGTTCACTCATGTGTCCAAGCCGCTTATGCCAGAGGTTAGTTGTACTTGCATCATCATTAGTAATAACAGCAGCAGTACCAGACAAAGTGCTACCTCTAAGAATATATAACTTGGCAGAATTCATATCACCAATCATAACAATGAGAGAACCTTTTGATACCTTCAGGCGTTTATCCCCTCCGGCATATTTGTACCCGTCACAATCAAGGGTACTCAGCGAGATCAAATTTCTCGCCATGGATGGTATGTGTTTCACTCCCGTCAATGTACGTGTCATCCCTCCATGGGTCTTGATCTGAACAGATCCAACGCCAACAATGTGACATTTGTTGTCGTTCCCCACACGCACAAAATCTCCAGTCTGCACAGCTTCATAAGAACTGAACCATTCTTTGTTACAGCAAATATGAAACGAACAAGCAGAATCAAGAATCCACTCATCATCACGGGTAACACATGCAGTAAAAACAGCTAAGCATTCACCATCCGAACTATTATCACCAGCAACAACAACAGCCTTACCAGTACCATTACCATTACCGTCAGATTTACTTTTCGGTTGGTATGTGCCGTTCCTTTTCTCCTTGTTCTGCACCTTCCAGCAATCATCAATGGTGTGATTGGTTTTCTTACAGTACCTGCAGAACTTTTCTCGTCCTTTGGACTTTGAACGGCCCCTACTTTTATCTCTGTTGTTGTCGTTGTAGTTGTTATCTCGCTGCTCTGGTCTGCCTCGAACCTGCAATGCATCGCCTTTGGAGGACGATGGGTTAGACTGCACCATAACTTTCATCTTTTCCCTGGTCTGCAGGGCCTCACAAACTTCCGCGAGGGTTAGTTCATCGCGGCTTAACAGTATGGTATCACGCAGGTTTGTAAAAGAGCTAGGCAGCGAACATAACAGCAGAAGAGCTAAGTCTTCATCATCATATTTTACCTCCATCGACACTAGGTCGGACACGATCTCCTTGAAGATCGACAAGTGGCTCATGACAGAACCACCATCTTGCATCTTGAGCGAGAACAACTTCATCTTTACGTGCATCTTGCTGGTGAGATCTTTTGACATGCAGATCGATTCCAGCTTGACCCACAACGCAGCCGCGGATTTCTCCAACAGCACCTCTTGCAATATATCATTAGACAGATGAAGCTGAATCAACGACAAAGCCTTACGATCTTTGCGTTTCTCATCGGCAGTCCAATCCTTGGCTTCCTTATTCCCGAAAGAGTCCAGCGCCTCATCAAGATCCGATGCTTGCGACAGAACCGCACGCATCTTTACTTGCCACAGAGAAAACCTCGTCTTGTAGTCCAGCAACGGTAGATCAAACTTCATCGATGCCATCGCGAATCCCTAATCTGAAACAGGGCTCTGATACCACTTGTTACACGCAATAGCAAAACAACGATGAAATTAAGCAAGATCGAACCAACGGGGACACGAGATTTTAACGTGGAAAACCCTTCCAAGGAGGAAGAGAAAAAACCACGGGCGCCAGCCAGCAATACTTCACTATTTCGGGTGAGGTTACAATCGCGCCGGGATTTACAATGTATGGCTTATCCCGTGCGGCGGCTTACAAGAGGTATATAAAGGCGGTCCTGACCTAACTAGGTCGGTAACAGGTAATCCAACTCCGACTCGGTAACAACTCGGCCCTAAGCCTCCGGCGACGGGCCTCCACGTAGCGAAGGCCGAACTTTCCTTTATCTTCATATGAATTTGGATCACCATAAAATAACAGTAACGATCCCCATAATCTGATGGGGCCTACTAACTGCAACTCTACTAGTATGTGATGATAGAGCTGTAAGAATATGCGTCCAGTAAAGGTCAACATGAGTACTGCTCATCACGATATGGACCGGAATCTCCACCGATTCCCATTTGGTCTGAATCCATATTATCGTACTTTTCTAGCTCAAATGGGCGGCCGGAATCAATCAGGCGTACTTTCATGGTTCAGTATTGCACTGGATCTAGCTAGAAAGGGTGGTCCTTCATTTTAAAATACTTGGACGAACAGTTTTGTTATAATTTAGTCGTAATTTCTTAAAAGTATGTAAAATTTTCATACAAATTCACATGTATGGTTTTGCAAGCTAGCTAGGTAGAGATTCTTAATCATTTAAAAAAATACAGAGTGAATCATATCAAAAGATTATTTTATCATCTTTAGTTATATTAGAACAAAATTAAATAAAACTACTCACCATGAAGGTAGATTATTCAACATAGCAACTAGAGATAATACATCAATCGTGCTAGCATATCGAGAGAAGCCTAGCTATAAGAAAGAAGTCAATGCATCCAGTAGATTTCCCTCGTCGTGAGCATCCATTCTGTCACTAGGAGAGCAAGGAGGGGATCATGTGTCTTGAGTGCAAATATTTTCTTCCGTGTGATTTAAGTATCATCACTCTGATATTTTGATGGTGGAGAACTTGAATCATATTATGCCGGCTCTACTTGTGCCTGGTTTGACTGTCCTGACCCACGCAATCGGGGAGCTTGTGGTGTTTTGGTCCCATAAATTGCCGGCTTCACATATCATGATTCGTCGACTCGTCTCTCTTTGGTGATGGTGGTGGACATGGTGTTAAGTCTCGTCTTCTGAGTGGATCCCAAGTGTTATTCGTCTTATGTGATCTTGAACTTCTTCCCTAATGTATGTTGCTCATCTATTAGGGTGGGCCACTGATGACCCATAAGTATATGGTATGTATCGTAGTACTTGCGATAAATAAGAGTGTCGAACCCAACGAGTAGCAGAAGGTGTTGACAAACAGGTTGGATAGAGGATTCACTGTAAACACTAGCAAACATGTTTTTGGAGGTCTTTGATATAGCAGATAAATAAAGTGCAAGTAAATAAAAGACAATAAATAATATTGCAGCGAGTGGCGCAATTCTTTTGAGAGCAAAGGAAAAGCCTCTTGTTCTACTTATGATTACCAAACATTCTCGAAGACACATGGGAATTTCGTCAAGTGGTTTCGCTTCATTACAGTTGATTAATATTTATTGGTTCGTTAAGTGTTGTGTGGGTGAACCTATGCTAATGCACCGCCCAACTAGTACTAATACATACTTGTGATTATACCCCTCGTAAGCATCCGCAAATATAAGAAAGTAATTAAGATAAATCTAACCACAACATTAAAACTCCGAGATCCTACACTCCCTCGTGCATCGGTTTCCTAACGGAGTTTTAGGTTTCTGTCACTCCGGCAACCCCACAATTAGTAGCCAAGTACATTATGCATCCTCCTAGTCCCATAAAGGTGAAGTATCATGTAGTCGACGTTCACATGACACCATTAGAAGAATAGCACCACAACTTAAATACCGAACCACGAGATATTACTTCAACATAATTCAACCACTAACATCATGACTTCTCCCATGTCCTCAAGAACTAAACGAACTACTCAAAAGACATCATATTGATCATAATTAGAGGTGATATAATTGATAATAACAATCTGGTCATAAAGTGTTAACACCGGTAAATCTCACAAGCATCAACTACTAACAATTAATCCATATCGGGAGAGAGATCTAGTGAGAGCAACGATAAAAACCCCTAATTGTTACATCGAGATGAAGGTGGATGATGAGGGTGATGGTGCTGGTGGTGATGATGATGACGATGACGATCTTGATGATACCCGGAGCAATGATGGTGACGATGGCGACGATTCCCCCTCTCCGGGGAGGAATTTCCCCGACAGATTTCTTCCTCCCGAAGAGCTTTTCTCTCTCTGTTGTTTTCCGCCCCGAGGCGGCGGTGGAATACTTCTTTGATGATGTTTTTTGGTCTTAGGGTTCCCTAGGGGTCAAGTACGCGAAAGGGGGCACCCAAGAGTGGGCCAGGGAGGCTAGAACACCCCCAGGTGCGGCCAGGGAGCGCGCCGCCTTTTGGTGTGGGCCCCAGGTGGCCCCCCCTCCGGGTGCACTTCTCGCTGACTTCCTCCTCGGAACTTCTAAGACTCCTCCAGTATCCTCCCTCTTCTTCTGATCTTCTGAAATAGGGTATCTCGACGGTGCTTTTTCCATCAGATTTCCGGTCCCGGTGTTTATTCTCCAAAAATTATAAAACATGCAAAATAAGATAAAATAACATAAGTGATGCATCATAACATGAAATATATTGATGAATAACAGAAAATAAAAATATAAAATAGTGATGCAAAATGGCCGTATCAACTTCCCCCAAGCTTAGAACTCGCTTGTCCCCAAGCGAAACTGAACTCAGTAAACATGACCACATGTTTATGGAGTGAGGTGTCGATAAATAAAATACGGACAAGAGGCATCACATATAACAAAGAACAAGTCATTCTAGACAGCAACTTCCTCTCATATAATCAAACTTGAAACAACTAGAGTAAATCACAATAAAGGTGCAAAACGAAATCATAACTGGTAAAAGTAAACTTCGTTCTTGGTCAGAGAACAATTAACATTGTACTTATCTTTTGATTAGAGTCTTTATACTAGAGCTTATATTGTAGAGTTTATCATGCTCAATTATAACGGTCTCTTTGCAGACATTGGTAACTTTCAAAGTGGTATTAAAACAGATAAAAGCATTTGTACAAACAAGGAAGAATAAAGAACATGATTGAGTAAATCAACATATAGATGGATAGATCACAACAACTCAAATGCTTGCTTAAGATAGAAAGGAGTAGATTTACTGACTCAGCATAAAGGTAAAAGATAGGCCCTTCGCAGGGGGAAGCATGGATCACTCATGTGCTAGAGATTTTATTTTGTTAAACAGAGGTATAAAATGGTTGACACTCCTCCCAACCTTTCTTACACAAACCATGGCTAACCGAATCCTCGGGTGTCTGCCAAAAATCACGTACCATGGAGGAGTGTCTAATTTTTAGAGAGGTGTATGCTTATGTCAACGAATGGAAAACATAAAATACATTACGTCACAAGCCAACTAGACTTCACAAGAGAGGCTCCCATTGAAGCACGCAACTGGCATAGAAGGTCATCCCTCTTTCTCTTTTGTTTACACAATTATGCTTTAACTGATAAATCAGGGGCAAAAATAGTGAAGAAAATTTGTATTATTATTTCGGGCTGGGAACCCCGCTGCTAGATCTTCTAGCATTTGGCTAAGCGGATGAAGCCACTAGTCCAGGGTGTGAAATCCAATCAACAAGTGAGATAAAGATTCTCTATTTGCATCCTCATGAGCTAAAACAGAGGCACAAAGCAGGTGTAATTTTGAAGGTTTAAAGGTAGCACACAAGCAATTTACTTGGAGTGGCGGTTAAATACCACATATAGGTAGGTATGGTGGACACAAATGGCATGGTTTTGGGACTCAAGGTTTGGATGCACGAGAAGCATTCCCTCTCAGTACATGTTTTTGGCTAGCAAGGTTGGGTAGCAAGCATAGGTTTTGAGGTAAAACAAACAAATACATATATGATAAACCCAATCATGTAATCTTCCTTGAAGGTACAAACAATCTTACTTGAGAATACTAAGCTTATGAGCTAACAAGAAAGAAAGATCGTGGAATAATATATCTACATGCAACTCCCTCTTTTCTACTTAAGTCTCAACATATTGTTGCTAGTGACCAATGATAAGTTTGCCCAAACCAACTAGATTAACTTGAAGCTCCTAAATTGATACCAATACTAATAACAAGATCAACCATATAACAAAAATTTCAAACTAAAATAAAGTAGAGCAAGTAGATGATGAAAATTTTCATTAATATTTCATTACTGTAACTCAAACCAATGGATATAACGATAACCAACTAAAGAGTGATACTTCCATACTGCGAACCATACTATATGATATTTCCTCTACTCATGATACGACTCTACTAAAAGGTAAAAGGGTGAAAGATAAAGATGTGATACCGCGGCACTCCCCCAAGCTTGGAACAAGCCAAGGGGATGCCAATACCAATGACGAATCAATTCTTCGGTGGTAGTGGTGATGCACTCTTCTCAAGCAAGGCATGAAAACACATCTGCATCTCACAAAACCTGGCATTCTCCTCTTGAAGAATCTCTACCTCCGTCCTTAAAGCGCGATAAAGTTCACAGAACTCATCTGCAACTCGAAGAGCTTCCTCTACTGTAGGGATGGGACTGAGGCCCAGAACTGATGGTCTTGGTCCCTGCATGCTACAAGAAGAAAAACTATTTGATGATGTCCTCTTTGCTTCCCTCTTGACGCACTGGTCCATGTTCTTGCGCTTGGGCCCTTGGAGATCATCTTCCATTGGCTCCTTCCCCTTGTTGTTGTTGGCGGAGGCCATGGTGCTTATAAAACCAAAAACAGATCTGGCAGATGCAGGTCAAAACAGAAACACGACGAGAAAACGATATACGGATCTTGGGAGTCCGGGGGATTAAATATCAGAAACATACGCAATGAAAGGAAAGTCCAGGTCGAAAACGAGTCGGAGAGGGGCTTCCGGGCGCCCACGCCATAGGGTGGCGCGGATAGGTGTGGGCCCGCGCCCCCAGGTGGTGTGGTGCCTTCAGGCACCTCCTCCTACTCTTCTTCGGCTCGGTATTTTTCATATTTTCCAAAAACCAATAACTTATTACTTGGGAAGTAATCCGCGAACTTTTTCTTAACAGAATTGTTACCTATTCCAAAACAGACTCTGCGGATTCTGGATTCTTCCCTCTAATGAACTTCTCCAGAGTCATTACATGAATAACATCAACATCTTCATCATAAGAATCCCTAGAAATATAATGTTTGAGTCTTTGTCCATTTACCACTTGTGTGGTGTTATCCTTGAGGGAAGCAATTTTGATTGCACCCGAACGATACGCTTCTTCAATAGCATAGGGGCCTTCCCATCTCGAGAGTAATTTTCCTGCAAAAAATCTGAGACGAGACCGATACAATAGAACTTTCTCACCAACATGAAACTCTCTTTTAAGAATTCTCCTGTCATGCCATCGTTTAAGTTTCTCTTTAAATAGTCTAGCATTTTCATAAGCTTCACATCTCCATTCATCTAGATGATTCAAATCAAGCATTCTTTTCTTACGAGCAAGTTTAAAATCTTTATTAAGTTCTTTCACTGCCCAAAAAGCTTTGTGTTCTAATTCTAAAGGCAAGTGACAAGATTTTCCATAAACCATTTTATAAGGAGACATACCAATAGGATTTTTATTAGTTGTTCTATAAGCCCATAAAGCATCATTCAACTTATTAGACCAATTTTTCCTCGATTTATTAACAGTCTTTTGCAAGATAGATTTAATTTCTCTATTTGATAATTCTACTTGCCCACTGGTTTGAGGATGATAAGCTGAGACAATTCTATGATTAACATCATATTTAGCAAGGTTTTTTCTAAAACCACCATGGATAAAATGAGAACCTCCAAGAGTCATAAGATATCTAGGCACACCAAACTTAGGGAAAATAACATCTTTAAGCATTTTTAAAGAGGGCTCACCATTATCACTTTTTGTAGGTATAGCTTCTACCCACTTAGTAACATAATCAACAACAACAAGAATATGTGTGTAACCATTCAGAGGAGGAAAAGGACCCATAAAGTCAAATTCCCAACAATCAAAAGGTTCGATAACAAGAGAATAACTCATAGGCATTTCATTTCGTCTAGAAATATTACCAACCCTTTGACATTCATCACACGATAAAATAAATTTACGTGCATCTTTAAAGAGAGTAGGCTAATAGAAACCTGATTGTAGAACCTTCTGTGGTTCTATCTCCAGCGTGATGTCCTCCATAAGCACTACCATGGCACTTTTTCAATATTTCACGTTGTTCATGATCTGGAACACATCTTCTCATAATACCATCTACTCCTTCTTTATATAAATGTGGGTCATCCCAAAAATAATGCCTCAAATCATTGAAGAGTTTTCTTCTTTGCTAACCTGTAAATGTCCGAGGCAAATACTTTGAAACAATAAAGTTATCATAATCAACATACCATGGACTATCTTGGTTTTCCCTTATTGCAGCCAACTGTTCATTTGGAAAACGATCATTAACAGGAATAGGGTCAAAAGCAATGTTTTCCAATCTAGACAAGTTATCAGCAACAGGATTTTCAGCACCCTTCCTATCCACAATATGCAAATCAAACTCTTGTAAAAGCAACACCCATCTAATAAGTCTAAGCTTAGCATCTTTCTTTTCCATAAGGTATTTAATAACAGCATGATCAGTATGAATAGTAACCTTTGAGTCAACAATATAAGGTCTAAACTTATCACATGCAAAGACTACATCTAAGAACTCTTTTTCAGTCGTAGCATAATACTTTTGAGGAGCATCAAGAGTATTACTAGCATAATGAATAACATTTAACATCTTATCTACTCGTTGTCCAAGAACGGCACCTATAGCAAAACCACTAGCATCACACATAATTTCAAAAGGTAAATTCCAGTCAGGTGGTTGAAAAATAGGAGCAGTAGTTAAAGCCTTCTTTAAAGTTTCAAAAGCTTCCTTACAATCATCATCAAAAACAAAAGGTACATATTTTTTAAGAAGGTTAGTAAGAGATTTTGATATTTTAGAGAAATCTTTAATAAAGCTCCTATAAAAACCAGCATGACCAAGAACACTACGAATACCTTTCACATCCCCGGGACAGGGCATTTTCTCTATTGCTTCCCCTTTAGCTCGATCAACTTCAATACCTCTTTCAGAAATTTTATGTCCAAGAACAATTCCTTCATTCACCAAAAAGTTGCATTTCTCCCAATTAAGAACAAGATTAGTTTCCTCACTTCTCTGCAAAACTTTATCAAGGTTGTGCAAGCAATTATCAAAAAAGTTCCATAGACGGAGAAATCGTCCATCAATACTTCCACAATTTCTTCACAAAAACCAAGAAAAATAGCAGACATGCATCTTTGAAATTTAGTAGGAGCATTACACAAACCAAAAGGCATACGTCTATAAGCATAAGTACCATAAGGACAAGTAAATGTTGTTTTCTCTTGATTTTGCTTCCTAACAGAAATTTGAGAAAACCCAGAATAACCATCAAGAAAGGAAATATGAGTTTTCTTAGACACCTCTATAACATTTGATCAATAAAAGGCAAAGGATAATGATCTTTCTTAGTAACCTTGTTAACTTTCCTAAAATAAATGCACATTCTATAAGTAACTACTACTCTTTGAGGAATAAGCTCATTATTTTCATTAGGCACAACAGTCATTCCTCCCTTCTTAGGGACACAATGCACAGGGCTCACCCATCTACTATCAGCAATAGGAAAAATAATACCAGCATCGAGGAGTTTTAATACCTAGTTTCTTACCACTTCCTTCATCTTAGGAATTAAATGGCGTTGATGTCCAACTACTGGCTTTGCATCAGGTTCAATATTAATAACATGCAGACATATAGAGGGAGAAATCCCTTTCAAATCATCAAGAGTATATCCAATGGCTTCACAGCGTTTCTTCAATATTCCCAATAATATTTCCTCTTCTTCACCTAAAAGTTTAGCACTAATAATAACAGAATATATTTTCTTATAATCAATATAAGCATATTTAAGATCATCATGCAAAGGCTTTAAATCAAAAACAGGATCCTCCTTGGGTGGTAATGTGGTACCCAAGTCTTCCACAGGTAAATTATGTTTCAGTATCACCGGTTGACGAAGAAGAATATTGTCAACCTCATTTCTTTCTTCCATAAAGACCTCATTTTCATGATCCTCCATATATTGCTGCAAAGCATTGTTAGGAGCAAGAGCAATAGAGGCAAGTTGTTCAAGTTTAAAAATTTCATTAGGCAATTCAGATTCATAAGGTGCTCTAGCAAATTTGGAGAAATTGAACTCATAAGATTTTCCATCAAATTTATTCAAAATCTTCTCCCTCATACAGCTATAATAGCACCACAAGTGTTCAAGAAAGGTCTACAAAAAATAATAGAACAAGTTTTACTAGCAGCCTTACACTATCAAGTTCCGTGCGATCAGGCACGTTTTGAGCGCAACGTTTCGATAACGTCGCATGCTTCCGTCGCGTATGGATCAAAAGTGGAGTTTGCTCTCGACGTTTTGGTTTGGTCCGTTGCAGACTGGTTTTCCGCGAATTTTTGCTATTTTTACGTCGCGGGTTTTCGTATCCGTCCTAGTAGCCCACTAAGAGCTCAGTTTCCTTCGACGAAACTGGCTTGGTCACGTAGAACGTCGCGAATTTTTGTCGGACCACACATCATGTCCTTTTTTACTTCTTTGACCGGCAACGACTCGCTCTCTCACGGTTGTTCCTATTGTTTTTTGCTCGGGCCCAGCTATCAGTCTAGTCTGAGCCTTTTGTGGGATAATATGCCACTTCCTCCAAATATAAGCATGCACATAATCTTCCAAATGATCACAAAAAATAACAAGTCTTTTTTCTGAAACAAATCACAAGTCACCACAATCAATAATTAACAGTCGTACTTAGAAGAGAGACAACGAGGAGATTTATAATAACTAGAATTAACACCAGTTCACATCAGCATCACAAAGGTTCCACGCCATCTACACAACAGGCTCACATCAGGTTCACAATAGGTGCACCTCATCAACTAAATAGTTTCATATCATCGATAGGGTTCACATCAATTTTCCTATTGATCCGTGCATTCCGAAGCCACATCCACAGGTTCCACGTCACTTTTTCCTATTGATCCATCCAATCCGAGGTTCCACATCACTTTTTTCTACTGATCTATCCATTCTGAAGCCACAACCACAATTCGCAAACCCTGCAAAAAAAGGCATCATACATATTTAGCACATCATCAACTACAAGGCCAACCATCAGCACCGTCTAATCATCGGCACATGCAACAAAACAGATAAAACAGTAATAATGAGCCTCATTGCCAACCATGGTACATACAAATGACATGCAATAATTCTAACATATGTACCTACTATAGTAAAATGAGTCACAACTGAACTTGTTCTGCATACTATTTGCTATAGTAGTCAAACTGCTAGACAGATTGCTGCATATTAATCATCGAAGAGACAGTTTAATCATTGGCACACGTCTAAAGCACAAATGTTTAGCAATGGAAAATAAGAAAAGTAGCCTCATACTAATAAGCACAAAACAAAATTAATGAGATCATCGAACATTTACCAAGGAAGATGCAGAACCAATATGGTTGTACACAACACTAGGTAAATGTTAATGATCTCATCAAGATCGAGTGCACAGTTTAATCATTGGCACATGTATCAAGTACAGATGTTTAGCAATGGAAAAAAGAAAAGTAGCCTCATTCTAATAAGCACAAAACAAAATCAACGAGATCATCGAACATTTACCAAGGAAGATGCAGAACCAATGTGGTTGTACAGAACACTAGGTAAATGCTAATGATCTCATCAAGATCGAGTGCACAGTTTAATCATTGGCACATGTATCAAGCACAAATGTTTAGCAATGGAAAACAAGAAAAGTAGCCTCATACTAATAAGCACAAAACAAAATCAATGATATCATCGAACATTTACCAAACAAGATGCAGAACAAATGTGGTTGTACACAACACTAGGTAAATGCTAATGGTCTCATCAAGATTGAGTGCACAGTTTAATCATTGGCACATGTATCAAGCACAAATGTTTAGCAATGGAAAATAAGAAAAGTAGCCTCATACTAATAAGCACAAAACAAAATCAACAAGATCATCGAACATTTACCAAGGAAGATGCAGAACCAATGTGGTTGTACACAACACTAGGGAAATGCTAATAATCTCATCAAGATTGAGTGCATAGTTTAATCATTGGCACACGTATCAAGCACAGACAGATAAAACAATAACAGTGAGCCTCATTGGCAAGCGTAGAAGGTTGACATCATATAATTAAAGAGCAAAGTTATTTACCTCAGCTAAGGCAAACAACAGAAGAAATAAAGCCATCTCTTCCATTGTAGAAGGTGAAGACACACATAGCACCCTCCTTGATTCCAGCTAAATCGACGACCTTTGACCAGTTGGTTGTAATCTCGTCACCTTCTGTCTTCCCTTGATGAACATAACATCTTGAGCATTAGAATTGTTAGCACATATGACGGGAAGTCGATCCATTGGCGTAAACCCGTTGAGGTAGGCCTGGTTGAACTTAATTGAGAAGTACTGGACAAGAAGTATATAGTTAGCTGTTGACTAAGATTAATGTGCATAGGAAGAGTAAAAGAATAAGATGTTTACCATCTTGGCCTTCCCAGGGAAGACATTAGACTTTGTCATCCTACAGACGTAGTGCGGTATGGATGGATGTGGTCCAGCAACTTGGCTTCGGAGATGCGCGGCTTGGTCTTCAGTCATTTCCACCTCGTTTGCAAAAAAACAGTACTCGTCATAGTCTTGAGTCCCTTGGATTTTGGGACCTAGAATGCAAGAAATAAATTAATCCTGGCTAATCTGTAGGTGCATAAGAGAGTAATTAAACATTTTGTTAAACCTGTCACCTCTACGAGTGATCTTTCCTTCACTTTTACCAACTCCATCAACCAGAATGCCACGGGAATCCAGAAAGAGACGATACTCTGGATCTATTTCAACTGGCGCCTCCATCCAGTTACGAGTTTCATAAGGCAACATGGTGTAGAAGCTACAACCTCGACTGGAGTGCTATAGCCAAATATGAAAAGAAGAAAAATCAAACAAGTAGCTACAAAGGCGAAAGGAGATACTAATTTATATGCTAGTATTTACCTTGGTTGTCTAAAAAACAGCGGACCATCCGAGCTCTAAGACCTTGTTCAGGTGGATCTCCATTTGGGTGGGGGAAGTGATCTTCGAGATACCTGTGATGGTAGCGTGAACTAAATCCATGGCTAGTGGTGACCTAAAACATGTCAACGACGGTGGCCGCCGACATCTAACCTACATCTGCCGGGATCTAAACTAGATCCGCCACCATCCAACCTAGATCAAATCGTTTGGTTGAGGATGGGGAAGGGAGGCAACCAGCACTTACCGGTCATTGGTTGACAACGTTGGTGAGGACGGGGAAGCTAGGGAGGGCGCTGCCATGATAGCCGCCACCCAGTGGGCGAAGTAGCGGCACACATTTGGGGGGGGGCAGAGTGATCCCTTTCAGTGGGGAAGTAGCCGAGTGGGCGAGGGAGCGCGGCGACCTGTGACGCTGACGAGTGGGACCCCGTGTGAGGCTGTTTCGGTGAAGATTTAGCGCACGTGGCTGTTACCGGTCGTAATTTAGGCGTGCATATGTTAGGTTTAGATTTGATTTTTTTTAAATTGAGGGTCTATGTGTTAATTAGGGTACAAATGGCTATAGATGCCAATTGTGGCATGTTGTCCCAGATATGGGGTCGGCTGGCTAATAAAATGGATGGTTTTTCAAATGTAAATCTTTGCTAATACGAAAAATATTGCATTCTTACAATTAGTTCTTTATTTTCTACTAACTAATTGAAGAATTAAAAACTATTGATCCATCAGATCAACGAGTTTTCGACAAGGATTGGCTTATTGGGCATGATCGAGTACTAAATGGACGTGACACATCCACTTATTACTAAGTTATACCAAATAAGTATCTGGGCATCCTGAAAACATGATCGGCTGAAGCAACATAATATAGAAGTACTGCATATATAGTACTTAAATTCTTACACACACGAGGAATTCTTCCACAATACTAATAAAGTTCTTACATATACTACTTGTCCAAACCAGAACATTAGCTAGCATCACAACTAGTCTAATTAAGTTCATCAGGACACCATTGCAGCATTCGGCACAAGCGACAACATTACTGCCTCCTCCAAGGATTCATGTCCTCGTGATTGGGGTTCAAATGAGGATGCTTGAGCGCTAGGCGGATATTGCGCACGAGCAACTTCTTTAAGAAGACACCGTAGGAAGCGTGCTTGGCCCTAACAGCGGGCCCGCGGTTTTCTGAGCCACGTCCAACGCCGCTGGCATGCTGGATCATGTTGACGATGCTCGTGTCAATGTTCCTGTTGCAGAAGGGGCAGAACAGCATGCCGGCGCGATGACGATACCTAATCTTTCCATTCTGCAACTTCCCAAGAACATGTCTGCTCTTAGCATCGTGGGACTCCTTGTCAGATGATACGCCATCATCGGATTGCTTCAAATTAGCAATGAAATAAAATTTAGCACCACACTCTAATTATAGGTCATTTTTAAAATGCATGTACTAACACTAGTTTAAATCAAATAACCATGCCATTGATAAACTAATGACATCAATCTTTGATTAAATAGCATACAAAAAATTAAGCAGAACATAAATGGTACCACATATATGCAGTTAGTTAATGGACTAAATATATAACAAGCCTAGAATTTAAGCCCACATTCGAATGGGGCAATAGAACTTGCAGATAGACAAAATGTCATCAGAATCATGTACAACTAATTCCTAACTTGCATATACCAATCGCTCTATTCTACAAGCTCTAGAATCCAGGACCTAAAATCATTAGAGGGCCCGGGAATAGATTAAAGCCAGGAAAAACAGTCAGTTATAAGGCTTAATATGTATTTTTTCTATTAAATAAACTTCAAACTACACTTCTACGCCGGCTGGAAGCCCGGGCGACCACTGGGTAATAGGGGGCGCTCGGTTCGCAGTTGCATGTGTAGAATCCCCATCTACAAATCTAACTACAAACCCAAGAATCCCTAACTTGCTTGCATGTCTCTACAAACCATTGGATCTTCAATACTAAACTAGGGATAGATATATATGTTTAGGGAAGCACCTCAGAGTCCTCGCCGGAGACAATCTCCTCGAACACTGGTACCTCCCCCATTGGGTCCCCCAGATCAGACAGGAGAGGGAGTCCCGACGCTTCCACCGTCGGAGGAGGTGACGACGGTGAACCGCCATGGCCGGCCGCACCTGCGGCGACGACAGCAGATGTCGCGACGCTGTTATTACCCTGCATCGGATCCGGCGATGGGGTCCAACCGACATGGTGGGCCGCACCTTCGACGCGGGCAGCAGATGTTGCGACGACGTCTTCCATTCCTCGCGGAACCGCCTCAAGGTTGTGTGCTCGGCAGTTGGGAGAGAATGAGGGAGGCGTTGGGGCCGGAGCAAAGTGGTTTTCTTTTGCTAGATTTGGGGTTGGAATGGTGGGGGGAGGCGATGCAGGCAGGAGGGGCATTTATACTAACTGCTATTTCGAGGGCGGTTGGGCCTGCTGATGTGTGCGCATGCATGTCTCTGCATGGCTCTCCCGTGGGCTGACTTTGTCAAACATAGAGTGATGTGACATTTAGTCACTGTCAAACGGGGCCATAACAAGTCAGGGTCACCTATTAGTGGAACAAATTCAGCCAAACCGAGCTAACGAATTGCTCTCTTCACATGTACATGAGCGGTGTACGTAGCCATGTGTGTATGTCCTGCCAACACAACTAACATGTGTTGTGTATGCAGCCACGGTGTGAGTGCATTTGTGAGTGCATGAAGTTGCAGTTTAATTACGGTCATTTGCGAGGGAGGTCAAGCAGCCACCCACGGTGACGAACATGTATGCACTCTGCCTCGTTTTCAGTTTCCATTTAGTTTCCCGCTCGTTCATCTACTCGCCTGGGTTCACACGTCTCCGTTCCACACGCGCCTGGCTGCTATGGATGGCGTGTTGGAAACCCCAAGAGGAAGGTGTGATGAGCAAGTGGCAAGAATTTCCCTCAGTTAAGAACCAAGGTTATCAATCCAGTAGGAGGAAGAGGATCTCAGGAAGGTTGATGCCACTGACGGTCGTGCTGGCGCTTCACCGGTGTCAGCAACAACGTGGAACCTGCACACAACACAACCAAAATACTTTGTCCCAATGGTACAGTGGGGTTTTCAATCTCACCGGTCTAGCTGAAAAACAAAGATTAGACGTATAGTGTGGAAAATGATGTATGCTTGCAGTACGTAAAGAAAGCATGAAAAAGGTGTGGTTTGTTTAACAGTGTGGAAAATGGACCGGGGTTCATAGGTTCACTAGTGGTGTCTCTCCACAAAAGATAGCATGCTGGGTGAACAAATTACAACTGGGCAATTGACAAATAGAGGACGCACCGTAGTGCACATATATGATATGAAGACTACTATGATATTTAGTACGAGCATTACAACAATATACATAGACCGAAATCCATCTGCATCTATGACTAATAATCCACCCTCAGGTTATCATCCGAACCCCCTTAGGTATTAAGTTGCAAGCAACAGATAATTGCATTAAACAAAGTGTGTAATGTAAGCAATGATTATGCACGCAGGCACTCTCACCGTTGTTTTCTCCCTAATGGCAACAACACACCCTCCCCCTTCATGTTTCTGTCACTCGAGCAAGGCGAAGAGGAGGCATGAACCCACTATCAGGCATAAATACTCCCTCTTGGAGTCACTAGCAACTACTTGGCCAGAGCAACCACTAGCAACGGAAAGCATGCAAGATCACAAATAGCATATCCAAATAAAGACTATAATCAACTTGGCATAAGTTCAATATTCATCGGATCCCAGCAAACACATCATATAGAATTACATAAGACCAACTTGACAAAACAGGTGTTTAGGGTTTTCCATCCGGGGGGATTAAATAGGCGAAAGGGCAAAGGCGGTGGAGCTCCAGGGGCCCCACACCCATAGCTGGCGTGGCCAGGGGGACCCGCGCCACCCTATGGTGTGGCCCCCCTGGTGCCCGTCTTCGACTCCTCTTTGGTGTTCTAGATGCTTCCGGGGAAAATAGGCACTTTGGGATTTGTGGGGTCCAATTCCGAGAATGTTTCCAGAACAACTTTTCTGAAACCAAAAACAGCATAAAACAGGGAACAGGCACTTGGCATCTTGTTAATAGGTTAGTCCCGGAAAACGTATAAAAATACTATAAATAAGGGAGAAAACAAGTAGCAATTGACATAATATGATCATGGAGCATCAGAAATTATAGATACGTTGGAGACATATCAAGCATCCCCAAGCTTAGTTCCTACTCGTCCTCGAGTAGGTAAACGATAAAACAATAATTTCTGAGGTGACATGCTACTAACATAAACTTGATCAATCTAATGTAAAAGCATATGCACGCTGAGATCATAGAATTTCAAACACAAACATGATAAATAGAACTTTAATAATAAAGCATAGCAATTACTTTGCATCACGAAGAGTAACTCAAATAAAGGATCATGAATAATAATGCAAAGAAAGGTAGACGTTTCTTTCAGGTATAGAGAAAGCATGGCAACGTAATATTTCTCTAGTCATTAAGAGTGGGGCAAAACATAAATTCCAGGACACCTTCAAAGTTCACGAGGAAGACTAGAACAAATAATTTAAGAACACATAATATCACATTATGAAGTAATTATTGATGCTTATGGGACAAATGCACATAGAACTAAGAATGGCAAAATTTCTCTCTCAACTGTGCATAAAGTTAGAAGATGGAGAATCAACATAAAAGTAAAAGAAAGGCCCTTCGCAGAGCGAAGCAGGGATCACTCATGTGATAGAGCTTTTATTTTATTAAACAGAGGTACAAAAAGTTTGACACTGAGTGTCTATATTTTGGGAGATGTATACTAATGTCAACAAATGGTAAACAGAAAATACAGTACGTCACAAGCCAACTGGATTCACAAGAGCGGCTCCCATGGTGAAGGGTGCAACTGGTGTAGAAGGTCATCCCTCTTTCTCTTTTGTTTACACAATTATGTTTTGACTGATAAATCAGGGGCAAAATAGTGAAGAGAATTTGTTTGCATTAATTTGGGGCTGGGAACCCCGCTGCCATCTCTTCTATCATTTGGATAAGCGGATGAAGCCACTTGTCCAGGGTGTGAAATCCAATCAACATGTGAGATAAAGATTCTCTATTTACGTCCTCATGAGCAAAAACAGGAACATAAAGCAGGAGTAATTTTGAAGGTTTTAAAAGTAACACATGAGCAATTTACTTGGAGTTGCAGTTAAATACCACATGTAGGTAGGTATGGTGGACACAATGGGAAAAACTTTGGTTTAAGGGAGTTTGGATGCCCGAGTAGAGCTAATACTCAGTATAGGTGGAGGCTAGCAAAAGACTGGGAGCGACAAATCAAGAGAGCATAAAAGCCATAATCATGCATAGCGACATAAGCATCATTAATTAAAACATAAGAAGTATCAAAATTTCAAAAACTAAGTGGTCATGGAGGCTATTCGTGACTGGTTTGTAGTCATAAACATGGTGTGAGCATGCGCCAAGTCAACCAAATAAAACATTCGAAAGAGAATACCATATATTGATGCTTTACTATGACAAGAACAACTCATGAATCTTTCAATGCATATTAAACACTCTCGGCTATTTGAGGCTAAAAGACGCTTCAAGTAAAGCACCTAAGATGTGACCGAATAAAAATATAGTTTCACTAGAAGTGACCTGATAATTTGTTGATGAAGAAGGGGATGCCTTGGGCATTCCCAAGCTTAGACGCTTGAGTCTTGTTGGAATTTGCTGGGATGTACCACAGGGGAATCCCCAATCTTAGGCTTTTCACTCTTCTTGGTCACATCATAGCATACTCTTCTCTTGACTCTTGAAAATTTCCTTCACATCAAAATTCTCACAATCTTCATTAACAACGTTAGTGCAATTGAAATCATAAATTCACATGGTTCAGTTTCAACACAAGTCTAACACTCAAAAACACATTAGCTACTGTCACAAATTATTTTAAAACTCTTTTTCTCAAAAGAACACCAAAAGAAAGAGATTAAGATGCAAATGCGATAAATGGCAGAAATGTGTCAAAAAAGAACAGCAGGTAAAGATCGATTTTTTCAAAACTCTTATGTTCCTCAAATAAAAAAGTGGTCAACTAATAAAAGTTGCGTATATAACTAAGGATTAAGCACAACAAAACTCAGGTCATTTTGAATTTTCTATGATTTTTTATGGAATTAACAGTGGACAGCATAAATCTGTTTCCTGCGCAGAAATCCGAAATATAGCCTCAACTTTCCACTAGAGGCTTTACTTGGCTCAACAAAAACACAAAAGAAAAGATACAGAGGGGTTGCTAAGGAAATAGAAAACACCCAGGTGCAAAGCACAGAAAATAAAACGAAGAAAAACGGGTTGAAAACAGAGAAATAAACGGGTCGTCTCCTGGTAGCGCTTTTCTTTAACGCCTTTTAGCTAGTCCCGGAAAAGTGGAATCAAGTAGACGCTCACACAAGACAAATGAATTAAGTAAAGGTGAGAATCAAGAAGAAAGTATAAAACAAATTTAAGTCTAACCCACTTCCTATGCATAAGGATCTTGTAAAGAAATAAATTAAAGAAGCTCAAACTATAAATCATGGGAAGGTAGAACAAGAGCAACTTCAAAACTTTCAACAAAAAGAGAGGTGTTTTAGTAACATGAAAATTCCTACAACCATATTTTCCTCTCTCGTAATAATTTTCAGTAGCATCATGAAAAAACTCAACAATATAATTATCACATAAAGCATGTTTTTCATGGTCTAAAAGCACACAATTCATATCAAGCTCAAAAATAGTGGGATCAAAATTTAAAATCAGCTCTTCTTTTTTTCCACTTTTAGCAATAGAAAAACAAGATGATTGATCACTCTTAAAAGGTATAGGACACATTATAGCAATCCTATTTTCAGTAGCATGATGATTTATAACATCAAGTAACATAGGACCATCATCAAGAGCATTATCATAAGATTTATCCAAGTAGCATGGATTATCGTAAATAACATTAGCAATATCATTCTCACAAGTTTCATTCATAGTAGTATCAAGGTCACAAGTATAGAAAGTATCGATTTCATCAAATAATGTATGAGTTAAAGAGTTACTATCGTTGGGAGGTTGACATGGGTAGCTCCATTCTTCCTCCTCTCGATCATCACTCTCCTCCTCTTTTTCATCCAATGAGCTTCCGGATTCAGGAATTTCTTCTTCCATAGGCTCCTGCAAGGCATTAGTCTCTTCCTTAGGTTGAGAGCATTTATTAAGATATTCCATTATGTAGTAATTATGATCCTTGTAATTATCAAAGCAATATTCAATTATAGCATAAATCTCGTATTTATAAGGTGCATAATCAATACTTTCAAGCAAATAGGCAATTTCGAATGCACCCTTCCAAGCAATAAATTCTTCAATTTGTTCCATATCATATAATTCATAATTTCCCTTAACATAAGAAGATATGGTAACATCATCATTATACTCACATTGAAAAGGGAGGTTTTTATACCTCCTACAACAGCAAGATTTATCAAAACAATAAGTAACATTATAGGTGGAGCAGAAGTTCTTAGCATAGTTATGCAATTTATTAATTTTCCCCATAAGTGTATTCCTTTTTGTGACAATCGGTGTTCCTTATAATTTTGTTGTTGTTCATCTGTGAACCCACCTTGCCTATAAGATCTAGTTTCAAAGACATCAAAGATTGATAGCAAGCATGATAAAGCAAAAATAACAACTAGAATAAGAACTAATTTTTTTGTGTTTTTATAAAGAGAAGCAAAATAAGACAAAAAAACAAGACAATAAACAAAATAAAGAGGTTGGGAGTGAGAGACTCCCCCTTGCCAGAAGATTTATTCCTCCCCGGCAACGGCGCCAGAAATTTGTTTGACTGTTATGGATGGCATGTTTAAACCCCAAGAGGAAGGTGTGATGAGCAAGCGGAAATAATTTCCCTCAGTTAAGAACCAAGGTTATCAATCTAGTAGGAGGAAGAGGATCTCAGGAAGGTTGATGCCACTGACGGTGGTGCTGGCGCTTCACCGGTGTCAGCAACAACATGGAACCTGCACACAACATAAACAAAATACTTTGTCCCAATGGTACAGTGAGGTTGTCAATCTCACCGCTCTTGCTGAAAACAAAGATTAGACGTATAGTTTGGAAAATGATGTATGCTTGCAGTAAGTAAAGAAAGCAGGAAATAGTTGTGGTTTGTTTAATAGTGTGGAAAATGGACCGGGGTTCATAGGTTCACTAGTGGTGTCTCTCCATAAAAGATAGCATGTTGGGTGAACAAATTACAGCTGGGCAATTGACAAATAGAGGTTGCACAATAGTGCACATATATGACATGAAGACTACTATGATATTTGGTGCAAGCATTACAACAATATACATAGACCGAAATCCATCTGCATCTATGACTAATAATCCACCCTCAAGTTATCATCCGAACCCCCTTAGGTATTAAGTTGCAAGCAACAGATAATTGCATTAAACAAAGTGTGTAATGTAAGCAATGATTATGTAAGCGGGCGCTCTCACCGATATTTTCTCCCTAATGGCAACAACACATCCTCCCCCTTCACGTTTCTGTCACTCGAGCAAGGCGAAGAGGAGGCATGAACCCACTATCAATCATAAATACTCCCTCTTGGAGTCACTAGCAACTACTTGGCCAGAGAAACCACTAGCAACAGAAAGCATGCAAGATCACAAATAGCATATGCAAATAAAGACTATAATAAACTTGGCATAAGTTCAATATTCATCGGATCCCAGCAAACACAGCATATAGAATTACATAAGAGCAATCTTGATCATGATAGGCAGCTCACGAGATCTAAAAATGGAGGCATATGAGGAGAAGACACCCATCTAGCTACAGCTACGAATCCGTAGTCCAAGGATGAACTACTCACGCATCACTCTCGAGGCAGGCATGGTGATGGAGAGGCCTCCGGTGATGATCTCCTCTCCGGCAAGGTGCCGGAAACAGCTTCACAACCCCCCTGATCTAGGGTTGACGGTGACCGCGGCTGCGGAACTTTTCGGGGATTTTTGATTAGGTGTTTAGGGTTTTCCATCCGGGGGGATTAAATAGGCGAAAGAGCAAAGGCGGTGGAGCTCCAGGGCCCCACACCCATAACTGGCGCGGCTAGGGGGCCCGCACCACCCTATGGTGTGTCCCCCTGGTGCCCGGCTTCGACTCCTCTTCGGTGTTCTGGATGCTTCCAGGGAAAATAGGCACTGCGGGCTTTGTGGGGTCCAATTTCGAGAATGTTTCCAGAACAACTTTTCTGAAACCAAAAACAGCAGAAAACAGGGAACTAGCACTTTGGCATCTTGTTAATAGGTTGGTCCCGGAAAACGTATAAAAATACTATAAATAAGGGAGAAAACAAGTAGCAATTGACATAATATGATCATGGAGCATCAGAAATTATAGATACGTTGGAGACGTATCAGCGCCTTTTGTTATCCGTGTATATTTAGGAAGTTGTCATATGTAGTTGCCATTTGTGCTCCTTTCGTTCATCATCTTCCGCAATTCTTCTTCCAAAACCATTGAACCCGTGAGCCCACGGCGGAGACATGCCATGGACGATTGCCTACCAACCACGGAGATTTTCAGCCTCCCTGTCCGCGGCGGCACCGTGCTGCGGGTGATTTACAGCAACGACGAACATTCCTTGGAGAGTGCCCTGGCCAATTTCGAGCAATGGCTTGAGCCTGAAAAGCATAAGTTCTTGGGCCTCGACCTTTTGTACACACGTAGCCATCCTCACAAACCTCATGTTGTTGTCGTCGTGCAAATAGCCATGAGCAAAGACGTCCTCGTGTACCACTGGTGCAGGTCGCCGCAGACAAATCATGGACGCAAGTTGCTGCAAGATTTCTTTTCAACAAAGAAAATCACGTTCACAAGCGTGGACACGAGAGGCGACAAGAGGGATCTTACCCAATCAGTCTTCTTTCTGCCACGACAGTACCACCATGACATCCTGATGGAATTCGGGGAAAGCAGAATTGGAATGGATACTCTAGCAGGAAATATCATAGACAGTTCTTACCTCAAGATGAAGTCTGAATTCCCATTAGACATGCACAATTATTGGGAATGGACGATGGATCGAGCAATCCTCAACTATGCAGCGGTGGATGGATATGTCAGCTACGAGCTATACAAAATTATCCGAGAGATAAAAAATAGTTTAGGTTCAATATGGCTGGAGATGATCCTCCCCTGGTCCAAGAGCGAAGATAGAGCTTCATGCTGCCGCCGCGACAACGAGGACACGAACAAAATGATATGCCGTAAGTAGTTGTTTAAGTGTTTTTAGCGCTTGATAATAAGTGTTCTTATTTGTGCTATGGTTTGTGTGCGCGAATAATATCTTTGTGCAAATATGTAACACCTGGAATTTGTTTCCATGATTTATAGATGAAATACACGTGTTTTTCGTTTCTTTTTTGGCATGAATTAACATTAATTGGTCAAACATTAGCAGCCCTAGATTTAACTCAAATTCAAAAATAGACTCAAACATTTTCAAACTGACTAGAGATCAAACTGACATATTACAACAGATAATAGTCGCAACATAAGTCAAACAATTTCAAACTGACTAGAGATGCACGATACAACACACAATTCACACTACCAACAGATAGCAGCTGCAACATGTCGCACCCTGGTTTCTAGGGGATACTCATCGGGCCGAACTGGATAGCAGATGCTTCGATTATGGGGCATACCTGCTCCCACGTCCCAGCTTCCTGGTAGGCCTGCGCTTATGCGCGACAACACAAGCCCTGCTATTCCACCGTCGATGTAAACTATCCACTAGAGACCATAGGCACTACTGTCGACGTACTTCATACCAATCACACATGGTACGTCAACAGCGTTAAAACGGAATGATACCACAGAATGTCTCTAAGACACAAAAGATTGAAATAAGGTTGCAAATAGCCTTCACTAAGGCAGAGAATAGCAAATACAATCATCCAGAGGACACATGTCCCAACATAACATCATTACATAGCAGCGGAAGCATTCAACAGGTCTGAGTACAGACAAATCCAAATAGGCCTAAGAGGCCGGCAATGAAAGGAAAACGGAGCCCATCCACGAAGTCTCGGATCCTGCCCGGGTCCGCTATCTACTCGTCAACAGCGTCGTCGTACTCCACGTAGTAGCCTCCATGGAGATCCTCGGAATCGTCGTCTGCGTAAACCACAGCCCCAAAGGGGTCAGTACAACAACGTACCGGCAAGCAAGACTCACAGTTCACCAAAGTGTAACCCGTCAACACCAAGCACAGATGCTTTGGGTTCAACGGAAGAAAGGGGATACAAAAGATGCGGCAGCGGGCTGCACTAACCAACTATAGAACATACTACAACTTCCGGCTAACAGAAAGGAGATAAGATAGCATATCGTAACCAACTACAACTAACCACCAAACAAACCCATCCTGGACCTTGCCCCTTATCCAAAGAAGCAATCCGAGGATAACTCACACCGTTGGATTAATGATGGTTCAGGTTATTGTGTCAATAAACCTATTACTAGTCAAGTTATTATAGTTAGGTGTAAGTTGTCTGAGTACTTGTTAGCCAGTACTTTCACCAAGTCGTCACATAACCGCGGACAACACGGCTTCTCGAGAAGATTCATCCCTGCAGGGTGTGCTCCAGTACCCGTACACACTCAAGCCACCAACTAAAACTCAGGTTGGCTTGACACGACTCGAACCATCTCTACAGCCTGTCCTAGGAGCCACGGAGCTATAAGGTCCCAGCCACGCAGCCGAATACTCAGCGCAGGTGTGCAAAACTCCCGCAGGACACAACACCCCGGCACTACAGGCCTCGCCCTATATGTGTGCGTCATCATCATCATCATCAGTAACCATGGGAGCGACCCATTCATGCTTATGCGCAAATGGAACTCCCGAACTAAGTGTGGCTCTTCGGACAAACTGCGGATCAGGTCAAAGTCGAGGGGGGTTCCATACTACCACCCGGATGCGGTGAGCACGCTCATCATGGATCAGTAGACAAGACCCTTTTCCTATTAGGGTCGACACTAGCAGGCCTCAAAACCACAAAGGGCCTCCTGCCGGTGCCTTATCAGCATATTATTAATAACAGGTTGATTGATCAACATCGAGCCCCCAGAACATAATAGTAGTAACAACAGAAAGTAACGGGTAACAGACTCGAGCAAAGCAACCTAAGCATGCTAGTAAGACACGGGCTCAAACAAAGGGGTGATAGGAGTGGAGGTGAGGCAATATCAGGGTTAAGGGATTCATGTGATGGGTTCGTAACAGAAACAACTACTACTAAGGCTAGCAGAAAGAACAACGGAAAGTATCGGTAACCAATGTTGAAAGGAACACAGTGGTTCATGTGAGTGATAACTTGCCTGCAAACCCAGTAGCCTGGTACTGAGCTAAAACCTCAGAAGGGGTGTCGTAAGGATCGTCGGTCTCAACGTCGTCGTCTAACCGAGAAGAAGCAAACAGACAAAGCAGAAAGGGTAGACAATCAATATCATGGCATAGTGCACAATCATGGGGATGATGCATGTCATGTTAATAGTTGCATCAAAATAAACTAGTTGACATGGTAACACAAATTAAATGGACACATATGCAATTTTGAGTTGCATATGAAAAGCCCATGAATTTTGGGTTAGATTATTTGTTTTCCAACTAATCAACAGATGAAGGTGAATTAGGATGATGCATGGATGAGGAAAACAACAAAATAACAACAATAGAACCAATTTAAAATAGGGTTTACCAATTTTAGAAATTTATTTATTAAGTTAGAAAATTTTGGTTCCTTACGGGGATTACACAAAATAGTTGTTGTTTTCACCAATTTAAATTGTGCAAAACAAATAACAAAATTCATATTTGAAAAGAACATCAAATTTTAGGTGGATTACCTGTTTCAAATATTGAAATAGGAGTTAGGATGAATTTATTATGATTGAAACAATATTAAACAAGTTTTAAATGAATTTAGAACAAGCATGAATTTTATTTGAATTTATTTGTTCAAAACATAAATTCAAATTCATATTTGAAAAGTTTATACTTTGATGGTTTGAAAACATATTTTGCATGTTCGAAATTATTTTATTTTGAGCAAGTCATGATTTTATCAAATTTAAATGAATTAAACAAGTATTAAATTATTTAAGCAATTTTAGTTATTCAAATCATGAAACAAAATTTATATTTGGTTAGGTGGTTTAATTTGACATGGAAAACATATTTTATTTGTGTTATTTGGATTAATATTGAATTAGTTATGGAATTAAGCAAATTGCAATTGAATTATTTGAATTCAAATTTGAATTGCATTTTGAAAACTCAAAACAGAAAACAAATGCTATAGATAGATAGACAATTAAATTTGGTGCAGTGTACATATTTTATTTTTATTATTTGGGTTTGTGAAATAAAAGTTATTAGGGTTTCAATTCTAGGGACTATTCTGTAATTAATTGGACTGATATTGAAAATAAAAAGGGCAGAAAAGAAGCTGCACCGCGTAGTGTCCAGCCCCAGCCACTGACAGTGGGGTCAGCGCCATTGTGGCGCTTAGGTGGATGGCTAGGAGGTGATGTGGCCTGCAAGGTCCATGACGTGTGGGCCCCAGCGCGGGGCGGTCAAGGGAAAAAAATTGGGGAGGCAAATGCCTCCCCTGGGATTTGATCCCACGATCTCGCGCTTCCGCGCACGGGCGGCTAGCCACTTGGGCTGTGTACCGATTCGTGAAAGATACAGAGTAGGTGTGTGGTTATAGTGTATTTCCGTCAGTTAATTTTTAACTGAACTTGTGCGTGCGTGCAGGCACAGATCGATGGCGGACAGAAGTGGCGGCCGGCCGGCGATCGCTGTGGGTGCGTGCGGCGCTCGGGCGGGCCGGCGCGCGGTGGATGCGGGCGGAGGGCCACGAGGGCAGGAGGCGACGAGGAGGGGAGGGAGGCGACGAGGCTCACCTGCTGTCGAGAGGAGGGAGCAGGGGGCGGTCGGTGTGCTGCGGGCCGGCGACGAAAACGGGATGGCGGCGGCGCTCCGGTGATCGTCGGCGGGAACCGAGGGGATGGCGAGGACGAGGGCGCCGCGCCGGTTCCGTTCCCGGCCCTAGCGCGGCCGGGCGGGCACCGTGGCGCCGGCGACTCGCCGGAGAGAGGCGGCGGTGAGGAGCTCTCGGTGGTGGGTACAGAAAGCGAGAGAGAGAGAGCAGCGCAAGGGAGAAGGAGATGGAGGCGCTCGAGGGAGAGAGGGGTGGAGGAATTAGGGTTAGGAGGGGAGAGGGCAAGAAATAGGAGGGGTCGAGCTCGGATGGCCGTTGCCTGCCTCCGATGCGTACGTGGACTCCATAGATGAGCTCCGTACCGTACGGAGGTAGGAGAACACGTGAGGGGTACCAGGCCTAAGGGCACTTGGGCTGGCCCAATTGGGCTGCATGCCCTATTCCCCTCCTTTTCTCTTTTGTTTTTTTTTTCTGTTTATTACTCTTTTTTTTTGCAGATTTGGAAAAAGAGAAAAACAAATAGTTTTAGGGTTAGACAATTTGGAATAATTTTGTATTATTTTGTTTTTGTAACAACACCTTAAAACAAACATTGTTTTCCAAAATAAATTTGATTGATGTTATTGTTTTGGAAATTAAATGATTTTAAGCAATTTTTGGTATCAGAAGAATAAATGAACCTAAGCCAAAAATTTAAAGTTTTGGATTCCACTTTTTGGTGGAACAAAATATTGTTTGTTTGGTAGTTTTCATTTGACACATTGTAACATAACAAGTATGACAAATAATTGGATTTTGTTTTGCAATTCAAATAGAAATCAAATGGAAACAATTCAATTCAAATGCAACAAAAGGCAATTATGATGACATGATGCAAAGCAATAAAAAAAAACAAGAAACAAAACATCTAGGGGGGAGATTTTCATACTTGGGATGTTACAGAACGCCCCCCCTTGAAGGAATCGCGCCCCGAGATTCCTACTGAGAAAGGAAAAGGTCCGGATACTTCTTGCGAAGATCCTCTTCGGTCTCCCATGTTGCCTCTTTATCGGAATGATGCGACCATTGCACTTTCAAGAACTTGGTGCTCTTGTTGCGTGTCTTACGCTCGGTCTCATCGAGAATACGAACAGGGTGCTCCTCATAAGATAGATCATCTTGCAGTTCAATGGAATCATGATCAACTGCACGCTCTGGATCTTTGAAACACCTCTTGAGCTGTGACACGTGAAACACATCGTGCACCTTGGATAGTTTTTCTGGAAGTTCAAGACGATAGGCATTTTCCGCACGCCTTGAGAGAATGTTGAACGGACCAATGTATCTCGGTGCTAGCTTTCCTTTGACACCAAAACGATGAGTGCCTCTGAGGGGAGTTACACGGACATATGCCTTGTCACCAGGTGCATAAATCATATCCCTGTGCTTGCTGTCATAGTAGCTTTTCTGACGAGACTGAGCAATCTTGAGATTGTCACGAATGATGCGAACTTTCTCTTCGGCTTCCTTAACAATGTCAGGGCCTAAGAGTGAATGTTCACCAGCTCCAGACCAATTGATTGGACTCCTGCATCTGCGACCATACAATGCCTCAAATGGTGCCATGCCTAGGCTTGCCTGGTAGCTGTTGTTGTAGGAGAATTCAGCATATGGAAGGCAATCCTCCCATTTCATGCCAAAGGATAGACCACATGCTCTGAGCATATCCTCGAGAATCTGATTGACTCTTTCGACTTGCCCTTGAGACTGAGGATGGTAAGCTGTGCTGAACAGAAGTTTGGTGCCCAATGCTTCTTGAAAACTCTTCCAGAAATGAGAAGTGAATATGCTTCCACGGTCTGAGCTTATTTCCAATGGAACACCATGAAGAGGAACAATCCTTGTTGTGTAGAGCTCTGCTAACTGGCTAGCTGAGATTGTTTCTTTGACAGCAAAGAAGTGAGCTACCTTAGTGAGACGATCAATAACAACGAAGATTGCATCGTTGCCCCTCTTGGACTTTGGAAAACCAGTGACGAAGTCCATTTCAATCATGTCCCACTTCCACTCAGGAATTTTCAGAGGTTGGAGAAGACCGGCTGTTTTCTGATGAACTGCCTTAACACGTTGACAAACGTCGCATTCAGAAACGTATTGAGCAATTTCACGTTTCATGCCAGACCACCAATACAGCGTCTTGAGATCCTGGTACATCTTTGTACTTCCAGGGTGGATGGAGAGAGGAGTTTCATGAGCCTCCTTGAGAATCACATCTTTGAGACTTTGAATTTGAGGAACTGCAATGCGTCCTTCGAAGAACACCGTTCCCTTGTCATCAATTGAGAAGCACTCATACTTCACATTGCCTGCTTTGATGTTATTTGCAATCTTCTTGATCTCAGCATCACGAAGTTGTTCAGAACGAATCTTGTCCTCGAGAGTTGGACTAGCTGTCAAGTTTGCAAGATAACCTTGAGGAACAAGACCAAGGTTCAGCTTCTGGAATTCTTCATGAAGTGGAGGTTGGCTTTCCATGATCATGAGATTATTGCAATACGACTTGCGGCTGAGAGCATCGGCCATAACATTAGCCTTGGCTGGAGTGTAAGAAATGGTAAGATCGAAGTCTTTGATCTTTTCAATCCATCTCCTTTGCCTGAGGTTTAGATCTGGTTGAGTGAAGATGTATTTCAGACTCTTATGATCGGAAAAGATTTCAGTGCGATTGCCCAACAAGTATTGCCTCCATTTCTTGAGGGCAAACACAACTGCTGCAAGTTCTAGATCATGAGTGGGATAATTGAGCTCATGTGCGTTCAACTGACGTGAAGCATAAGCCACAACTTGACGTTCTTGCATAAGAACTGCTCCTAGACCTTGGAGAGAAGCATCACAGAATATCTGGAAAGGTTTGGTAGTATCTGGGCCAACCAGAACTGGTGTAGAAGTGAGTTTAGTCTTCAGGAGATTGAAACTTTCATCACACTGTGGAGACCAAACGAACTTCTTGTCCTTCTTTGTGAGATCAGTGAGGGGTTTGGCAATCTTGGAGAAGTTTTGGACGAAACGACGGCAATAGCTAGCCAAACCAAGAAAACTTCTGACTTGCTTCACCGTCTTAGGAGGTTTCCAATCGACCATTGCCTTAACCTTTTCTGGATCAATGGCTATGCCTTTGGCAGAGATGACATGACCAAGATAAGCAACTTCTGGAATCCAGAATTCACATTTGGAGAATTTGGCATATAGACGATGCTCGCGAAGTTTCATGAGAGTGAGACGAAGGTGTTCTCCATGCTCTTCCTCGGATTTTGAGTAGACAAGAATATCATCAAGATATACCACAACGAACTTGTCGAGGTATTCATGGAAGACAGAATTCATAAGTCGAGAGAAGGTCGCCGGTGCATTGGTGAGACCAAAGGACATGACGGTGTATTCATATAGACCGTACCGAGTGGTGAAAGCTGTTTTTGGAATATCTTCCTTTCTGATCTTTATTTGATGGTAACCCATCCTCAAGTCCAGCTTGGAGAATATTGAGGCTCCAGCAAGTTGATCAAAAAGATCATCGATACGAGGAATTGGATACTTGTTTTTGATGGTTTTCTCGTTGAGAGGACGATAGTCAACCACGAGTCTCTTTGTTTGATCCTTCTTTGCAACGAACAGAGTTGGGCAACCCCAAGCGGAGGAACTAGGCTGAATGTAACCTTTCTCCATGTACATATCGATTTGCTCCTTCAACAACTTCAGTTCAGGAGGAGCTATCTTGTATGGATGTTTGGAGATTGGAGCAGTGCCTGGTTCAAGTTCGATCACGAACTCAACTGCTCTGTCAGGAGGCATTCCTGGCAATTCTTCTGGAAAGACATCAGGGAATTCACAAACCACCGGAATAGTTTCAATAGATGGTAGAGGATTTGCATTGAGAGTGTAGAGTTGAGCAACTGGATTTTCAGCATGGAAGTAGACTATCTGGCCAGAAGGGTGTGTGATTTTGACAGACTTAGCAGGACAATCAATGACTGCTTTGTTGGTTACCAGCCAATCCATCCCAAGAATGACATCAATATCTGAAGAGTGGAGAGCTATCAGAGATGCCTGGAATGGAAGGTTTCCAATTGTGATCTCGATGTTCTGGCTAACTTTATTGCTTTGCCAGCTAGATCCCGGTGATTTCACTAGGAGAGGGATAGACAACTGTTCGAAGTTGATTCCACTGTTGTTTGCAAAGCATTGAGAGATGAAAGAGTGTGAAGCACCAGAATCGAACAAGACTTTAGCACGAAACGAGTTCACAAGAAGTGTGCCCATTACAACCTCTGGAGATTCTTCTGCTCCCTGGGCCTTGACATGGTTCACCCTCACAGTTCTCAAGACAGACTTGTTCCTGTTGCGGGGCCTAGGCGAAGAAGTGTGTACCACCACATGATTGACCTTAGAGATAGGTAGTGATGGTAGCTTGTTCTGCGGGCACTTGTAGGAGTAGTGTCCTGATAGACCGCACTTTAAGCATGTACTAGCAGAACGAGGATCTGTTGGACTTGGCTGAGATGGAGCACCTCCTGAAGATACCACTGGGGTGGGAGGGAGGGCAAGAAATCCTGCCGGGCTTGGCAAGCAGATGTGCGGTGTTGTAGTGGTATATGGAACCCAAACTCTTCGTTTTTGTGGAGGCATGATAGCTTTTGAGAGATTAGCCTGTTGACGAGAGTGCTTACGAGATTCCTCAACCAACTTGCGCCTATGCTCTTCATTTAGAGCGATGTTGACGAGGTCCTCAAAATTCTTGGCCTTGACGTTGGTGAGAGCATACTTGAGTTCCGGGTTGAGACCCCTGCGGAACTTTGCCATCTTTCTCGCTTCCGTGGAGATTTCATCTCCGGCGTAGCGAGCCAGACGATTGAACTCTCTTTGGTATTCGAGAACGTCCAGATTGCCTTGTGTGAAAGAATAGAATTCCTCACGCATTTTCTCCATGAGCCCATCGGGAATGTGATGGCGCACGAAGGCTTGCTTGAAATCCTCCCATGTGATTGCCACACTAGAACCTCTCATTTCTTGGAAATTCTCCCACCAAGACATGGATTGTCCACCGAGAAGGTAGGTCACGTAAGGAACACGGTCCTCGTCAGCCACATGAGCTACCACAAGAGTACGGTTCATTTCACGGAGCCAGTCATCAGCATCCAATGGCTCGGAGGCGGTATCAAACGTGCGCGGATTGAGCTCAAGGAACTCCCGAATAGACACCCGGGTGCTGCCATTACTCCCAAGGTCTTGGTTCTGCTGCATCTGCTTTATAACTTGTGTCATCTGAGACAGCACTTTCCCCATCTCAGGTGGCAGTGTGGGTTCTTCGTCACCACTTTCCATCCTGAAGAGGATACCAAGATTAACACAGTAACCGGATAACAAAATCCAATATAAGTGCTTAAAAGGATTACTTCAGACGGTAAGTCGACAGCATAGAACAAGGATGGAGGTTAACAACGGATCAACAGATAAGTTGTTACAACGGAATAGAAGATTTGTGAAGGACGATGTCGAAGCAACAACTGGGAAACAGGAGACCACAAACACCTGAGGTACTACGGAAGAACCCAGAACACGTGAAATCCTAACTTGAAAGTTTAGATGAGAAGAGAAAAACAACGTTGCACTTCCTTACCAGAAAAGGGAGGGTGAGTGGGGAAAGAAATAAAATGGCAGAATTCCTACTCTCACGTTTCATTTTTCCTATATAGCTACAAAATAGTTTCTAGACTCAACTGCGACCAGTAAAAGGGATCCTACGGTCAGACAGGCTCTGATACCATTTGTCGCACCCTGGTTTCTAGGGGATACTCATCGGGCCGAACTGGATAGCAGATGCTTGGATTATGGGGCATACCTGCTCCCACGTCCCAGCTTCCTGGTAGGCCTGCGCTTATGCGCGACAACACAAGCCCTGCTATTCCACCGTCGATGTAAACTATCCACTAGAGACCATAGGAACTACTGTCGACGTACTTCATACCAATCACACATGGTACGTCAACAGCGTTTAAACGGAATGATACCACAGAATGTCTCTAAGACACAAAAGATTGAAATAAGGTTGCAAATAGCCTTCACTAAGGCAGAGAATAGCAAATACAATCATCTAGAGGACACATGTCCCAACATAACATCATTACATAGCAGCGGAAGCATTCAACAGGTCTGAGTACAGACAAATCCAAATAGGCCTAAGAGGACGGCAATGAAAGGAAAACGGAGCCCATCCACGAAGTCTCGGATCCTGCCCGGGTCCGCTATCTACTCGTCAACAGCGTCGTCGTACTCCACGTAGTAGCCTCCATGGAGATCCTCGGAATCGTCGTCTGCGTAAACCACAGCCCCAAAGGGGTCAGTACAACAACGTACCGGCAAGCAAGACTCACAGTTCACCAAAGTGTAACCCGTCAACACCAAGCACAGATGCTTTGGGTTCAACGGAAGAAAGGGGATACAAAAGATGCGGCAGCGGGCTGCACTAACCAACTATAGAACATACTACAACTTCCGGCTAACAGAAAGGAGATAAGATAGCGTATCGTAACCAACTACAACTAACCACCAAACAAACCCATCCTGGACCTCGCCCCTTATCCAAAGAAGCAATCCGAGGATAACTCACACCGTTGGATTAATGATGGTTCAGGTTATTGTGTCAATAAACCTATTACTAGTCAAGTTATTATAGTTAGGTGTAAGTTGTCTGAGTACTTGTTAGCCAGTACTTTCACCAAGTCGTCACATAACCGCGGACAACACGGCTTCTCGAGAAGATTCATCCCTGCAGGGTGTGCTCCAGTACCCGTACACACTCAAGCCACCAACTAAAACTCAGGTTGGCTTGACACGACTCGAACCATCTCTACAGCCTGTCCTAGGAGCCACGGAGCTATAAGGTCCCAGCCACGCAGCCGAATACTCAGCGCAGGTGTGCAAAACTCCCGCAGGACACAACACCCCGGCACTACAGGCCTCGCCCTATATGTGTGTGTCATCATCATCATCAGTAACCATGGGAGCGACCCATTCATGCTTATGCGCAAATGGAACTCCCGAACTAAGTGTGGCTCTTCGGACAAACTGCGGATCAGGTCAAAGTCGAGGGGGGTTCCATACTACCACCCGGATGCGGTGAGCACGCTCATCATGGATCAGTAGACAAGACCCTTTTCCTATTAGGGTCGACACTAGCAGGCCTCAAAACCACAAAGGGCCTCCTGCCGGTGCCTTATCAGCATATTATTAATAACAGGTTGATTGATCAACATCGATCCCCCAGAACATAATAGTAGTAACAACAGAAAGTAACGGGTAACAGACTCGAGCAAAGCAACCTAAGCATGCTAGTAAGACACGGGCTCAAACAAAGGGGTGATAGGAGTGGAGGTGAGGCAATATCAGGGTTAAGGGATTCATGTGATGGGTTCGTAACAGAAACAACTACTACTAAGGCTAGCAGAAAGAACAACGGAAAGTATCGGTAACCAATGTTGAAAGGAACACAGTGGTTCATGTGAGTGATAACTTGCCTGCAAACCCAGTAGCCTGGTACTGAGCTAAAACCTCAGAAGGGGTGTCGTAAGGATCGTCGGTCTCAACGTCGTCGTCTAACCGAGAAGAAGCAAACAGACAAAGCAGAAAGGGTAGACAATCAATATCATGGCATAGTGCACAATCATGGGGATGATGCATGTCATGTTAATAGTTGCATCAAAATAAACTAGTTAACATGGTAACACAAATTAAATGGACACATATGCAATTTCGAGTTGCATATGAAAAACCCATGAATTTTGGGTTAGATTATTTGTTTTCCAACTAATCAACATATGAAGGTGAATTAGGATGATGCATGGATGAGGAAAACAACAAAATAACAACAATAGAACCAATTTAAAATAGGGTTTACCAATTTTAGAAATTTATTTATTAAGTTAGAAAATTTTGGTTCCTTACGGGGATTACACAAAATAGTTGTTGTTTTCACCAATTTAAATTGTGCAAAACAAATAACAAAATTCATATTTGAAAAGAACATCAAATTTTAGGTGGATTACCTGTTTCAAATATTGAAATAGGAGTTAGGATGAATTTATTATGATTGAAACAATATTAAACAAGTTTTAAATGAATTTAGAACAAGCATGAATTTTATTTGAATTTTATTTGTTCAAAACATAAATTCAAATTCATATTTGAAAAGTTTATACTTTGATGGTTTGAAAACATATTTTGCATGTTCGAAATTATTTTATTTTGAGCAAGTCATGATTTTATCAAATTTAAATGAATTAAACAAGTATTAAATTATTTAAGCAATTTTAGTTATTCAAATCATGAAACAAAATTTATATTTGGTTAGGTGGTTTAATTTGACATGGAAAACATATTTTATTTGTGTTATTTGGATTAATATTGAATTAGTTATGGAATTAAGCAAATTGCAATTGAATTATTTGAATTCAAATTTGAATTGCATTTTGAAAACTCAAAACAGAAAACAAATGCTATAGATAGATAGACAATTAAATTTGGTGCAGTGTACAGATTTTATTTTTATTATTTGGGTTTGTGAAATAAAAGTTATTAGGGTTTCAATTCTAGGGACTATTCTGTAATTAATTGGACTGATATTGAAAATAAAAAGGGCAGAAAAGAAGCTGCACCGCGTAGTCTCCAGCCCCAGCCACTGACAGTGGGGTCAGCGCCACTGTGGCGCTTAGGTGGATGGCTAGGAGGTGATGTGGCCTGCAAGGTCCATGACGTGTGGGCCCCAGCGCGGGGCGGTCAAGGGAAAAAAATTGGGGAGGCAAATGCCTCCCCTGGGATTTGATCCCGCGATCTCGCGCTTCCGCGCACGGGCGGCTAGCCACTTGGGCTGTGTACCGATTCGTGAAAGATACAGATTAGGTGTGTGGTTATAGTGTATTTCCGTCAGTTAATTTTTAACTGAACTTGTGCGTGCGTGCAGGCACAGATCGATGGCGGACAGAAGTGGCGGCCGGCCGGCGATCGCTGTGGGTGCGTGCGGCGCTCGGGCGGGCCGGCGCGCGGTGGATGCGGGCGGAGGGCCACGAGGGCAGGAGGCGACGAGGAGGGGAGGGAGGCGACGAGGCTCACCTGCTGTCGAGAGGAGGGAGCAGGGGGCGGTCGGTGTGCTGCGGGCCGGCGACGAAAACGGGATGGCGGCGGCGCTCCGGTGATCGTCGGCGGGAACCGAGGGGATGGCGAGGACGAGGGCGCCGCGCCGGTTCCGTTCCCGGCCCTAGCGCGGCTGGGCGGGCACCGTGGCGCCGGCGACTCGTCGGAGAGAGGCGGCGGTGAGGAGCTCTCGGTGGTGGGTACAGAAAGCGAGAGAGAGAGAGCAGCGCAAGGGAGAAGGAGATGGAGGCGCTCGAGGGAGAGAGGGGTGGAGGAATTAGGGTTAGGAGGGGAGAGGGCAAGAAATAGGAGGGGTCGAGCTCGGATGGCCGTTGCCTGCCTCTGATGCGTACGTGGACTCCATAGATGAGCTCCGTACCGTACGGAGGTAGGAGAACACGTGAGGGGTACCAGGCCTAAGGGCACTTGGGCTGGCCCAATTGGGCTGCATGCCCTATTCCCCTCCTTTTCTCTTTTGTTTTTTTTTTTCTGTTTATTACTCTTTTTTTTTGCAGATTTGGAAAAAGAGAAAAACAAATAGTTTTAGGGTTAGAACATTTGGAATAATTTTGTATTATTTTGTTTTTGTAACAACACCTTAAAACAAACATTGTTTTCCAAAATAAATTTGATTGATGTTATTGTTTTGGAAATTAAATGATTTTAAGCAATTTTTGGTATCAGAAGAATAAATGAACCTAAGCCAAAAATTTAAAGTTTTGGATTCCACTTTTTGGTGGAACAAAATATTGTTTGTTTGGTAGTTTTCATTTGACACATTGTAACATAACAAGTATGACAAATAATTGGATTTTGTTTTGCAATTCAAATAGAAATCAAATGGAAACAATTCAATTCAAATGCAACAAAAGGCAATTATGATGACATGATGCAAAGCAATAAAAAAAACAAGAAACAAAACATCTAGGGGGGAGATTTTCATACTTGGGATGTTACACAACATAAGTCAAATGATATCTTCAGATAGCAGTTCAAACAGCAGCTCAATCTTCTTCAGTCAGCAGATCATTCTCCTCCAGCAGATCCGTTGTCGTTGTGCCCACCGAACCAGTGGCCGCCGTACCTCAACTGAGGAGGGCCACTGCATTCGCACACCCGTCGAAAAAATGGAATTGGTGCTTGTGTGTGGTGTCGACCTCGTCGTCGTCCCACAGTAGAGTGTCCGAGACGACTGGGCCATGGTCCACGACCTCCTAGACATGGATGAGGATATTGTTCTCCAATCTCCTCTTCGAGGTCGGGGTGCGAACTCTGGCCGGCATGTACGGCTCTGGCACCTCCACAATGAAGGTCTTCGGGACTGCGCTCGGCTGCTTCATCCAGGCCTCCACCGACAGGAACCAGCTGTCCACCGGGACATGCATCTGCACCAGATCACCGCCAAGATGGCTGGCAAACTGCCCCACCGCAACGGGCTCCCATGCCTCCCGTGGGAACCGCTCGAAGGTGAGCTTCGTCAGATACGGTAGCTCAGATCGCTCGGCGCCGCTACCACGACACCAGCGACTAAATATGAGTGGCGCTCCACCAGCAACGACATGCCGGGGCAGATGTAACACGGCGGTGCAGTCATCCTCGGAACGGAATAGAATGAGAAAGTCAACCGGCGGCGCGCTAACATCCACATTCACCTGCCTAGTTGCGCAACCAGCACAGCTAGGACTTCCTCAGGCGACACAGGAGGGTGACGCCCTCCCACGGTGACCTCGAGCGTGTGACCGTGCCACTTCGCCTCGATCTTCTCCATTGTACGCGTGCGGGCGAGCATGCAATGGCCTTAAGTCGGCCGTAGTGCGGGCTCCCCAGTATGGAACATCTTCTCCGGGAACATGCGGCGGGCAGCCATAAATGAAGAAGACAGCGAATAGCAGCGAGCGATCTATGCATTCGGTGGGGAATAATGGGGAATTTGGGGTTTGATCTCGTTTCAGTTTGTGAGTTGGCAGATGAGGAAATGGGGAATTTGGGGTTGGGGTTCAATCCTGTTTTAGTCTCAGTTTGACCCTTTTTTCATCACAAAATCTACACTAAAGGCTCCAACTCTTGTTATAACATGTGCTACATTTTGGTTTTCTAGGTACGTACGGCATGCCAGAGTTTTGTTGAAGAGGGGGCTCCGGAGTAGGAATAATTCCTAAGCCTAGATGGAGTAAAATCATGTCCATACAACTGTGCTGGGAGGTGATGAGAGCCAAGATCCCAACTCGAGGTGTGACCAGTTTCACCCGCATTGCTTTCTATATATGTAGAAAGGATCTATACGTACACCTCAACCCCCTCCCCCTTCGGACGATCCCGAGGGAATGCTATGACAACTCCGGAGCGTATGAATCCCACCCAAAACAAGGGTTTTCCATACCATGTGTGTTAGAGTGTGCCATGGGCCTTGGATTCCCAAGATTCCCTCACTCTTTGTGTTAGGGCTCACCAGCGTGGGATTCTCTCTAATGGGTTCCAGGACTACTCAGAGGCCGAAACTCCCGGATCCGACGGAACTGGGGGAATGTTGCCAAGAGGTGGGCCCTACCATTGTCTTGGGTGTTCCTTGGGCCTAATCGAACTCAACCAATAAATTACTTCCACTTTGCTACCCCCTTCCGGCTCACGTAGAGGGGCCAGAACGGCATGCAGTTTCGTCCTTTTCTCCAGCGGGCCTAGGGTTTCTCCGGAGAGAGGCTCCGGAGCGTCTGAATCCCACCCAGGCCTTGGGTGTGCCATATCATGTGTGTTAGAGTGTGGCATGGATCTTGGATGCCCAAGATTCCCTCATTCTCTGTGTTATGGCTTCACCGGCGTCGGATTCTCTCTCGTGGGTTACAGGACTAGTCAGAGCCCGAAAGTCCCAAATCTGACAAAACGGGTGGAATCTTGCCAATAGGTGGGCCCTGCCATTGTGTTGGGTGTTCCTTGGGCCTAACCTAACACAACCAAGCAATTAGTTCCACTTTTCTACCGCCTTTCTGGCTCACGTAGAGGGGCCAGATCGGTAGTTCCGTCCTTTTCTCCAACGGGCCTAGGGTTTCTCCTGTGCGTATGAATCCCACCCAAGCCTAGGGTACGAAATAACATGTGTGTTAGAGTGTGTCATGGGTCTTTGATGCCCAAGATTCCCTCACTATTTGTGTTAAGGCTTCACCGGCGTCAGATTCTCTCTAGTAGGTTCCAGGACTCCTCAAAGCCCGAAACTTCCGGATCTGACGGAACGGGGGGAATCTTGCCAATAGGTGGGCCCTACCATTGTCTTGGGTGTTCCTTGGTCCTAACCTAACACAACCAAGCAATTAGTTCCACTCTGCTACCCCTTTCCGGCTCACGTAGAGGGTCCAGAACGGAAGTTCCGTCCTTTTTCTCCAGCGGGCCTAGGGTTTCACCGAAGAGGAGCTCCAGAGCGTCTTAATCCCACCCAAGCCTATGGCATGCCATGCCATGTGTGTTAGAGTGTGTAATGGGTCTTGGATGCCCAGAATTCCCTCAAAATTTATGTTATGGCATCACCGGCGTCGAATTCTCTCTCGCGGGTTCCAGGACTACTTAGAGCCCGAAACGCCCGGATCTGACCGAACGGGGGGGATTTTACCAAGAGGTGGGTCCTACCATTGTCTTGGGTGTTCCTTGGGCCTAACCTAACACATCCAAGCAAATATTTCCACTTTGCTACCCGTTTTTGGCTACGTAGAGGGTCCAGAATGGCAGTTCCGTCCTTTTTCTCCAACGGGCCTAGGGTTTCTCCGGAGAGGAGCTCCGGAGCGTCTGAATCCCACCCAAGCCTAGGTTATTCCATAACATGTGTGTTAGATTGTTTAATGGGTCTTCAATGCCATAGATTCCCTTACTCTCTGTGTTATGGCGTCACCAGCGTCGGATTCTCTCTCGTGGATTCTAGGACTACTCACGGCCCGAAACTCCCGGACCTGACGGAACGGGGGAATCTTGCCAAGGGGTTGGCCCTACCATTGTCTTGGGTGTTCGTTGGTCCTAACTTAACACAACCAAGCAATTAGTTTCACTTTTCTACCCCCTTCCGGCTCACGTAGATGGGCTAGAACAGCAGTTCCGTCCTTTTCTCCAACGGGCCTAGGGTTTCTCCGGAGAGAGGCTCCGGAGCGTCTGAATCCCACCCAAGCCTGGGGTATTCCATAACATGTGTGTTATATTGTGGCATGGGTCTTATATTCCCAAGATACCCTCACTCTTTGTGTTTTGGCTTCACCAGCGTCGGATTCTCTCTCGTGGGGTTCCAGGTTTAGTCAGAGCCCGAATCTCCCAGACCTGACGGAACGGGGGGAATCTTTCCAAGAGGTGATCCCTACCATTATCTTGGGTGTTCCTTGGGCATAAACTAACACAACTAATCAATTAGTTCCACTTTGCTACCCCCTTCCGGCTTCTGTAGAGGGGCCAGATCGGCAATTCTGTTCTTTTGTCCAACGGTCCTAGGGTTTCTCCGGAGAGGGGCTCCGGAGCGTCTGAATCCCACCCAAGTCTAGGGTATGACATAACATGTGTGTTATATTTTTTCATGCGTCTTGGATGCCCAAGATTCCCTCACTCTTTGTGTTAGGGCTTCACCGGCGTCGGATTCTCTCTAGTGGGTTCCAGGACTACTTAGAGCTCAAAACTTCCGGATCTGACGGAACGGGGGGAATCTTTCCAATAGGTGGGCCCTGCCATTGTCTTGGGTGTTCCTTGGTCCTAACCTAACACAACCAATCAATTAGTTCCACTTTGCTACCCCTTTTTGGCTCACGTACAGGGTCCAGAACGACAGTTCCGTCCTTTTTCTCCAGCGGGCCTAGGGTTTCTCCGGAGAGGAGCTCCAGAGCATCTTAATCCCACCCAAGCCTAGGGTATGCCATACCATGTGTATTATAGTGTGGCATGGATCTCGGACTCCCATGATTCCCTCACTCTCTCTGTTATGGCTTCACCAGTGTCAGATTCTCTCTAGCGGGTTCCATGACTACTCAGAGCCCAAAACTCCCGGATCTGATTGAACGGGGGGATCTTACCAAGAGGTGGGCCCTACCATTGTATTGGGTGTTCCTTGGTCCTAAACTACCAAATACAAGCAATTGGTTCCACTTTGCTACCCCTTTCCGGCTCACGTAGAGGGTCTAGAACGGTAGTTCCGTCCTTTTTCTCCAGCAGTCCTAGGGTTTCTCCGGAGAGGGGGGCTCCGGAGCGTATGAATCCCACACAAGCCAAGGGTATGTAATACCATGTGTGTTAGAGTGTGGCATGGTTCTTTTATGCCCAAGATTCCCTCACTCTTTGTGTTAGGTCTTCACCGGCGTCGGATTCTCTCTAGTGGGTTCGAGGACTACTCAGAGCCCGAAACTCCCAGATCTGATGGAACGGAGAGAATCTTGACAATAGGTGGGCCATACCATTGTATTGGGTGTTCCTTGGGCCTAAAGTAACACACAAAAAACAATTAGTTCCACTTTTCTACCCCTTTCTGTCTCATGTACAGGGTCCAGAACGGCAGTTCCGTCCTTTTTCTCCAGCGAGCCTAGGGTTTCTCCGGAGAGGACCTCCAGAGATTCTTAATCCCACCCAGTCCTATGGTATGCCATACCACGTGTGTTAGACTATGGAATGGGTCTTGTATGCACAGAATCCCCTCAATATTTTGTTATGGCTTCACCGGCGTCAGATTCTCTCTCGTGGGTTCCAGGACTACTCAGAGCCCGAAACTCCCGGATCTGACCGAACGGGGGGAATTTTACCAATAGGTGGGCCCTACGATTGTCTTGGGTGTTCCTTGGGCCTAAACTAACATATCCAAGCAATTAGTTACACTTTGCTACCCGTTTTTGGCTCACGTAGAGGGTCTAGAACGGCAGTTCCGACCTTTTTCTCTAACGGGCCCAGGGTTTCTCCGGAGAGGAGATCCAGAGCGTATGAATCCCACCGAATCCTAGGTTATGCCATACCATGTGTGTAATAGTGTGGAATTGGTCTTCTGTTCCACATATTCCCTCACTCTTTGTGTTATGGCTTCACCGGCGTCGGATTCTCTCTCGTGTGTTCGAGGACTACTCAGGGACCGAAACTCCCGGATCTGATGGAACATGGGGAATATTGCCATGGGTTGTCCCTAACATTTTCTTGGGTGTTCCTTGGGCCTAACCTAACACATCCAAGCAATTAGTTCCACTTTTCTACCCCCTTCCGGCTCATGTAGATGGGCCGGAATGGAAGTTCCGTCCTTTTCTCCAGCAAGCCTAAGGTTTCTCTGGAGAGGGGCTCCGGAGCGTATGAATCCCACACAATCTTGGGTTATGCCATATCATGTGTGTTAGAGTGTGGCATCAGTATTAGATGCCCAAGATTCCCTCACTTTTTGTGTTATGGCTTCATCGGCATCGGATTCTGTCTCGTGGGGTTCTAGGACTAGTGAGAGCCCAAATCTCGCGGATCTGAAGGAACGGGTAGAATATTGCGAAGAGGTTGGCCCTACCATTATCTTGGGTGTTCCTTGGGCCTAACCTAACACAACCAGGCAATTAGTTCCACTCTGCAACCCCTTCCGGCTCATGTAGAGGGGCCAGATCAGCAGTTCCGTCCTTTTCTCCAACGGGCCTAAGGTTTCTCCGGAGAGGGGCCCCAAAGCGTCTGAATCCCACCCATGCCTAGGGTATGACATAACATGTGTGTTATAGTGTGGCATGGGTCTTCGATGCCCAATATTCCCTCACTCTTTGTGTTAGGGCTTCACCGGCGTCGGATTCTCTCTAGTGGGTTCCAGGACTACTCAGAGCTCGAAACTCCCGGATCTGAGGGAAGGAGCAGAATCTTGCCAATAGGTGGGCCCTGCCACTGTCTTGGGTGTTCCTTGGGCTTAAACTAACACAACCAAGAAATTAGTTCCACTTTGCTACCCCTTTCCGGCTCACTTACAGGGTCCAGGACGACAGTTCCGTCCTTTTTCTCCAACGGGCCTAGGGTTTCTCCGGAGAGGAGGTCCAGAGCATCTTAATCCCACACAATACTAGGGTATGCCATACCATGTGTGTTAGATTGTGGCATGGATCTTGGATTCCCACGATTCCCTAGCTCTCTCTGTTATGGTTTCACCAGCATCGGATTCTCTCTCACGGGTTCCATGCCAAATAAGAGCCCAAAACTTCGGATCTTACTGGACGGGGGAATGTTACCAAGAGGTGAGCCCTACCATTGTATTGGGTGTTCCTTGGGCCTAACCTAACACAACCAAGCAATTAGTTCCAGTTTGCTACCCCCTCCGTCCTTTTCTCCAACAGGCCTAGGGTTTCTCCAGAGAGGGGCTCCGAAGTGTCTGAATCCCACCCAAGCCTAGGGTATAACATAGAATGTGTGTTAGAGTGTGTAATGTATCTTGTATTCCAAACACTCCCTCACTCTTTGTGTTAGGGCTTCACCGGCGTCGGATTTTCTCTCGTGGGTTCCAAGACTACTCAGAGCCCAAAATTTCTGGATCTGACAAAATGGGGTGGGGGGGAATATATCTTACCAAGAGGTGGCCCCTACCATTGTCTTGTGTGTTCCTTGTGCCTAAACTAACACAATCAAGAAATTATTTCCACTTTTCTACCCCTTTCGGGCTCACGTAGACGGTCCAAAACGGCAGTTTCGTCCTTTTTCTCTAGCGGGCCTAGGCTTTCTCCGGAGAGGAGCTCTAGAGCGGCTTAATCCTACCCAAGCCTAGGGTATGCCATAAAATGTGTGTTAGAGTGTGTGGAATGGGTCTTGGATGCCCAAGACCCCCTCACTCTTTGTGTTATGGCTTCACCGGTGTCGGATTCTCTCTCGTGGGTTCGAGGACTACTTAGAGCCCAAAACTCCCGGCTCTGACGGAACGGAGGGAATCTTGGCAAGAGGTGGGCCCTACCATTGTATTGGATGTTCCTTGGTACTAACCTAACACGGACAAGCAATTAGTTCCACTTTGATACCCCTTTCCGGTTCACATGAACGGTAGTTCCGTCCTTTTTCTCCAGCTAGCGGGCCTCGGGTTTATTTGGAAAGGACTCTGGAGCATCTTAATCCCACCCAAGCCTAGGTTATTCCCTCACTCTCTATGTTATGGCTTCACCGGCATCGGATTGTCTCTCGCAAGTTCCCAGATCTGACCGATCAGGGGGAATCTTGCCAAGAGGTGGGCCCTACCATTGTCTTGGGTGTTCCTTGGGCTAACCTAACACAACGAAGCAATTAGTTCCACTTTGCTACCCCTTTCCGGCTCACGTAGAGGATGCAAAACGACAGTTCCGTCCTTTTTCTCCAGCGGGCCTAGGGTTTCTCCGGAGAGGAGCTCTGGAGCATCTGAATCCCACCCAAGCCTAGGGTATGCCATACCATGTGTGTTAGAGCGTGGCATCGGTCTTCGATGCCCAAGATTCCCTCACTCTGTGTGTTATGGCTTCACCGGCGTCGGATTCTCTCTCGCGTGTTCCAGATCTACTTAGAGCCCGAAACTCCTGGATCTGACGGAACGGGGGGAATATTGCCAAGAGGTGGGCCCTACCATTTTCTTGGGTGTTTCTTGGTCCTAAAATAACACAACCAAGAAATTAGTTCCACTTTTCTACCCCCTTCCGGCTCACGTAGAGGGGCCAGAATGCCAGTTTTGTCTTTTTCTCCAACGGGCCTACGGTTTCTCCGGAGAGGAGTTCCGGAGCGTCTGAATCCCACCCAATACTAGGGTATGACATACCATGTGTTTTATAGTGTGGAATGGTCCTTGGATGCACATGATTCCCTCACTCTTTGTGTTAGGGCTTCACCGGCGTTGGATTCTTTCTCGTGGGTTCCAGGACTACTCACAACTCGAAAATCCCGGATCTGACTGAACGGGGGAATCTATCCAAGAGGTGGGAAATAACATTATCTTGGGTGTTCTTTGGGACTAACCTAACACAACCCAGTAATTAGTTCCACTTTCTACACCTTTCTGGCTCACGTAGAGGGGCCAAAACGACAGTTCCGTCCTTTTGTCTAGTGGGCCTAGCTAGGGTTTCTCCGAGAGGGGCTCCGGAGCGTCTAAATCCCACCCAAGCCTGGGGTATGCTATAACATGTGTTTTAGAGTGCTTTTCATGGTTATTGGATGCCCAAAATTACCTCACTCTTTGTGTTATGGCTTCACCAGTGTCGGATTCTCTCTAGTGGGTTCAAGGACTAATCAGAGCCCAAAACTCCCGGATCTGACGGAACGGGGGGGGGGGGAATCTTGCCAAGAGGTGGCCCTAACATTGTCTTGGGTGTTCCTTGGGCCTAATATAACACAAAAAAGAAATTATTTCCACTTTTCTACCCCCTCCGGCTCATGTAGAGGGGCCAGATCGGGAGTTCCGTCCTTTTCTCGGGCCTAGTGTTTCTCCGGAGAGGGGCTAGCTCCGGAGAGTCTGAATCCCACCCAAGCCTAGGGTATCACATAACATGTTGGGATACCTAACATGTTTGTTAGAGTGTGTCATGGGTCTTTTATACCCAAGATTTCCTTACTCTTTGTGTTAGGTCTTCACCGACGTCGAATTCTCTCTAGTGGTTCCAGGACTACTCAGAGCCCGAAACTCCCGAATCTGATGGAACAGGGAGAATCTTGCCAATAGGTGGGCCCTAACATTGTCTTGGGTGTTACTTGGGCCTAACCTAACACAAACAATCAATTATTTCCACTTTGCTACCCCTTTCCGGCTCACGTAGAGGGTCCAGAACGGAAGTTCCGTCCTTTTTCTCCAGCGGGCCTAGGGTTTCTTCGGAGAGGGGGGCTACAGACCGTATGAATTACACCCAAGCCAAGGGTATGAAATACCATGTGTGTTATAGGTTGTCATGGGTCTTTTATTCCCAAGATTCCCTCACTCTCTGTGTTATGGCTTCACCGGCGTCGGATTCTCTCTCGCAGGTTCCAGGACTACTCAGAGCCCGAAACTCCTGGGTCTGACTGGACGGGGGTAATATTGCCACGATCTGGGGACCTACCATTGTCTTGGGTGTTACTTGGGCCTAACCTAACACAACCAAGCAATTATTTCCACTTTGCTACCCCTTTCCGGCTCACGTAGAGGGTCCATAACGACAGTTCCGTCCTTTTCTTTAGCGGGCCTAGGGTTTGTTTGTAGAGGAGCTTTGGAGCCCTTTATAGGTTATTGCATACCATGTGTCTTATAGTGTGGCATGGGTCTTCGATTCCCAAGATTGCCTCACACTTTGTGTTATGGCTTCACCGCCGCCGGATTCTCTTTCACGAGTTCCAGGGCTACTCAGAGCCTGAAACTTCTGAATCTGACGGAAGGGGGGCATCTTGCCAAGAAGTGGGACCTAACATTGTATTGGGTGTTCCTTGGGACTAACGTAACACAACCAAGCAATTAGTTCCATTTTGCTACCCCCTTCCGGCTCACGTAGAGGGGCAAGATCGGCAGCTCCGTCCTTTTGTCCAACGGGCCTAGGGTTTTTCCGGAGAGGGGCTAGCTCCGGAGAATATGAATCCCATCCAAGTCTATGGTATCAAATAAAATGTTTGTTAGAGTCTGGCTTGGGTCTTGTATACCCAATATTCCCTAACTCTTTATGCTAGGGCTTCACCGACGTCGGATTCTCTCTAGTGGTTCCAGGACTACTCGGAGCCCGAAACTCCCGGATCTGACGGAACAGGGGAATCTTGCCAAGAGGTGGGCCCTACCATTGTCTTGGGTGTTCCTTGGGCCTAACCTAACCCAACCAAGCAATTAGTTACACTTTTCTACCCCTTTCCGGCTCTCGTAGAGGGTCCAGAATGGCAGTTCCGTCCTTTTTTCTCCAACGGGCCTAGGGTTTCTCCGGAGAGGAGCTCTAGAGCGTCTTAATCCCACCCAAGCCCAGGGTATGTCATAACATGTGTGTTAGAGTGTGACATGGGTCTTTGATGCCCAATATTCCCTCACTCGTTGTGTTATGGCTTCACCGGCATCGGATTCCCTCTCGCGGGTTCCAGGAATACTCATAGCTCGAAACTCCCGGATCGACTGGACGGGGGGGAATCTTGCCAAGATGTGAGCCCTACAATTGTATTGGGTGTTCCTTGGGCCTAAAATAACACAACCAAGCAATTAGTTCCACTTTTCTACCCCTTTCTGGCTCACGTAGAGGGTCCAGAACGGCAGTTCCGTACTTTTTCTCCAGCGGGCCTTGGGTTTCTTCATAGAGGGGAGCTCCGGTGCGTCTGAATCCCACCCAAGCCAAGGGTATGAAATACCATTTGTGTTAGAGTGTGGCATGGTTCTTTGATGCCCAAGATTCCCTCACTCGCTGTGTTATGGCTTCACCGGCGTTGGATTCTCTCTCGCAGGTTCCAGGACTACTCAGAGCCCGAAACTCCTGAATCTGACTGGACGGGAGGAATATTGCCAAGATTTGGGGCCCTACCATTGTCTTGGGTGTTACTTGGTCCTAACCTAACACAACAAAGCAATTACTTCCACTTTTCTACCCCTTTCCGGCTCACGTAGAGGGTCCATAACGACAGTTCCGTCCTTTCCTTTAGCGGGCCTGGGGTTTCTTCGGAGAGGAGCTTCGGAGCGTCTGAATCCCACCCAAGCCTAGATTATTGAATCCCATGTGTCTTATAGTGTGGCATGGGTCTTCTATGCCCAAGATTGCCTCACACATTTTGTTATGGCTTCACCGCCGTCGGATTCTCTCTCGCGGGTTCCAGGGCTACTCAGAGCCCAAAACTCCCAAATCTGACGGAGCAGGGGGAATCTTGCCAAGAATTGTGCATTAACATTGTCTTGGGTGTTCGTTGGGACTAACGTAACACAACCAAGAAATTAGTTCCACTTTGCTACCCCCTTCCGGCTGACGTAGAGGGGCAAGATCGGCAGTTCTGTCCTTTTCTCCAACGGGCCTAGGATTTTTCCGGAGAGGGGCTAGCTCCGGAGAATCTGAATCCCATCCAATCCTAGGGTATCACATAACATGTTTGTGAGATTTTGGCCTGGGTCTTGGATACCCAATATTCCCTCACTCTTTGTGTTAGGGCTTCACCGACGACGGATTCTCTCTAGTGGTTCCAAGACTACTCAGAGCCCGAAACTCCCGGATCTGATGGAACAGGGGGGAATCTTGCCAAGACGTGGTCCCTACCATATTCTTGGGTGTTACTTGGGACTAACCTAACACAACCAACCAATTAGTTTTACTTTTCTACCCCTCTTCGGCTCTCGTAGAGGGTCAAGAATGGCAGTTTCGTCCTTTTTCTCTCCAACGGGCCTAGGGTTTCTCCGGAGAGGAGCTCTAGAGCGTATTAATCCCACCCAAGCCTAGGTTATGTAATAACATGTTTGTTAGAGTGTGACATGGGTCTTGGATGCATAAGATTCCCTCACTCGTTATGTTCTGGCTTCACCGACGTCGGATTCTCTCTCGCGGGTTCCAGGAATACTCATAGCCCGAAGCTCCCGGATCGACTGGACGGGGGGAATCTTGCCAAGATGTGGGCCCTACCATTTTCTTAGGTGTTCCTTGGTCCTAAACTAACACAACCAAGAAATTAGTTCCACTTTGCTAACCCTTTCCGGCTCACGTAGAGGGTCTATAACGACAGTTCTGTCCTTTTCTTTAGCGGGCCTAGGGTTTCTCCTGAGAGGAGCTTCGGAGCGTATGAATCCCACCCAAGCCTAGGGTATGACATACCATGTGTATTATAGTGTGGAATGGGTCTTAGATGTCAAGATTGCCTCACTCTTTGTGTTATGGCTTCACTAGCGTCGGATTCTCTCTCGCGGGTTACTGGGCTACTCAGAGCCCAAAACTCCCGGATCTGATGGCCGGGGGGAATCTTGTCAAGAGGTGGGCCCTTCCATTGTCTTGGGTGTTCCTTGGGCCTAACCTAACACAACCAAGCAATTAGTTTCACTTTTCTACCCCCTTCCGGCTCATGTAGAGGGGTCCGATCGGCAGTTCTGTCCTTTTCTCCAACGGGCCTAGGGTTTCTCAGAAGAGGAGCTCCAGATCTCTTTAATCCCACCCAAGCCTAGGGTATCACATAACATGTTTGTTATAGTGTGGCATGGGTCTTGGATGACCAAGATTCCCTCACTCTTTGTGTTAGGGCTTCGCCGGCGTCAGATTATCTCTAGTTGTTGTAGGACTACTCAGGGACCGAAACTCCTGGATCTGACAAAACGGGGGGATCTTGCCAAGAGGTGGGACCTACCATTGTCTTGGGTGTTCCTTGGGAATAACCTAACACAACCAAGCAATTAGTTCCGCTTTGCTACCCCCTTACGGCTCACGTAAGGATCCAGAACGGCAGTTCCGTCCTTTTTTCCAGCGGGCCTAGGGTTTCTCCGGAGAGGAGCTCCGGGTCGTCTGAATCCCAACCCAGCCTAGGGTATGTCATACCATGTGTGTTAGAGTGTGTCATGGGGTTTGGATTCCCAATTCCCTCACTCTCTATGTTATGACTTCACTGGCGTCGGATTTTCTCTCATGGGTTCCAGGACTACTGAGAGCCCGAAACTCCCGGATCTTACAGAACGGGGGGGGGGGGGGGGGGTCTTGCCAAGAGTTGGGCCCTAACATTTTATTGGGTGTTCCTTGGGCCTAACCTAACACAACAAAGCAATCAGTTCCACATTTCTACCCCTTCTGGCTCACGTAGAGGGGCCAGAACGGCAGTTTCGTCTTTTTCTCCAGCGGGCCTAGGGTTTCTCCGGAGTGGGATTCCGGAGCGTCTGAATCCCACACAAACCAAGGGTTTTCCATAACATGTGTGTTAGAGTGTGTAATGTGCCTTGGACGCCCAAGATTCCCTCACTCTTTGTGTTAGGGCTTCACTGGCGTCAGATTCTCTCTCGCGGGTTCCAGGACTACTTAGAGCTTGAAACTCCCCCTTCAGACGAACCCGAGGGAATACTATGAGAACATGTGGTTGATATTAGTTTTCCATCTACCTATAGCCTACCCTAACACAACCAAACAAAAAAATTCATTAGGACACCCCCTTCCAATGCTAGTGGAAGGGATAGACGAAAAGTTGACTTTTCGGTCAATATGCCAGAGTTTCGCTGAAGCGGAGGCTCCGGAGCATAGGAATCCCTACAAAACCTAGATTGGGTCCAATCATGTCTATACAAGTATGTTTGGAGGTGGAGAGATATCCAAGATCCTAATAAGAGGTGTGACCGGTTTCACCGACATCACTTGTACAGAGCAAGGTTCTTCCACTACATCTCGAAACTCCCCCTTCAGACGAACCTGAGCAAATCTCTTATCAGAACTAGTGGTAGATATTAGTTCTCCATGTATGTATGGCCTACCCTAACACAACCAAACAAAATATCCCATTGGGACACACCCTTCCGACGCTGGAGGAAGGGGTATACAAAAAGTTGACTTTGAGCATGAGAAGCCTACCACAACCAAACTAAATATACAATTCGGACACCCCCTTCGGAGCTGAAATTTAGGGAGTTTCAATCAAACTTGAGTCAAAATAAAGATAATACATTCACACTGAAGGGAACTTAAAAAAATTAAGATAATAATTATTACAGTCAATAAAAGCCTAAACTAGGTGGTGGCACTCCTCGGACCCGCCGTTCGGGCAGGTTCCCGGCTGTGCAAGTGCCCAGCTGCAAATGGGGCAGTTACATGGGAGGAAGAAGTCATTTTCTAGCGGGGCGGCAGGTTCCGGCGGTGCCAAGGGCTCCACTCTGTCTCGGGCGAGTCCTCTTTCTCCTCCTCCTCGTCGGAACACCCTGTGTCGCTGGAGTGCACGCTGTTGTCGATGCGGTGGGAGTGGTGGCGCCCTTCGTACTCCAGCTCCACTTGCTGGTCCCAGTACAACGAAGACATGACGTCCTGGGGGTGATAATGCCTCGTCTGCCACCACATGTTCTCGCAGCACTGGTTGATGTAGTTGGCCCGTGCCTGGCCGAAGAGACGCGTCGCCACCGGGACGAAGACGGTGTTGGTCTTCCAACCTTCCGGGAGGCGTAAAGCAGCCGACACGGGAGTGTTCGTGTGGATAAGTGCACGCGCGTCCTCCTCCGTCGGCAGATTCTCGTCAGATGGAGGCGCGTCGGCACCCACAGGGTTACGGGGAGTTCATTGGCAGGTCGCGTCGCGTCGGCATTAGTGCATAGTGGAGGCCTAGAGAAGCTAATGGACGAGTGGAGTTTAGGAGTGGAGGAGGAGAGAAGCTAATGGAGGAGTGGACTTTAGGAGTGGAGGAGGAGAGATGCTCGACCCCTTAAAATTTAACTCCGGCCAAAGTAGCTCTCCACGGTACGTACGTGCATTAATAACTCAGTGGGAAAGATGGGACGTCGCCACGGTTCTATCTACATGCATGCTGAGCCAGCTTTGGAGCTAGCTAGCTCTTGCACGCCATGCCTGCAAACTTTGGGCGAGCTAGTTGCATGCCGCGCGAGACGTGCACTCTTTGCCTCCGTGCGCTGCGTGTTGTGTCTGTGTGACCCGTCGCATCTTGATCTTAATGCGTGCGTACGCGCGTGCCCGGCCATGTGCATGCATGCCCATGCCTCGCTTCTGCTTGCATGCGTTGCCGGCTAGCTGTGGACTGTTGGGTCAAAGTCGGCACCGGCCGTATGCGTACTGGCCCGTGCTGCATGTGTGTTGCTTCGCGCCTGCATGACCCGGCCGTTTGTTTTTTCTTGTTGTCATCACTACGCAAGACAACAAATTCAATGGTAATTCCACTCTCGACACCAATTAATGACGTTTGTTGATCCACCGGTCGGCCTCTCCCCGCTGCTATATTACCCGATCGGTACATTTGGAGGGCCTCTGCAAAACACACCCCCTTCATCAACACGTCTCGAATAGATAGCTTGTACAAAACACAAGAGGCCAGCTTTGTGCTCTCTACGCGTGCCATGGCCTGGACGACCATCGAGCTAATCAGGGAGGAACCGCTCCAGGTGGCACACCAAGTGGAGAACGTCGGCCCCGACGACTATGACCTCTCCGACGTAGTGCGGTTCTTCACCGCTGGTGGAAATATCTCTGCTGGAGCGCCGCACATATCGTGCTTGGCGTAAAGTATGCCGATCGGCAGATCTTCATCATTGACCACGGCAAGGATGGAGGTGGGTCCACGCCAGGATTTGGGAGCATGGCTTGGGAGAAAATCTGCACAGCAGCCTCTACTGGCTGAACGAAACCCTAGTGTGTTGCGTCCAGGTGAACCCTTTGCTCCTCTGGAACGAGTTTGTCCCACTGGTGCGTCCGGTTGTTCGTGTCCTTCATCGCGACATCTAGTGTGCTTATAGAGCATATGTGTAACCTGCTACGTCGTCGACTCGTCGTGTTTGACTTGTCGACACGTCTGTGCTGTGATTATGTTTTGCTACTCTACAATTAAGTTAATCTATGTTGTGTTGCAAGTACTCAGCTATCTGTAGTTCTTTAGTTACTGTTGGTTTCACGGAGAACCCTTCTGCATATTCTAACGCGTTTTATGCCCAACGACCTCAACTCCAAAATCATTTCATAATACTTCTTTATTTCCTCAACAGGTCCCTGTTGGGGGGATACTAACCCGATAGGCCCACAGGAAAGGATAAAGACCCGGCTGGAGCAAGTTTGGGTGAAGACCTTGTAAAGTGATGATGGCCGGGTCTCGTCGACGGACCAGCGGCTGTGTTGGTAACCCGGCTCAAGGGAAGGAAGTTCTAGAAGACCCGAGAGGCGGTGTAAACCGTGGAGTCCAAGACTTGGGGGTTACAAAGAGTAGATTAGGGTTACAAGAGGACTCCGAGTAGGACTCTAGCCGTATCTTGTAAGGAAAGCCAGGAAACCAGGTGTTATATAAACCGGTTCCCCTGGCATAGATCAGAGAGACTAAGAGATTTCGAGTAGAAACCCTAGATTCAAGATACACGAGAGCTAGTATTTTGTAACCCTAGATTTGGAGCTCGGCGACATTGCGGCCCGAACCTCTAGATCGATAGTTAATAAGATCCCAGCTGGAACTAAGCTATTATCTCCAATGGAGAGGCTGAACCAGGATAATCCTTGTGTCCAATTCGAGCTAAACCCTCTCCCAAACACCAGATTGGATTCGCCCCAAACTAAGTTACCTATGGTAACGTCTGCCGTGATTATCCCGCGACAGTTGGCGCCCACCGTGGGGCCTACGTCCAAAGGTGTTTATATCACGGGAGAAGCTCTGGAAAGCATGAAGAATCTTGTTGTCGGCGAGATCGTCACCAACCCCGAAGGAGAGAAGATCGTCAACGATTCTAGTTGGGGGCTAGAGTCGGACTTGCTGGAAACCGGATCTGTCGTCATGGTCGGCCGCATCAACGTCTTCGTGGGTATGGTACATAGGTCGGGTTTAATTTCTGACAATAATGAATATGATTCTGTGTCAGGGGCCGCCACTTGCGTTCAGTCGGATGGTGAAGAGTCGGTAGGCACGGCAGAACCGAAGGAAGCACCCACCGCGAAGAGGGAACAGCCGGAGGAGCCGGCATGGACCCCGCGTGGCCAGGTTAATGAAGATGACGATACCGAATCTATCCTGCATCTGCTCGAAGATCGGTATGAGGAGGATAGCTGCGAGGAAGAAGAATATGAATCTTCATCAGGCATTGCGCGCCGAGTCGCGGTCTACACAGCCCCTGCGATAAATCTAAACCAGGGTGCTGTGCCCTTAGCCGCGGCTGGTGCGGCGCAAGCACTGGCCCAACAACACACGCTGGTTAATGGAGACCCGGACGGAGCCCGGGTCGATGGCGAGCAAACATCCGTCACCAGCGAAACAGGCGAAACTGCTCATCACAGGAACATGTTCGGATTCAGGACGAACAAAACAACCGGTGCGGGAACATCACACCCACAAAATCCGGCTCTATTCAGCAACAACCTGATCTTGGATCCCATAGTGTTAGCTACGGTGATAACCCCGGAGAACGCAGCGGCCCGGGCCAGAGACCTAGATGTAGCCCGCCGAGCGTTGGGACAGCAAAGGAGAGATGTAGAGGCCGAGAAATTACAGATGGCCGCGCGTCAGCGTCAGTTGGATGAGTTAGAGGACCGTATACAGGCACAAACGACTAGAGTATATAATCAGAGGCATCAGACAAGACTGCCAGCGACAGGCGGAGCCCTACAGCCGGTCGCATTGTTTGTCACACCTCAAGACCAGCCAATCCCGATTGTGAACCAAGGAACCGGGTATGCAGGAGCGATGCTTGGAGGACAACCGGCAAACATACCGACTGGGTCACCTGTGCTACACGTTGGGGTGCCTGGGGGCAACACTGTGCAGCCACCACCATCACGATTCCATACCCCGCCGGGTCACTTCAATAACCCTATGGACAACGTGTACTTGCAACTTTAGCGCTCGACCGTATTCCACTGGGAGAATCACCTCAAGCGATAGAGACCCGGCGGGCTATAGAGATGCTACGCACTGCTGTGGCTCAGCAAGCCAATTACCCGGATAACAGGAGTGGGATGCACAGGACGCCATATATCAGTCGGCAGGAAGGCAATACGAGGAACATTCAGTCGGCATCAGCACGACAGAGGGCAGAGCAGCAGCAAATGCCACCTCTTCCACTTAGGCCAGCAGCTCCAGCGGTCTCAGCGGCACAGGCTATTGTGGATATTTCCCGGGCAAGGCGTGCGGTCGGGTATGCAGTACGAGGTCCAGTGGTTGGTGCGCCTCTCGCTGCGACAGCCGAGGTTTCACACGTTTCGAGAGTAAGGCCAGTGCTGACAAACTTAGCCGGACCCAAATGCTTATCAGACGCTATCAGGGTCGAGCCTTATCCGGACAAGTTCAAGGAGCCGGGTAAAGTTGTCAACTACGAGCCAACCATGAATCCTGAGACCTGGTTAAGCAGTTACAAGATGGCTATGTCTATTCGCAACGCTTCAGAAAAGCTCCAAGCCAAGTTTATCTATCTCATGATGTCCGAAGCAGCAGCTAAATTATGGTTCAATAACCTGCCTGAGAAGTCTATCGGTTCATGGAGCGATCTCAAGTCGGCTTTCGTCAAGCACTTTCATGGAACTTGCAGGAAATTATACACGATTGATGACTTGGATCGGTGTGTGCAGAGAAAGGGAGAGTCAACACGCAGCTAGGTGAGCCGAGTTATGGAGATACTCCACTCTTCCACTGATATCCAGCCCAAGGATGCGATACAAGCTATGGCGAAGACGTGCAGATATACGCCCTTGGTGCAAAAATTAGTACGCATGAAATCCAGCAGGCATGTTTCGGAAATTACTATGGGGGAGTTGATGGACGCATGCAACAAGCATGCCTCCACTGACACCACAGAAGAAGATATCGAGGACAAAAAGGGGAAATCTAGTGCAAACAATAATGGAAGAACCGGAAATGGGACTGCACCGAATAATAATGGAGGTAGCAATGGTGGAAATGGAAACAGTCAGCACAAACGTCCGTATGAGGGAGGCTTTGAGTTAGTCGCCAGTGCTGAAGCCCGGGTTTGCAAGACCTAGAGCAGATGGGAACTTTAACGGAGGAAACTTCATCGGAGGAAACAATTATCAAGGGCCACCACGGCCGACTAATCACATAGAAGCCTTCAAGATGCCTTGCCCGTGCCGTAGTAGGAACGGCAGGCCGGCTAATCATTCATTGGAGCAATGTGTGGACCTACAGAGGTGGAAAAACGAAGAGATACAGAAAGCCCTTCAAGGCGCAGGCCGGGGAGGAGGATGTCAGACCCCGGACCCAAAGATATACATACTGTTATGTGCTCCTAGCCATGGACTCACAAGGGCTTCAGGGTTACCAGCCCCGGCCGCAACAAACAACGGCAGGCAGACCGGATTCATCGGCACATAGTCCGAATCCCCGGTCTACTACTCCTTGTATCCATGCTAGTCATAACCAAATATGCATACCCAAGCGTCCACGAGTCGGATGAAACTGAAGGAACGGGACCAAAGTTATACAGAGCTGCTATGTGTCCAGAAAGTGCAACAACAATCGAGGGTTACTGGGGTTACCTCGCCCCAGGCCGAATCACATCGGCAGGCGGGCTCATACATGGATCATCGGCTCCACAACCCCTCGACTGCGACAACTATGCAGGCATAGCCAAAACTGTATAACAATGAGCTCGAAACCAACAACCGATCAAATCAACACTCTAGACCTTGAAGTTGTATTAAACAGGTGTTACTAGAGTATAGCTTACAAGCAGAGGTCACACGACCCAACATTACATCAGACAACGGAAGGCAAAATTATGTTGCTAATCAACAAGAACCAAAAAGGCCTAAGACTAAGAGGCCGCAACATAAGGCGACGTCCCAGCCCATAGATTCCAGGCTGCTACCTGGGAACCCCGAACTACTCGTCGATGTCCACGTTGAAACACCTCCGAACTGAGGAACTCCACCTGAACCAAGTTGAAGCAAACATGAGTACGGGAGGTACTCAACAAGACTTAGTTAACCTATTATATATCTGCTTATTTTAGAAAGAGTTATGAAGGTTATTTTTGCGTAAAGCCATCTTTGTTTTCCAAGTTGAGGGAGGAATAGCACGTCTCATGGAGTGTTTTGAAAACAGATGAGGGAACTACTCAACTATTGATATCATCATCTTTTTAATCCACCAATATCATTTCATCACCTCGTGCTTCAAAGATCACCACCTCAAGTTGTTTCGGTAACTCATGCTACAAGGTAACCCCTCTCGGCATCTCCGAGGAGGCATCCTTCATTCGTTATCAACCAGTTTTAGTCATTCCGTTCAAGTTGTCTATGATCACAGAATCCATCACCAAGTCGTCCTTAACCGCGGACACGGCTTTTCGAAAAGATTTAACCCTGCAGGGGTGTACAACTTTAACCACACGTACCAACCAACTCTTAATGCCACTAGATTAGCACTATTCCGGGAAGTGCCGGGAGATGGAGGTTGACCACGACCTTTCCCTTACTTCGCCTATTCCATGAGTCGCTCCGAGTAGAGATGGACCGCCAATAGGGAGTGGCCATCTCCTGCCGGGTCTCTATCGTTGTGCGCGATGCTCGACGGTTACCTACCCGCAGAGCGCCGATACATCCCCACATCCTAGTTTTGAAAGTGTTTTGATATCCCCACAAATCCAAATGGAAAGCCCGAACTAGGCAACTCATGGAACAAACTAGGCAAGTTGAGACCGAGGGGAATCCAATCCCCGTGTGGATGCACGCTCAGTCTTGGCTCGAAGACGAGAACCCGCTCCTAGGGGCATGAACGAGACAACCACCACAGACCCTCTGTGGTCTCGTCATCCACACCTTTAAACCATGTTAAACAAATATCTCTTAACTTACCACTACTTCCTACCATACTAGATCATTTCGTACTCTGATTCATCAACCAGATGGAGCAGAGATAACAGACATGTATAACTAAGCACATCATATTTCAGGCTTTGGCGATGTACACAAGCAAACCTATAGCTGCTAGGAGTAATGGATCAGAATAAGTAGGATATGCATGGTATAGGAGAACTCTAACTACTGACACAAGATACATTGGAATCGGATGCAATGTACAAGAATCAAAAGTCTTTCGAAATCATATATGAGCAGATAAGAGGTTATGCTTGCCCTGCTTCAAGAAAACCAAAGAAAGTCTTCGGGAGTAAGTGCTTGACTTGTCGGTTAGGATCAAGTATTCACCATTGGACTGCTGGCCTTCTCTTCGGAGTCACATTCTACCAAGGGGGAAACAACACCAAAACAAGGAGAACAAGAATAAAACATGGCATCGATGCAATGCACAACATGTATGCATGAGCAAGTTAATGCACTGAAATAAGCCCTAAACATGTTCTATGGGTTGCTAGGGTTCGTATGGGAATTATTCAATTTTACTGAAATTAGCCCCGAAATAGACCTCGGAGGGTGTTTCGGGCGATTGTGGAAGTGAGTACGATTTTAAAAGCTCAAATAGGTTTGAAAACATCATAAATGGATTGCATTTGTCATTTTGAGAAATTTGATATATAACTTTTAATTTTCTAATTTTATTGAATAAGAACTTATTTTTCTATTTTAAAAAGAATTAAGCAACATTAAATAATGCCCAAAAATCAACTATCTCAAACATGATTGAAAAAGACATATTTGGAAAGAGTACATTTTTCTGAGAATTTCCATATTTTTCTTATATTTTTCTGAGTTATAAAACAGAAGTTATTAATTTAATAGAAGTAATCATTTTTCTGGAATTATATAAACATTTTCTGGAAAAGAAAACTGGGTTTGTGACGTCATAGTGATGTCACGCTGACATCACACAGTGGAGCTCTCCTCTGTTGAGCATGGAATCGATCGATTCCGCGGGAATTCCACGAATTAAACTGGTCCATGAACTAGAGGAGGCGACGGCGAATGAGGAGGTGCTGGTGGGTGACCAAATGGTCACCGGACTTGGCCGGCGGCGACCATACCGCGGCGGCGGAACACGAACGACGGCGGCAAGGTGATTTGGAGGGCTAGGGAGGAAGGAGGCAGCACCTACGTGCTCCTGAGATTACCAGGAAGGTGGGGAGGCGGTCGGTGATGCGAGATGGGGCCGGAATCATCGCCGGCGAGTGAAGAACGACGGCGGCTGTTGCAGAGGTGGGCGGCGTGATTCCCGCGTTCCACGGTGTCCCGGCAAGCATGACTCGGAGGAGAGGTAGATGGGTACTAGTTGGAGCTCTAGGGGCAAACGGAGGGCCTCGAGGTGGTCCACAGCGACGGCAATCGACGGAAATCGACGGCGGCCTTCGGCTAGGGTTTCGTTCGGCAGGGAAGATACAGGGAGGTAGGGTGCAAGTGAGAGGGACCGAGAGAGAGAAGATCTTGCGGGGTTATCCTTGCCGTTATCTGCAGTGAGGGAGGCAGCAGGACCTGGCAGCCGGCGCCGGTGGAAGGGACACGCAGCTGCTCCTTCTGTCAAAGGAACAAGAAAACAATTTTGCACAACACCCCCTGGAATTTTGAGATTTGCGCAGAAGCCCTTTTCCATAGAAAAAAGAACTTAAAACCTTGTTTTCAGGTCCTTTTTGCAAGAAATAAAATTGGCAAAAAATAGTTTTTGGAAACCTTATGAAATTTGCAAGTTCACCATGTCTTTGCTTTCCAAAATTGAAATTGTTTTTAAAACAAAATTTGGGTGATCACTTTAAGTGATTTTTGGTCATTTCATCTGTTATTTTCAAATGCAAAATTTTAACATGTATGAGATGCCAACAACACACCACCACCCTATTATAGCAAAATAGGGATGTTACAGAGGACCGGGTCTGGGTGGAAACCCGGGCAAGGGGCCACCCCCCGCGGATAACGCAGGAGCTGGTAACCTGGGTAACAACCAAGGTGGTGCAGGGGCTTTCAGAGTAACCCAAAGCAGTTAGGGCAATACCATGTTCACACCACCGGGACTTCCAAGAGAGAAAGGAAGATACTGAAAAGAGTTGTAAATTCGGTTTCTTCAGGTGTTCCAAGATACGTGAGATGGTCAGATCAGGAAGTAACATGGAGTAGGAGGGATCACCCGGAAGCAATAGAACATCCGGGTGTGCTAGCTTTGGTGGTGGCGCCGCAGGTCAATGGCTATGAGCTAAAGAAGGTTCTGATGGATGGCGGGAGTAGCATCAATATCTTATATTGGGAGACCTTTCTACGTATGGGGCTCAAGGAGTATCAGCTACAGAAAAGGTCCACAGTTTTCCGTGGAATTGTACCAGGACACTCGGCCTGCCCTGAGGGAAAGATAACACTAGAGGTTGCTTTTGGACAATCCAAGGATAATTACAAAGTGGAGTGGCTCACATTCGAGGTGGTGAAGTTGCGTAGTCCTTATCATGCACTGTTCGGAAGGCCGGCTTACGCTAAATTCATGGCAAGGCCGTGTTATGTGTACTTACAGCTGAAGATCCCGGGTCCTAAACAAACCATCACTATACATGGGAACAGGGCTGTGGCAGCAGAGTGTGATGAGGGAGATGCAGCACTTGCAGAACAAGCTTGTGCAAAGGAGGAACTCAGGTATTATAGGTCTCAGGTAGACCCGGAAGATCGAACCGCTTTGAAGAAACCAAATACTGATGATGAGAGAGCTAAGTTTAAGGCAGCCCAAGACACAAAGATGGTGGCTTTCATTGAGGGCGACTCTTCCAAGCAGTTTGCCATAGGTTCAAACCTGGATAGCAAGGAGGAAGGCGTGCTTATCAAGTTTATCCGCGAGAATCATGATGTTTTTGCTTGGACACCTAGCGACATGCCGGGTATCCCGACCGAACTTGCTGAACACAGCTTACACGTTGATCCCAAGTCCCCGCCAGTGAAGCAGGGTTTGAGGGAAATGAATGAGGAAAGAAGAAAAGCTATAGGAGCAGAGGTAGCTCGGCTCTTGGCAGTCGGCTTTATCATGGAGGTTTTCCACCCCAGTGGTTGGCAAACCCGGTTTTAGTGTTGAAAAAGAATAACGAGTGGAGAATGTGCATAGATTACACGAACCTCAACAAGCATTGACCAAAAGATCCGTTTGCCCTTCCAAGGATAGTCCAGATCATAGATGAAGTGGCAGGAAGTGACCTGCTATGTTTTCTGGATGCCTATTCCGGGTATCATCAGATAAAGCTCAGAGAGGAGGATTGGGAGAAGACGTCATTTATAACCCCCTTTGGAGCCTTTTGTTACAAAACCATGACCTTTGGATTGAAAAATGCTGGCGCAACATATCAGCGGTGCATTCAGTAGTGTTTTCGAGGATCAGATTGGACGCAATGTCCATGCTTATCTTGATGATGTGGTGATCAAAACAAGGAACACAGAAACATTCATTGATGACCTGAAAGAGACATTCAAAAACCTGAGGAGATATCAAATGAAGCTCAACCCAACAAAATGTGTATTCGGGGTTCCTGCGGGGAAATTACTCGGTTTCCTCGTTTCTGAGCGGGGAATCGAGGCTAACCCGGAGAAGATCAAAGCTATTCAGAGCCTAAAAAAGCCAGAGGAATTGAAACATGTCCAGAAACTTACAGGATGCGTAGCGGCACTAAGCCGATTCATATCTCGGCTCGGAGAAAAAGCAATACCCTTATACCGACTCTTGAATAAAACAGACAAATTCGTATGGGATCAAGAGGCGAATGAGGCGTTCGAAGCTCTGAAGAAGCAGTTGTCTGAAGCACCGGTTCTGGCAGCACCGGGTCCCAAAGAGCACATGTTGTTATATGTTGCGGCCGGGCCTCAGGCAGTTAGTGCAGTAGTCGTGGTTGAGCGCAAAGAGGATGGAAAGGGTTACCCGGTGCAACGGCCGGTTTATTATGTAAGCGAGGTCTTATCAGAAGCAAAGCAGCGGTATCCACATTGGCAGAAACTGGTTTTTGGGGTATTCATGCCCAGTCGGAAATTGAAGCCGTATTTTCAAGAACACCCCATTACTGTGGTAAGTTCCATACCCATGGCAGATATCATAAGAAATTCGGATGCTACAGGAAGGGTAGCCAAGTGGGCCATCGAGATGGGTGATTATCATATCAATTATGAGCCCCGATCTGCAATCAAGTCTCAGGCGCTGGTTGATTTTGTTAATGATTGGACTCAGACAAGCGTACCCTTGTTGGTGCCAAGTTTAGAATCCTGGGTTATGCATTTCGACGGCTCCAAGCAGTATGAAGGATCAGGAGCTGGTGTTGTGCTCACATCGCCAAAAGGAGATAAATTACGTTACGTCTTGCGAATTCACTTTGATTGTTCTAACAACGTAGCTGAGTACGAGGCCTTGTTACATGGATTGCGTGTAGCAAAGGAGATGAACATTAAGCGTATAATGTGCTACGGAGACTCGGATCTTGTTGTACAGCAGGTCTCAGGAACATGGGACATGAAGGATGCAACAATGGCAGCATACCGCAGAGAGGTGGACAAAGTTGTCGGGTCTTTCTCAGGATACCAGGTGGAGCACATTGACCGGCGAAAGAACGAGGCTGCAGACGCACTGTCGAGACTCGGCTCTCGCCGAGAGCCGGTTCCACCCAATGTTTTCCTGGATGAATTATGGCGTCCCTCCGTTAAAACCGAGTCAGAAGAAGAAGTAGCTAACCAAGACCCAGACTCGGAACTTGTGGCTGCTGTGCGCGCTATTACAGAGTGGACTGAGCCGTTCCTGACGTTTCTATTGCGGGGCGAGTTACCACAGCAAGAAGTCGTAGCCCGGCAAATCCAGAGACGGGAAATGGTTATTCTATCATTGGTGGTGAGCTTTACAAGAGAAGTGCCACAGGTATCTTTTTACACTGCTTAGCTCCAGAGGAAGGCCGACAAATATTGAAGGAAATTCATGAAGGTGATTGTGGACATCATGTCTCCACAAGATCCCTTGTGGCCAAGGCATATCGGCACTGTTTCTTTTGTCTTACAGCTTTGGCAGATGCAGAACACTTGGTGGCAAGATGTGATGGATGCCAAAGGTATGCTCGGCAAGTCCATGTGCCGGCTATGGAGCTACGGACAATCCCATTGACCTGGCCATTTGCTGTTTGGGGTATGGATATGGTAGGCCCTTTCCATATGTCTCCGTGCAAAAAGACTCATTTACTGGTAGCCGTGGATAAGTTCACAAAGTGGGTTGAGGTTATGCCAGTTACGAATTGTGAGGCGGCCACAGTTGTGAAGTTCTTGAAGAGGATCATATATCGGTTTGGATACCCCCATAGCATATCACAGACAATGGAACCAACATGTCCTTAGGAGAGATGGAGAAGTTTTGTGAAAATAATGGCATTCGACTTGATGTAGCCTCGGTGGCCCATCCACAAGCCAACGGGCAGGTGGAGAGAGAAAACCAACAGTTACTTCGTGGGTTAAAACCACGACTACGAGTCCCGTGTCTAAAAGCTGCTAGATCATGGGTCGAGGAGTTACCTTCTGTTGTTTGGGGAATCAATACTACACCTAACAGGTCTACTCAGATGACCCCGTTTTTTATGGTTTATGGTGCTGAGGCGGTTCTCCCAAGCGATATTATCCATGACTCGCCACGAGTGTCGGCTTATGTTGAGGTACATAATCAGAAGACCCGGCAAGACGCTGTCGGTATGTTAGAAGAGCACAGGGAACAAGCCTTGGAGCGGTCCGCAATATATCAGCAGGATTTACGGCAATACCACAGCCGCCGAGTCAGGACGCGTGTTTTTCAAGAAGGAGACTTGGTGCTACGTTTGGTGCAATCCAAGGAAGGAAAACACAAGTTGTCTCCTCCATGGGAGGGTCCGTTCATCATAAGCCGGAATCTACATAGTGGATCGTATTATCTGGTAGATGCAAGGGAAGAGTCGGATTATGTGAATGATACTGCTCATTCCACCTCCTCCATGCAAGAGCGTGAACGACCATGGAACGTGGCTCAGCTACGTCCTTACTAGCTACACTTAGCATAGACTCAGTTTGCAAATTGTATTACACGATGTAACAGGCAACATGTTTCAGACGCACTCTTTTCCTATCCAGGGTACCTAAGGGGACTGGAGGGTTTTTAATGAGACGGCCTGCTGACCTAACCTTTTCACATCAATAAAGAGATGGTTAAATCATGATAGTCATTATGTTCTTTGAATTTTGTCAATTTCTTGCATATTTTTCTGTAGTTAAATCATGCCCTGTATTTACTAGTGAACTATTTTAGTTAAATATGATTTAGTGGGTATAGTTTGCACATCTCTTCCTATTTTAGTCTTGCCGGTAGAGCAGAAAGCCTACTGTTGCATAGTACATATATTTAGGTCTTGGGGGCTGATTGCTTGAATAGCACAGTTGTACACTAAGACCCGGCCGTGATGCCAATCGGTTGTGGGGACTGATTACTTGTAATAAGTACAGTTACAATCTCATAATCCGGACAATAGAGCCAAATTTTTTCTTGACCTCTTTCGTTTAAGCTTGATGTAACTCGCACCAAAATGGCGTGTTTGCTAACCTATAAATCCAATCAGTCATGATGCCCATGGGGACTTGTCTGACCCTGTTTTTACTAGAGTTATAGCAACATTGAAAATCCATGCGAAAACCGGCTTATAACCAGAAGGGTCAAAAGGGTCATCTAAACCATAAGTTACGCAGAGCAAAGGCAACAGCCCGAAGCTATTTGCATATTGCGCGTAACTTCAAAATGTATAAGTATATAACAAGCCAAAATTTGGGACTTGAGAAACAAAAATTCTCAAGCCAAGATTCCTAAGACCTAGAATCCGGGTCTTGGGGACTTGTGAGAAATTCTTCACAATCTTAAAGTCAAGACTCGGCATGTTTCTCACAAAGCATATAATAAATAAAGCTGCGCCAAAATGAGTTTGTAACGTGCATATTAAAGCAACAATCAGAAGTGTCATCGAAACCACAGGAGTTTAAATGTGTTACAAACCAGAGGAATAGTATCAAAAGTGCACAGGCGCACTATCAAATAACAAGTGTAAAATGCATATTACAATGCCTATTGACCGAATGATTGTTTGCTGATAAAAATGAGAACATTACTCGGCTGCAGTAGCCGAGTCATCATGAGTGGTCCTGGCGGCCGGGTCTTCGGTATTCTCCTCCGTTGCCTTCTCTGTCTCAATGTCCGGGTCAACCGCGGAATCAGCGCGAGCTGGAGGAGGAACAACCGGAGTCGATGAAGTTGGCGCAGAACCGGCCTCAGCTTTTTTCTTGGCGGCCTCCTCCTTGTATCGAGTCAATATATCAAAAGGAGCAGGGAATTCGGAGGGCACCGGCTTATCCCCAGCATCATATGGGGGGTACGCTTGTTTACATCGAGATTTTCTGCAATCAAGCTGGCCGAGTGACGGATCTAGGCATTGATGGCCTTGAGGTCTTTTCCCGTGAATTTAGAACCATCAGTATTAAACTCGGAAAACCCGTTCACAAGCATTGCTGGCTCAATTTTGGGGTAATAGGCTTTAGCCAGTGCAAGGCCGCGTATCACCCCAACCCGGCATGCTGAGCGCTTCCAGATATCAATCCAGGCAGAGATTGTCGAGTATGCCTCAAGCATTTGTGTTACACCGGCGTAGTTACCGGTCCACTTCACAGCTTCGAGAGTCCATTTTGTCCCTGCCGAAAATTGTCGGATGACAGTCTTGAGTATTCTCAGCCTTTTCAGATCATCATGTTCCCCAGCAACTTCACCCGGACTTGCAGTAAAAAAAAGAAAAGGGGTAAGATAGTAAGATCCGGGTCAAAAATCTTCTAGATCGGGAAATTCGAGTAATACAAAGCGATAGTCGGAAACTTAGATGTGCCTTACCTATGATGGAATTATGTGTCTCGGAAATGAAAGTTGAGAGTTTCTTCACAAGCTCCTCAGCGGTGTGGAGTCTCTTCTTATACTTCTTGCACTGTTTGGAGAGCTCCTTGACGTTGGCCTCCAGGTCTTCACGGAGTTTTGTTTCAGCTTGCAGGAGTTCATTGGTCTTTGCCAACAGTTCGTCAGTCTGGGTAACATAAGCCTGAAAAGGACAAAGAAACATCAATCGGCAATGAGCTCAAAAGCTATATTTGCAAGTACCAAGTGACTGTGGACAGTTCACTTGGAACTTGGGGACTAGGATGTTCTGAAGTTGCATAAGAAAGACTATATAGTTGCAAAGTATCGGATGACTATGGACAGTTCATTCGGAACTTGGGGACTAGGAAAAGTATATAAACAGTACTAGGTAAACTAACCTGGTGCTCAGCTGCCAGAGACTCGACAATCTCCTCTTCAGTCGCCCTCAGGGAGCGATACTCCTTCAGCAGCTTTTCAAACTCATGGCCACTGAGAGTCAGCCTAGAAGAGCTGGCGTTCTGATCAGCCGGTGGTGGGGTTGCCTCTTATTTCCCCGCATCGACTCTGGTTGCTGCGGTATTTGGAGCAGGAGTCGCCCTTTGCGTCCCAATATATTCAACATCGGGATCAGCCGACTGACGTGCGAGAGGAGGAGACTCGGTCCTTGGGTCGGCTGTGTTAACCGGCTCTTGCTCTTCAGTAGGTGGAGGATTAGCGGTGCTCTCCGGGTCTTCTGCCGTCGGATCATCGACATGGGTCTCCACTGGGTCGCTGAGTGTGACCTTAGCCCTGAAGGAAGGAAAAAGAAAGTGTTAGTGGTTTATAAAAGTAAAACCTGCAAAGTATAGGGGTATTGTTAAGCAAGGTACAAAAATTACCCGGTATTCACGACGAAGTCACTGGGGAGATCGTTGCTAGACCCAGAGGACACTGATAGAGAATTGGAAAGTGAGACTCGGAGTTTTCCGGCTAATGGGTGATTCGGAGATGGATATTTTTGAGGAGCGCAAACAGGATAAGTTGAAGGAGTACCGGCTCGGTGAGCGGGTGATTGAAGGGGAAGCCTGGGATTAAGGGGATCGTCACCCGGTGAAGACCGGGTTGCCCGTCGTTTAGCTGGAGGAGATGCGGTTTTCTGTGATAATGCAACAGTTAGTCATTTGTTATATCTTGTGCATATTAGCATATGAATCCGGGTCTGAGGATATGGAAGAATAGGATACCTTGAAGGTGACCCCCTTGGCCTTCCTCTTTTTGCCTAGCTCGGCCTCAGGCTCCGCTTCGCTCTCTTCAGACTCGGAATCGACCTTGTCAGCCGGAGCTGGTGATTGTGGTGTATTGTCAGGAATAAAGGTGGGAAGAGAACCTTGATCTAGTAAGTTGATAAAATACTTGTTCAGTAACTCAGAATCACCTTCTTCGCTGTCACTCGGCTCTTCTTCTTCCGAGTTTTAAGAGGGGGGGAGGGGTGACAATCTTCCACCATTCGTCATATTCCTGGGTAAAAAGCAGCAGAGATAAAAGTTAGTATATGCGAGCTAGAAAAATCAATCGGTACAAAAGGGATTAGCAGGTTCTTACTAGTGGAGCCGGGTTTGAGCGAGAGAAGGGGGAGAGTCCAGAAATGCTCTTGATAGCATCCATCTTCTCAGCCAAGAAATTCTTCATAGCCTTGTTGACGTCTACGGCCGGGTATGACTTCTCCGAGTATCGGAGAGAGTCGGTCAAATGGTCCGAGTATTCGCAGAGCAGCTTTGGGCGAATGCTGTTGGGCTGGATCCTACAGCTGATCCAGGTCTTGATCAAGTTTAACCAACACAGACCGTGGGCTGCTAAGACGGCTAATTTATGAAGGAGGGGCTGGATGGTTTGTCCGTCGGCCTCCGGGGCAAATGATCTTAAATTATCGCTGAGGGAAAGAGTTTCAGTGGAGAAACCCGGAAGAGGTTTCTCGTCTGGTGAAGAAGTGTCCTTGTAATAGAAGAAAGTCTTTTGCCAATGCTTCACGTGGGAGTGAAGGTTGAGAGTCGGCATTAGGGATTTCTTGCGCCTTTGGATGGCCACACCTCCACAGACAAGGAGGGGACCATCCGTAGTCTCGCGACAAGGTTTTCATTGGAAAAGCTCGAGAAATAGAGAAAGATTGGGAGCTATGCAAAGATAAGATTCACAAAGGACGATAAAGTGGAAATGTTCAAAATCGAGTTTGGGCCTATGTCGAAAACTCGGAGTTTATAGTGATGGAGGACCTCACGGAAAAAAGGATGACCCGGGGGGCGGAAACCCAGGATCACGTGCTCAAGGAAAACTACGACTTCACCTGCTCCGGGTGAAGGCCGACTCTCCTCTTCGGGCACCCGCCATGCGATCTCCGACTGAGGGGGGAGGACCCCAGCCTCGGCCAGCTCTTCCAGCTTGGCTAGAGTGACAGTCGACTTCGCCCAGTTGGCGGTGATAGTTTGACCCGGCTTTTGCTTCAAAGCCGCGGCCTTGCCCTTGGACTTGGGAGCTGTTTTGGGTGCCATTGAAAAAGATCTAGAGGAAATTGAAAATTAAAAACAAAGCAAGGAAAAAAATGAAGGCGAAAGGCGCGAAGAACACGAACTCAAAAATGTAAAAGTGAAAACCTAGATCTAGAAAGGCTTACCGGAAAACAGCGGCGGAGTGAAGTCTGGTGAGCGCGGCGTGGAACTGCGGCCCGACTCTTGAGGGTGAAGGCGGCGCTCGTACGGTCCGGCGTTCGAGCTTCGAGCTTGAGGTTTGGGCACCAATGGCGCGGCGAGATCTTGAAGATGAAGCCCGGTGAACACAGCGGTGCGGAATGGCGGTGCGGAACGACGGGCCGGCTGTCGAGGTCAACCGCGTGCGCGCGGAGTCCGGAGGCTCAAGTTTGAAGCTCGGGCCCTTGGGCTCCAATGGTGCGCTTGGAGGAAGAAGAAGAAGAGGAAGTGCGGTGGCGTTTGTGATTAGGGTTTTCCCCCGGGCCCTATATTTATAGGCGCGGTGAAACCCTAGAATGCCAAACGGTAAAATGGAGAGATTTGCGGAAATATATACTCGGCCCGTTGATTACGGGAATGAGATCTTGAGAGTTATCGTCAGGCAGCCGAGTTACAAATGACCGCCAAAAGAGCCGGACTCAAGATTGTTGCTCGAACTAGCTTGTGAAGAGTATGAAAGCCGGGTTATGAAATGTACGTCGTGGAGAGTTGATCCAAGAGATGATATTCGGCTTATTGTGATAGTGGGGTTATTATATGGACCGCCAAAAGAGCCGGCCTGGCTATAGTTAAAGCAATCTAATCTGTAACCTTAATGTATTCAAATGTTTATTGTTTTACAGGGAATAGCATGTGCTTCGTGGTTGGCTCAAATTTTGAATTTACAAAGGAGGCGCCCCAACCAGGATTCCCAAGCTATTCTGGGGACTACTGTTGGGGGATACTAACCCGATAGGCCCACAGGAAAGGATAAAGACCCGTCTGGAGCAAGTTTGGGTGAAGACCTTGTAAAGTGATGATGGGCCGGGTCTCGTCGACGGACCAGCGGCTGTGTTGGTAACCCGGCTCAAGGGAAGGAAGTTCTAGAAGACCCGAGAGGCGGTGTAAACCGTGGATTCCAAGACTTGGGGGTTAAAAAGAGTAGTTTAGGGTTACAAGAGGACTCCGAGTAGGACTCTAGCCGTATCTTGTAAGGAAAGTCAGGAAACCGGGTGTTATATAAACCGGTTCCCCTGGCATAGATCAGAGAGACTAAGAGATTTCGAGTAGAAACCCTAGATTCAAGATACATGGGAGCTAGTATTTTGTAACCCTAGATTTGGAGTCTCGGCGACATTGCGGCCCGAACCTCTAGATCGATAGTTAATAAGATCCCAGCTGGAAGTAAGCTATTATCTCCAATGGAGAGGCTGAACCAGGATAATCCTTGTGTCCAATTCGAGCTAAACTCTCTCCCAAACACCAGAGTCGATTCACCCCAAACTAAGTTACCTATGGTAACGTCTGCCGTGACTATCCCGCGATAGTCCCTTTAGTAAATTATTGCATAAATGGAAAATTTGTTTAAGCCACCCATAAGCATCCTACGACTAGCTTAGGTTCCCGCACTTCCGCCAACATTTCGCGTCCCTCAGAAAATTTTGAGCCAGGACATCCCACCCAAATTTTTTCGCGCAAACATATTACTTCTCAGCCCTCCCGCACACAACGGTCAAACTTTATAGCAGAGGGCATTTCTGTAATCATTCCGAAACCCTCCCTTATCCCCTTGGCCCTCGCCCAAAGAATCGACTACACCCCCTTCTCCCCTCTAGTCCTCGTCCTCCCACACCAAATACTATCCCTCTTACACATCGTCACCAACCTCGTCGGCGTGTGCTCGCTGGCGTACCACCTCGCCGTCATGCTCACCGGTCTGCCACATCGTCACCAACATCGCCTTCGTGTGCTCGCAGGTGTGCCACCTTGCCATTAACCTCGCCATACGTCCAGATCTTCTACCTCGTCTCCAACCTCGCCTCAACTTCACCGTCAATATCTGCAACCACGCCGATACGGGTAAAGATTGAAGGCGAGAAACGCAGTAAGATTGATGGTTCTTCATATGTTTGATGTAATGAATCTTTCTGAATTAGTTGTTTGTTTAATTTTATGTTCGATCCTTCTTATGTTCGATGCAATTAATCTCTCTCTAAATTGTTTGATCGATACTTCTTAATTATCTTGCTAATGTTTGATGTAATAAATCCCTCTAAACCGTTTTTCTGTTTAGTTGTGTGATTGATGGTTCCTTATATCCGTCTTTGTTCTTGGCTTTGCATTTATAACTTTGTATAGTGGTAAACAGAGGCTTGTCCATGTGTTAATTCTGTCAAATCTATAGCGGAAATGGGTGTGTTGCCCTCCTAATGCTCCTTTTTTTTAACTATTTGCGCTCGTAGTAGATTTTTAACAAAAGACTGCATGGTTTCTTTTAGTGGAAATCGGAAGGGGGGCCTTCTTGCTAATCTTGCATAAAAATAAAATAGAAGTATCCAGCTTTGTTTTCCTACGGTAAAAGTTTGCTTATTTCTAGCATGTATACTATTAGGCTTAAGCTCACTTTGCTTATGATCCTATCAGTCTTAGTTATGATCAGAATTTATATTACTTACACTGGAGTGTTCTTACAGGATGAGTACCTTAATTTTTGATACTGTATTAGGTTCTTACCAAGTGTTTATATTTGGAGTTTACTTTGAGTTATTTATTCATGTTAGGATCACTACTACACCCTATGGAATAAGAGTGTGTCAGAACTATCATGCAAACAATGCAAGGATGCATCAACTGGTGTAAAGTCTTTAGCAAGTATTGTTTCATGTCCTACTGTATTCACACCCAAAAAGATCAAGAAGGAAGACTCTGGATCTGAGTACACTCCTGAGGATGATGTTGAAGAGGAATTAGATTCCAGTGAAGGAGACTGGTCATGTCAATCACTATTCAGTGACGACAATGAGCTGCAGGTTATTCCTTAATTCGGCAGCTCAACATTCTTCCATAATATCACAACAACTAGGGTGTAATGCTTAAAACTCTTTAAGTAATAAAAACTCCCTTTAGTGAAAAAACAACAACTAGGGCACATCTTACTTATCTTGTGTTGAACAGTTTGATTATTGTTGTGTCATATATTTTGTGCTACTTCATCTATTCCATTCCATAAGACGTTTTGGCAAGCTAATTAAGGTTGTGGTTGTCATTTCAACATGGTTTCCATCTATGCTCCTGACATGCTTGACATCTGCTAGGTCATTACAGACACGCTTGTTTGATTTTCATCTGCTATTTTTCATATATTTTTTGTACATTGTTGGCCATCAGTTAGTTTCATCTATTTTCTGTACACTTCTGGTCACCTGCTAGTTTCATATGTTTTCTGTATATATTTACATCTATTTTCTTTGCATGCTTGATAGGCAAGCAAGAAAATGATGATGTCGAAATCAGCTTCAAAGGATGAGGATGATACTTTAGATGTCATGCTGGATCGTAGAAAGCATACTTTGTCAAAGAAATCCCGTGTGGAAACAAGTATTTCAAAGTCTGAACTTGAAGTGCAAACTGATGTTGAGAGAGGAGGCATGCCAATATGCGCAGCACAATTGCTGATTTGAGGGTGGCGAATGCAGAATCCGAGCGAATGAGGCTCTGGTTTGCATTTGAAATGGAAGAAATGCGGAAGGAACAAGAAGAGGTAAAAACGTGCCAACAAGAATGAGTTGCCCTGCATCAGCAGTTAGTTCAGCACATATGTGGTAATTGAAAATGTGGTCATGTTGCTGAAAACTGAATTTCTGTATGTTGGTTTGCGTTTCTGTAAAATAAACCAGTAGTGCTTGAATTTCTGTATTTGATGCCTGCTATGTAGTTTTCTTTTTAGCATATGAAACATACAAAGGTAAATTCGAACGATGATTTAAGCACCCATCTGGCACGAAAAAAAAAACGTCGTAGTACCGTAACATAAAAAAAGACCCAAATCAGGACCAGTGGTGTTGTATGCCATGCTCACGTGTCGTTTTACGATTGCGCAGTTCCACAACGAAACAAAAAGTCGCGGAAAGGGTGCCACGTGGTACTGTGCATTTGGTCCATGTGGCGTTGCTTTGTCGCTCGCTTCGCGTAGGAAAAAATACATCACCGCGTAGCCCACGATGACCGGAGATCGTCCCAGAAAAAAACCACGCGGCGACCTACGATTGTTCCACGTGGCGTCATCTTGTTGCATCATCTAATACCACGACGCTAGTAGTTCGTCGCAGATGGCGTCCACATGGTTTCACCTGATTGGTCGAGGCTGTGAACGGGATCGCGGTTATGACGTCATGAACGGGATCAGTGATATCATAAACGGGGCCTTAACAGTATCTATTCTTGACGGAAAAAATGTTACGATCGTAACGACGTAAGCTGCGTGTAATATGACGTCAGTTGATTACGCTAACGATCGTCAGTTAATCCATTGCCACGTGTCAGCTGACAACGACGAAATAAAATCGTTGCCGCTTATTGGGCCAGGACCGGACGGCCCAGCTGCTCACGGCGATTGTATGAACGTTGCGGATAGCCTCGACGTTCTCCAGGTCAAATTAACGTCGCAGAATCGTCCGTGACAATCGATTAGACACGTTCTCACTCCGTCGCGCAAACCGTCGCAGATTGCCCTTAGCGATGGTTTGGAGCTCATCCGCAACGTTATTGAAATGTCCCAGACCGCGCGGAATTTGGTAGTGTTACCAAGTACTAGAAAATCAGTGGGATATTTAGACTTACCACACAAAACTTCCACATGTCTAACAATAGCAATTGGAAAAACAATTTCTCTATTAGCAAGCTGAATAACCACATCAATATCTTCAATCTCACAAGAACCAATTTAATGCATAATTTCTTTATAAAGCTCATAAAGAATAGCCCTAGAACTAGCACCGATATCACACAAACCATAATAGCAATGATCACTGATCTTAACAGAAAGGACATGAACACTAGTTATATTAGAAGCATTCTCACAAAATACAATATTTCCATCCTCTACGTTTCCACATATAAGATCTTTCACTATTGCTACAGCAGGTTCAACAGTTATTTGTTAATCAGGTTCAATAGATTTCTTAATCCTATTATTAACCACACTAGCTACAATAGAGTGTTCTTTCACCTTAGCAGGAAAAGACATTTTCTCAATATAAGGCTCGGGAACAACAGGATTAACAGCATGCACTTCTACATTTCTAGCATGAACAATATCTTTATAAGGTGCATGGTACTTGCTAAATTCCTTTTTAGGAATATCAAGATAGGAGGCAAAAAGTTTAAGACAGTTTGCAAAGATTTGAGAATCAAGACCACAAATAGCACTAACATCATAGAAATCATCAGTTTTCATAAAAGATTTAATACATTCATAATCATAATTTATACCTGACTTTCTACCTTTGTCATTCTCCCATCCTTCAGTGTTTTCTTGAATACGATCAAGAAGATCCCATTTAGATTCTTCATTCATTCGTGTGAATGATCCAGAACAAGAAGTATCCAATAAATCTTTATCATGAAGATAAAGCCTTGCATAAATTTTTTTGATAACAACATTACTCGAGAGCTCATGAACGGGACATTGCATTAATATCTTCATTCTCCCCCAAGCTTGGGCAATACTCTCTCCATCATGAGGCCATAAATTATATATTTGATTCCGGTCTTTATGAATCTCACTAGGAGGATATAAATTAGAATAAAAGAGAGGAACAATTTCCTCCCATCCAATAGATTCACCATTCTTCAGCAATTTGAACCATTCAGCAGCTCTTCCTTTTAGCGATAAAGAAAACAATTTCCTTTTAATTTGATCCATTGTAATACCTGCAAAATTGAATAATTCGCATAATTCATGTATAAAGAGCAAATGATCACCGGGATGGACAGTTCCATCACCATAATAGCACTTACCCATAACACGTCCAACAATTTTCATAGGTATTTTATAAGGATCCAATTCAGCAGATAACGGGTCACCTACTACCCTAGCAGTGGTAGAAGTACCCCTTAACAGAGAACAAAAAGTATTCTCCATGATAAAATAAAATAGCATATAGAAATAAAAACAATACTCACAGTAAAAGTTTCTCTTACCAATTCCACTTACCAATAGCACTTCACTCCCTGACTAGGAATAATACATACTTGTGATTATACCCCTCATACGCAAATACAAGAAAGTAATTTAAGATAAATCTAACCACAACCTTAAAACTCCGGGATCCTACACTCCCTCGTGCATCCGTTTCCTAACGGGGGTTTAGGTTTCTGTCACTCCGGCAATCCCACAATTAGTAGCCAAATACACAATGCATCCTCCTAGGCCCATAAAGGTGAAGTATCATGTAGTCCACGTTCATATGACACCACTAGAAGAATAGCACCACAACTTAAATACTGAACCATGAGATATTACTTTAACATAATTCAACTACTAACATCATGACTTATCCCATGTCCTCAAGAACTAAACGAACTACTCACAAGACATCATATGGATCATAATCAGAGGTGATCTAATGGATAATAACAATCTGGTCATAAAGTGTAAACACCGATAAATCTCACAAGCATCAACTACTAACAAGTAATCCACACCAGGAGAGAGATCTAGTGAAAAGAAACAATAAAGACCCCCTAATTGTTACATTGAGATGAAGGTGGATGATGAGGGTGATGGTGCTGGTGGTGATGATGATGATGATGACGATCTTGATGATGCCCGGAGCGATGACGGTGACGATGGCGATGATTCCCCCTCTCCGGGGAGGAATTTTCCTGGCAGATTTCTCCCTGCCGGAGAGATTTTCTCTCTCTGTTGTTTCCCACCCTGAGGCGGCGGCGGAATATTTCTTCGATGATGTTTTTTGGGCTTAGGGTTTCCTGGGGTCAAGTACGCGAAAGGGGGCACCCAGGAGTGGGCCAGGGGGCCAGACCACCCCCAGGCGCGGCCGGGTGGGGCGCATCGCCTGGTGGCGTGGGCCCTAGGTGGCCCCCCTCCGGCTGCCCTTATGGCTGACTTCCTCCTCGAAACTTCGAAGACTCCTCCAGTATCCCCCTCTTCTTCCGATCTTCTAAAATAGGGTATCTCAACGGTGATTTTTTACATCAGATTTCTGGTCTCGGTGTTTATTCCCCCAAAATTATAATAAATGAAAAATAAGATAAAATAACATAAGTGATGCATCATAACATGAAATATATCGATGAATAACAATAAGTAACAATATAAAATAGTGATGCAAAATGGACGTATCAGCGACTGTCGTGGGGTTGTCACGACAAGTTTCCTTATATGAGAACTAGTTTGTGAGGCCATTGCTACTGAGCGAGGTATCGAAAGGGTTAAGGTGGAAAACGAGAAACGCAAGTTTACCCAGGTTCGGCCCCTCTATTGAGGGTAAAACCTACTCCTACTTCTTTACTGTTGGGAATTCGAGGTCTCGATTACAAGGAGCGATTCTGACTTCCGATGTCTCGAGAGCTATTGCTATGAACTAAAACCTCTCTTTCTACGTCCTAGGAACTCGCTTTATATAGCAGACGAGTTCCTGAAGTTACAGGAGAATCCGGGTTATACTCGTCCTGGGAGTCCTAGTAGGATCCGACCTTCGTGTCATCAGCCGGTTTACCCCAAAATCCGGGTTAGTACTTCCGGGCATAGATAACTAAGCTCGTCTCGGGTCATCTCGTCGAGTATTGGGCCTTCCGGCTTGGTCACCACGCTCGCCGGGTCATGTCGGGCCTCGGTCAGGTCTTCCTATCGGCCCACTGGGTCTTTGAGCTTCTATCCGGTTCTCCTTCCTCGAACCATCTTAATATAAACCTGAATATGAACTATCAACCGGTCCTAACAAAAGCCGGTTCATGGGGGAGGATTCTGGGCACCCCTTATCCATTCCCCCAACATTAGCCCCCAGGTTAATGTGAACGCTGAGTCGTAGCTTATTTCGTTCGCGCTAAGCTCATGAAAAAAGAAACAAACATAACCTTGCTTTAACGGAAAAAAATATCCGAGTCTTGATCCTGATTTGATGAAGATCCCATCCTTCCCTTTTTTCTCGCTCTTTACTTCCAAGTTTTAAACCATCTTGGTTTAAACTGGAAATTATGTTTGCGAGTTTATCTCCGAGATTTGAGGAACCAAAAAATCTCCAGTTTATCATGAACCTTCCTCTACGTATTTAGTACACCAAAATCCAACATATTTATCTCCACAGATTGTAGATCCAATCTATTAGATAAATTCCAAATGTGTTGATCTCTAGGGTCTTAAATCCATGCTAATGTCACTCCAAGGGACGTGAGGTGTAGGCAATGGCATATAAAGACCATGAGTGTTGGAAGTAGACTTAGCTCAGAGACATGTTGGACATCTTGTGACGAGTCACTCCACTTGCTACCTCATCTTAGGCCAATAGTAGGTTGTGGAGAGCATGGAATGGGTCTTGTCTCTTCCAAAGTGTCCCATGAGACTTCTTTCATGTGATTCCTTCAATAACAACAAGCGAATGGAGGACTCGGGAATGCATAGTTTGTTAGCCTTAAACAAGAAACCTATATTCAAGTAGATATCTTCAAAACCTCGATTGAGCAAGCACTTAGCAAAGGTAGGACCAAAGAAAAGATCCGAAGAATACAACTCTTTTATCTCATCAAGAACAATCACATTTATCTCAAGACATGTAAGAAGGCATTCCTTGCGGGATAATGCATCCGCAACTATATTTTCTTTACCCTTTCTGTATTTGATGGCATAAGGGAAAGACTCAATAAATTCTACCCACTTAGCATGTCTTTTGTTTAGATTATCTTGACTCTTCAAATATTTCAATGATTCATGATTAGAATGAATAACAAATTCTTTAGGCCAAAGATATTGTTGTCAAACTTCTAAGACTCTAACAAAGCGAAAAGCTCTTTGTCATAGATGGGATAGTTTAATCTAGCGCCATCAAGTTTCTCACTATGATATGCTACATGGAGTCCATTTTGCATAAGAACGCCACCAATACCAATTCCACTAGCATCACATTCAATCTCAAAAGTTTTATCAAATTCCGGTAAAACAAGAAAAGGTGCTTCGGTCAAAAATTTCTTAAGAGTATCGAAAGTTTTTTTTTGAGCATTGCCCCAAACAAACGGTACATTCTTCTGTCTAAGCTCATTTAAAGGGCAAGCAATTGTTGAAAAATCCATCACAAAATGGCGATAGAAATCGGCAAGACCATGAAAACGTCTCATTTCACCCACAGAGGTAGGGTTAGGCCAATTTCTAATTGCCTCAACTTTCTTTTCATCGACTTCAATTCCATTGGAAGAAATCACAAAACCCAATAAAACAAGCTTGTTAGTACAAAAAATGCACTTGGAAAGATTTGCAGAAAGTTTTGCTTTTTAAAGTGCTAACAGGACTTGAGAAATATGGTCAAGGTGGTTCTCCAAGATTTGCTATGTGTGAGGATGTCATCAAAATAAACAACTACAAAATTGCCAATAAAAGGTCATAAAACTTCATTCATAAGACGCATAAATGTTGAAGAACATTTGAAAGACCAAAGGGCATGCCAAGCTTCATTCATAGAGACCAAGTTTTGTTTTGAAAGCAGTTTTACATTCATGGCCTATACTCATGCGAATTTGGTGATATCCACTTTTAAGATCAATTTTGGAAAACCTAGTTGCACCACTCAATTCTTCAAGCATATCATCGAGCCTAGAGATAGGATGTCTATATCTAACGGTGATACCATTTATAGGTCTACAATCCATGCACATACGAGAGGTATCATCTTGTTTGGGGACAAGGATGACCGGAACAACACAAGGGCTAAGGGATTCTTGAATGAAACCTTTATCTAGAAGTTCTTGGATTTGCCGCTCGATTTCCTTAAACTCCTCGGGGTGTTATGGTAACGAGCATGGTTTGGAAGTGGAGCACCCGGTATGAGGTCAATGCGGTGCTCGATGCCTCGTAGAGGAGGTAGTCCTGGTGGTAGTTCCTCGGAAAACACGTCTTCAAATTCCTGCAAGAAGGGCAACAAAGACGGACGAAAACTTGTTATGGCATTAGTTTCAAGTGCTTCTCCTTTGCACACGAGGACGAAGTGAAGGATGGATGGGTCATCTTGTAGCTCTCTCATCTCACATTTTGTGGCAATTAAGGCTAGACCTTTGGAAACACTCATCATTTTCCACTCATGTTTGGCTTGTGGATCTCACTCTCTTTTTGGTGGATCTCTCTCTCACCACTCAACTCACTAGGATTTTGCTCTTGTTGGGTGCGCGCAAGCTTCTTTGCATTGTCGGCAATGATTTGTCTTGGAGACATACGACCGAGTCTTGTTGTTCCATTTGAAGGAGTATTGATTGGTGCGTCCATCGTGCATTGCACCCTTATCATATTGCCAAGGTCTTCCAAGGAGAAGATGGCACCCGGTCATTGGAACTACATCACACTCTATGGTGTCTTCGTACTATTTTTTGTATCTTGAAGGTGACAGAGTCACTTAGGCATTGAACAAGGTAAGGGTGAGGATGCTTTTTGTATGTCAAATGTAACTTTTCACATAGTTCTTTGCTAGCAAGGTTATGGCAACTTCCACCATTGATGCTGACCTTCATGGACTTTCGATTTATTCCAGATCTTGTTTCAAAGAGATTGCATCTTTGATCTTGATATTCATGGGGTGATGTTGTTAGAACTGTTGTGACCACTAGAGATGGGTTCTTGTCAATATCACAAGAGACATTCTCATCGTCTTCATTGTTTTCTTCATCCAAAGAGTTTAGAGCAACTTGGTGAGAGGCATAGTATTCGCCTTCACTCATTGAGTCACGTTCACTATCTTGATTGGCAATAATGATCATTTTGTTGGAGCATTCAAAATACTTGTGTCCATTACCACCACATTGAAGCAAGTTATTGACCTAGACTTGACTTGTGTTGCATTTCCATTGGTGGTTGGGACGCTTTGTTTGATGTATTGGGAGCTCTTGAATTTCCTTTTGTATTGCTTGATGTTACTTGAGCCATTGGAGGTGACGAACAAGGCTTGGATCCGAAATAGGCATTTTTCTTTGCATACTTGTTGTCTTCATTGATTTGGCGTTCGGCCTTGAGTGCTTGATGGACGAGGCCAACAATGGCGTCAGAGGGTTGAAACTCAACAATCTTCTTTATTTGATAATTTAGGCCATTGAGAAAATGGTCCATCGTGTGCTCTTGAGGTTCAATCACATTTGCTTTTGTCATTGCGGTTTCCATCTCCTTATAGTACTCATCAACCGTTTTCAATCCTTGCTTGAGCTCTTGTAGCTTCTTGAGTAAATCTCGCTTGTAGTGAGGAGGTACAAATCTTGCATGCATAACTTCTCTCATCTCATTCCAAGTGTTGATAGGAGGCAGTCGGTTGGATATCCTTTGGTCTTGTACTTCTTTCCACCACAATAGGGCTTAACCTTCAAATTCAAGAGAAGCCGTTGCTACCTTTTTCACATCACTTAAGTTGTGAGTGCGGAAGATGTTATCAACTTTGAGATCCCAAGAGAGGTAAACATCCGGTTTGGACTATCCATGGAACTTGGGAACATTGGCTCGAATAGTGCTCAAGGTGTTGTCTTCGTTGCAACGACGGTTGTTATCATTGGGTTCTTCATCATAGATAGGTATAGAATGATCATATGGGTAGTCCTCACTTGTTTGTTGTTGACATTCATGTTGACAACGAAGTTGTTCTTCATGGTTAGGATGACGTCGATGATCACTAGGATGTATTTGTTCATGACGGCGGAGGCGTGCTTCGTGACGCTCGCTATCATTTTGCTCATTATGTTGTTGAGGACGGTCTTGCTCATTGCGGTCATTATGGTGGTGACGCGCATTATGCCGTGGACGCCTTCGATGTGGGCGATCACCTTCCACGAATTCATGTAGACCATAGTAATTAGCGGAGCTTGGGGGAGGTGGTGGATGATGGTGAAAAAGGTCCGGGCATCGAGGGTGTTGTTGAAGAGGGTCATCACGTCCTTGTTGATGTCGAGAAAGTGGTGAAGGAGGCGAGCTGACATCGTACCAATGCCGGCGGTGAGGTTGTGGAGAAGGTGGGGGTTCATGCTCTTGGCGGTGAAGTCCACCATCTTCCATGTGGCGATGATGATCATGGCGACGAGGTTGGCGAGGAGCATGAGGTTGTTCATGTGGATGGTTTTACCTTGAGGAACTCCTTGTTTGGTGTGAAGATGAAGATGATCGAAGGCGGCGAGCAAGATTTTCTATGTTAATGTTGATTTGCGCCAATTGATCATTGAATCTTGCATCTTGTTCACGTAGGAGACGCTCATAGCGTTCCAATCCATCGCGCACAACGGCACAGAATTGCACATGATCACGGTGTGTAACAATGTAGTGGGCGTTGTCGATGTAGAAGGGGTTCCCATCTTCATCCGAGCTCGGACTTGTGAAGTCACCTTCCCTAGCCATTGCAAAAGCACACAAGATATGTATATATTGATAGTGGATGTGTGTCACTTATCCAACTTTACCTTGAAGATTGTATTGAAGCAAGTGGATTGCCAAAGGTAGGAATGGTTCGTCACAAGGCAAATTCGAGTAGATTGAGGAAAACCAAAGGCGACAACTCACACACTTTATGAGGAGTTCAAATGGGTTAGGAAAGTGGCGACAAAAAGTTAACCAAAACAAATGAAATGTTTGTTGTTAAAATTAGAAATGAACCACAATGAAATATTAGCAAAGAACCAAATTCCGAGGGGTGGAAACAAATGGAACACACACACACACAAATGATTAATGGGGTTAGTGCGGCCAATGGACGAGCAAAGACGAAATGTTCCTAACGAAGACTAAGCTCAATGCCACACCAACACAAGGAGGACGCTAACTCAAATCGCAAACTTTAAAAGGCAACAAGATTTGCACCGTGGCAACCAGTCACTCTTTTCTTTTTTGCGACGCGAAGCTACACGTTCCTACAATGGATAGCAATTGGCATCGATCTTTTTTTTTTTGATTTTTCGATTTTTGGTGATTCCAAAATATCAATGTCTACTCAAAACTATGCTCTCACAAGTGACAAACATGCACTCTCGGTGCCACTAGTGCATTGCCAAGCAACATAAAAGAGCTAGCCTGAATGGGAAAGGTACACAAAAAGAGAGGTTAGTTCAAGCGGAAGCAAGTTATACCTAGATGATTGATGATCGCGGACTTGCGACCGGTGGTTGTCGATGTCGTGTTGATCCGTCGATGTGGTGTTGTAGATAGTGTTGAGGGATTCGTGGCGCACTTTGAATCACTCAAATCAGACCATCAACGACAAAGAAAAAGAACTTTCAAAATCTCTCTAGAAATCGAAACCAGAATGTTTTTTCTGGGCGTGAAGAACGCGAAGAACTCCAAGAATTCTTGCTCGCATCTTGTAAATTCGTGGACAAATTGGGGGAAAAGTGTCTGAATAGAAGGGTGAAAATTGGTTTTAAGCAACAAATCCACGGATCAAATCCACTAAAAAGTAAAAAACTCAACAAATCGATCGATCGGCCAAAATCCCTTTTGAGGCTATTTTTGGTGAAATTTTCGAATTTAGGGATGAGGCAGAAAATTTTTGGTGAAAAAGGGGGTTGTGGGGGGGGGGTCAAATTCGTGGCAACAAGGCTGTTGGTACGAGATGGTGAAGGGTAAACCTCTAGGGTGGCCCGATCTCACGAGTTGACCAAGAACATGAAGAACACGAGGGGGGTTCATGGGAAAACAAAGGGGTAACCGGATAACTAGTGCGGACTAGAGGATTTGAAAACCGGCAACTAAACCCGAGGCTGCCTCCGGCAACCAATCCACTCGAACTCACCTTGATTGGAACCAATTCAACCCTACAGCTGGTCCACTGCACCAATAGATCCTCGAGGGCCAGTCAAGAAAGATTGGGAGAACACCAACTGGTTCCCAAGGGGAAAGGATGGTTGTTCCGGAGTAACCTTAATTCGATCCAAATACAAGAGTAGATGGAGAGCCTTGATTCATTTCTAGATACACATCTAAGGAGTAGCCTCACAAGAGGAACACACAAAACAGAAAAGATCAAGTCTCAATTCATCTCTAACCTAAATCTGGTCCATGGGGTGTCCATTAGTAGTCTAGGGGGGTAGGTGGGGGAACTACAGGGGAATATTCCCCTTTTCACGAGCTGCAGGAAAGTCGGCCTAGGAGGCCGGGCTAGTCTGTTGGGTGGCCGGCCTAGGTCGGGCGGGTCTGTTGGATACCCAGCCTAGGGGGCGCAGGGAGGCCGTCCTGGTCGGGCTGTCCGGACGGGTTTCCTGGCTTCCTTTCTCTTCTTTTCTTTCTTCTTCCTCGAGGCCATATTCTTATCCTTCCTCTCTAGCTTCTTGGGCATCGTCTTGGGCATGTTCTTGAGCTTCTTGGCCATCGTCTTGGGGCTCCAATGGGAATCAAACCTGAGCACGCATAGGGTATTTCCATGAGGTAGAGCGCCATTCACCAAATCACCGAAGACATAAAGAGAGAGGAGTGAGTTCACCTTATGTTGTATCGCCTTTGCACGTGATCTTGTCATGGACCATTGGGTGTCGATGTAGATCTTGGTGGAATGAGGTGTGTTGCATCAGTCCACCATGCCAGGCTTTGTGTGCGAGATTGCCCCCTTTTTCCTTTTTCAGATTTCGCGATGCTGACGGGGTACGGTCTAACCGGCTAAGTCAAGTGCAAGGTTGCCTCTTCGAATAATGTAGATAACTGAACTGAACCTCGAATCAGAGACTAACCAAGAGTTGATTCAGCTATATTGTGTGCCTTGCCAATACGCTAGGCCCTCTCATTTCCTTATATGCACCTAATAAGTTATTCGTACATATACATGCATCATAGCTACATACTTGTCTTATTTATACATGCCTTGCAACATTTTGCTACATCCGTATAAAATATATTCTATCTCCTTCTAAAGCCTTCATAAGGATGTGACTTAAAAGAACTTCAACTGTTGTTGTATTTCGAGGTGGATTCGAATCTAACAATTTTCTCATGAGGACGTCATTTCAATGTAATCGAATGTGATCTTAAGACAAATCCATGTGACTTCATATCTTTAATAAAGGTTGTATTTTAAGTTACTATACAGCTGATAAGATTGTACACAACAAAAACACTCGGTGATGGCCTCGATTTTCCCAATTTCAGACATCTCGAATGAGACATAATTCCTGCTTATACTGATCAATGGAATATACATTTCTAATATATTTCCGTGTAATCAAATATGACTAAATTAGAACCGAAGATGCTTTTGTTTCCCGAGCTCCGGTGCTCCTGCTAGTTAAAAAAGAATTAAAAAAAAATCATATTTACGAGTTTTAAAATATTCTAAAAAATATATCCGGATGTAGCAAATAGTGTATTCCACAAACTTGTAAAATATCTATTTAAATTAATTTATATTTTTGGCTACACAAAAATGAAAAAATCTAATAAAATTTAGAAGATTGAAAAATACACATACACAGATCTAGACTTCTGTCATTTTGTGTAGCTCCAAATACAAGTATTTGAATTTGATTTTTTTTTTCATGTTTGTGGGATACACCATTGGCTACATCAGATTTTTTAATTTATAAATATGATTTTTGATTTTTTTTAGACAGTAGGAGCACTAGAACTTGGGAGCCAAAGTCTCCACTCAAATGAGAATGGTTATAGAACACGCATTATTGCATTGCCGGATGTGTCTACCTGTCTGATCTTTTTCACGATACGCCATACCTTCCCCTATACCTGTCCACATCTCAAAAGAGATGTCGACATATATGTAGATGCGTCTAGCGAGCTACTACAGTAGACGACAATTGCTTGCAAGAAAAAATAACTTGTAATAGCTGATTCGATTGAAAAGCGGCGCCCATTAATAAAACTGAGTGCTTAGTTGGTCTCATCTGGTAATGGCCTACTTAACTAACGAGGTGCTTATAATTAATGTAGGTTGGCTAGATCAAACCGCCGGAAAAGTTAAACTGACCCAGTCTGATACAGATTCCTCCCAAACCGGCGACGCAGCGCCACATATGTTTTGTTTAGTTTTCTTTCAGCGGGTTATTTAACTGAAGTAAGCTCATGTCTAGTCGTCGTCCTTGCTTGGCTTTGCTGTAATGATTCACCAAATCTGGTGAGACCTACTAAGTTCAACTTGCAGCAATGTTTTGTAAGTACTGTATACTGTATGATAGAGCTGTAAGAGTACGCGTCTAGTAAATGTCACGCATGATGTGCGCATCTACACATGGACCAGAATCTCCACCGATTCCCATTTGGGCAGAATCAACCAGGCGTACTTCCATGCTTCATTATTGCATTAGACTTTGCTAGAAAGAATGCTCCTCCAATGTAAAATACTTTGACCAATAGTTTTCTCGTTATAATTTATTCATAAGATTTTCAAACTATGTAGAATTTCGATAAAAATTCACGTGTATGCTTTGGCAAGCTAGCCAGGTAGATATTCTTAATCATTAATTGTAGATATTAGATATTTTTGAAAATGTATACAAAGGAGAAAATCATATCAATTTTTTTATCAAGTATCATTATATTAGAATAAAGTTAAAGGTGTGCAACAAAATAAAAATAAAAAGAAGGCAAACAAAAAAGTCAATATGAAGAAACTGTTCATCGTCTTTGGCTGCGGAGGGCCAATCCATCCATCGCGCGGCCATCCATGTTAGGTAAAAGATACCTCTCGCTGTGCCGTGTAACTGTGTAGATACATCATAAATATGTCTTGATTCTGCACAATTTGCAGGTTAATTAATAAAGTTGGATTGTTGGGTGAAAATTACAGATACTACAACTAAAGCCTTGCTCCAACTAATGCGACATAACATCGGCATCTTAAAGAAATCATAGTGGCCGCGATGTTAACCACATCACACAACTGGTATAGTCGAAATAATCTACAAATGATGATCTTATCATCATGTCACTATGACTTCAATTGGTAGAGATTCTTAATCATCGTAGATATTTTTGGAATATCTATACAAAGGAGAAAATCATATCAAAATATTTTATCAAGTGCCGCTATATTAGAATAAAGTTAAACAATACTTCCTCCTCACAAATCTTGATCATACAACATACCAATTAAACGGCATAGAACTATCGTGTTAGCACATCCTATCTGTCAGAAAGAAGTCAGCACCTAAATTTCGTTCATTTCAGGTAGCAATTCTGGCACCAAGAGATGGGGAGGGGATATGTGTCTTGAGTGAAATTATTTTCTTCCATGTTAGGATTGAGGTATCATTACTATGATGTTTCGAAGGTGGAAAACGACATGTGTGGAATAGTACTACCACGGATTTATCTATGACCTGGTGTGACCATCATGATTTGCGCGATCACATTGAGGAGCTTGTGGTTTTTTTTGTCCCACGGATTGTTGGTCTCACATCTGAATATAATCGGTGCCCCCGTCTATCTTGGCTTTGGTGGTGTCCATGGTGTAAACTTGGGTTCTGTCTACGGCTCTCAAGTTATATTCATCTTTTGTGCTCTTGAACTTCTTCCTCGATGTAAGGTTCCTCATTTATATGGTGGGCGATTCAAACAGCTTTATTAAAGCTTTGTGGTTAGTCCAGGTAGTGCATATTTGTCCATTTTCATTTTTTTTTCTCTGAGTTTGGAGAATGTCAAGATGTAAAGGTGTAGCTCAAGACATTGACTCTGAGGATATTTATTGTAGTAACTCTTACTTTTACCGGCGGTATTTATTATATATGTGTGTAGGTGTTTTGATTTTTCGATCTAATATTTTGTTTTGACAAATGGCGCTTCATTATTCAATAGTATTAAGCATTACATCCGGTCTATCCATGACCAAGATGGACACAATAGCAAAAGGTCCGTAACAAAATAAAAATGAATAGAAGGCAAAACAACATGTGAACATGAAGAAACTGTAAATCGCCTATGGCGATGGAGGATCAATCCGTTGATTAGGTGGCCATCCATGTTAGAGAAAAACATATCCAACTTCGCGTATACAAACACTGTAGACACCTTATTTAATAGGTCTTGATGCTGCACAGCTGGTTGGTTAATTAATAAAAGCCGGATTGTTGCGTGAAAACAACATATACTACCACTACAGCCTTGCTCCAAGCAATGCGACATATCATCTGCATCTCAAAGAAATCATAGTGGCGCGATGTTAACCACATCATACAACTGGTATGGTCGAAATAATGTACAAAGAATGATCTGGTGATCATGTCACAACGATTTCAATTGGTTTGCCGTTTTAGAAACAGTGGGCACATATACCTGTGAAGAAACCATAGACCGGCTATGGCAATTGGGGACCAATCTGTCGATCACGCGGTCTCGCCTGTTGGATAAAAATATCTCTCGCCCGTGTTTTCGAACCGTGTAGACAACTTAGTAAAAAGTTGTTGATGCTGCACAGTTGGTTGGTTAATTAATAAAAGCCGGATTGTTAGGTGAAAACAACATATTACTACCGGTAAAAGCCTTGCTCCAAGTAATGCGACATATAACCTGCATCTTAAAGAAACCATAGTGGCTGGCCGCGATGTTAACCACATGATACAACTGGTATAGTCAGAAATAGTAATCTACAAATGATGATGATCCGGCGATCATGTCAGGATGACTTCAATTGGCTTGCTGTTTTAGCAACAGCGGGCGCAGACACCTCATCGATGACGTCAAATGCTACAAGTCCCACTCGAGATACCACCACCTATCAACAAAAAAAAGATGGGTGCCAGAAATGATTAGCGCTCCTCCTCCAATCGACCGGGACGACAACGTCACCCAGAGCCATTGTTAATCGCAACCTCGCGGCCACTCCATCGCGGCTGAAAATGACGCACGGCGAATCACATTAAGAATCTGAATCTCCGTACGTGGTTGGGGCAAACGGGGAGAGGAAAGTTCCAAAGATTCCAGATCAGCGCGCGGCTCTTCGTGGCCGCCCAGGAACTAGAGAGATCCATTATCCGCTGCCAAGACTCAAGGGGCGGGGATACAACGGCGCGGGCAAGAAAAAGAACTCGCCAAGAGTCGTCTTGGCCGACACGGTTCGGATAGAAAATTACGACGGCGACACGGACGTGAACCTGAAAAGGGCAGGCCGGCTCATGCTCGCCGCGTCGACCCCATAATAATACTAATATAGTCAAGCGCTTTTGGTCTCGTCTCACCTGGCTTGTGCCACCTGATTTAGCAACGAGTCCTCTCTATGTGTGGTGGGTCCAGCTTAACTCGGCCCCACGCGTCAGTGTCAAGTTGAAAGACCGGCGTCGAGCGGTCTGTTGCGGGTCAGGGGCGCTGCAGCTAGCAGGCAGGCAGCTTTGCATCGCCGCGTATGGTTTGTCTTGTAGTAGTTTAATCACGTTTAGTTGATGCGGAGGAGGAGCGTCACACAAGTGATATCCGTGGCGGCTTTGCCTGTGTGCAGCGACGGGTGGAAGTAGAAGCGCGGCCGCGGGAATTTTGGTGGCGCACGCAAACGCATGGGCGACTCAACGTGCAACGCTGCGTCACTCACGCCGGCGCGTCGCCGCGCGTTCGAAAAGTTCAGCGGCACGTGCCGAGTTGCCGACCATCCGGACTGCCTCGACCGCTCGAGGGGACACGCCTGGCCCGCAGGGATATGTTGGAAAAGTAGCA